>OX101812.2:39175008-39200008 GCA_944452925.2 Chrysolina oricalcia
TTAAATTTTTTTTTTGAAAATTTTTTTTTTGAAATTTTTTTTTTTTGAAATTTTTTTTTTGAATTTTTTTTTTTCGAAATTTTTTTCCATTTTTTTTTTCAATTTTTTTTAAATTTTTTTTTTTGAAATTTTTTTTTTTTGTATTTTTTTTTTTGAAATTTTTTTTTTCGAAAATTTTTTTGAAATAATTTTTTTTTGAAATTTTTTTTTTGTAAAATTTTTTTTTTGAAATTTTTTTTTTTCGAAAATTTTTTTGAAATTTTTTTTTGAAAATTTTTTTTTTGAAATTTTTTTTTTTAATTTTTTTTAAATTTTTTTTTTGAAATTTTTTTTTTTGTATTTTTTTTTTTTGAAATTTTTTTTTTCGAAATTTTTTTTGAAATTATTTTTTTTTGAAATTTTTTTTTTGAAATTTTTTTTCAATTTTTTTAAAAATTTTTTTAAATTATTTTTTTGAAATTTTTTTTGAATTTTTTTTTTGAAATTTTTTTTTTTGAAATTTTTTTTTTGAATTTTTTTTTCGAATTTTTTTTCAATTTTTTTTTCAATTTTTATTAAAAATTTTTTTTTATTTTTTTTTTTCCAATTTTTTTTTCAATTTTTTTAAAATTTTTTTAAATTTTTTTTTGAAATTTTTTTTTTTTGAAATTTTTTTTTTGAAATTATTTTTTTCGAAAATTTTTTTGAAATTTTTTTCCAATTTTTTTTTTCAATTTTTTTAAAATTTTTTTTTGAAATTTTTTTTTTTGAAATTTTTTTTCAATTTTTTTTAAAATTTTTTTAAATTATTTTTTTGAAATTTTTTTTGAATTTTTTTTTTGAAATTTTTTTTTTTGAAATTTTTTTTTTTGTATTTTTTTTTTGAAATTTTTTTTTTCGAAATTTTTTTTGAAATTATTTTTTTTTGAAATTTTTTTTTTGAAATTTTTTTTCAATTTTTTTAAAAAAATTTTTAAATTATTTTTTTGAAATTTTTTTTGAATTTTTTTTTTGAAATTTTTTTTTTTGAAATTTTTTTTTTGAATTTTTTTTTCGAATTTTTTTTCAATTTTTTTTTCAATTTTTATTAAAATTTTTTTTTTTATTTTTTTTTTCCAATTTTTTTTTCAATTTTTTTAAAATTTTTTTTAAATTTTTTTTTGAAATTTTTTTTTTTGAAATTTTTTTTTTGAAATTATTTTTTTCGAAAATTTTTTTGAAATTTTTTTCCAATTTTTTTTTTCAATTTTTTTAAAATTTTTTTTTGAAATTTTTTTTTTTGAAATTTTTTTTTTTGAAATTTTTTTTTTGAAAATTTTTTTTTCGATTTTTTTTAAATTATTTTTTTGAAATTTTTTTTTGAATTTTTTTTTTGAAATTTTTTTTTTGAAATTTTTTTTTTCGAAAATTTTTTGAAATTTTTTTCCAATTTTTTTTTTTCAATTTTTTTTAAATTTATTTTTTTTGTATTTTTTTTTTTGAAATTTTTTTTTTCGAAAATTTTTTTGAAATTTTTTTCCAATTTTTTTTTTCAATTTTTTTTAAAAATTTTTTTAAATTATTTTTTTGAAATTTTTTTCCAATTTTTTTTAAATTATTTTTTTGAAATTTTTTTTGAATTTTTTTTTTGAATTTTTTTTTTGAAATTTTTTTTCTTGAAATTTTTTTTTCGAAAATTTTTTGAAATTTTTTTCCAATTTTTTTTTTCAATTTTTTTGAAATTTATTTTTTTTGTATTTTTTTTTTGAAATTTTTTTTTTATTTTTTTTAAATTTTTTTTTTGAAAATTTTTTTTTTGAAATTTTTTTTTTGAATTTTTTTTTCAATTTTTTTTAAAATTTTTTTTAAAAATTTTTTTTAAATTTTTTTTTTGAAATTTTTTTTCTTGAAATTTTTTTTTGGAAAATTTTTTGAAATTTTTTTCCAATTTTTTTTTTCAATTTTTTTTAAATCAATTTTTTTTGTATTTTTTTTTTGAAATTTTTTTTTTATTTTTTTTAAATTTTTTTTTTGAAAATTTTTTTTTTGAAATTTTTTTTTTTCAATTTTTTTTTCAATTTTTTTTAAAATTTTTTTTTTAAATTTTTTATAAATTTTTTTTTTGAAAATTTTTTTTTTTGAAATTTTTTTTCAATTTTTTTTTTAATTTTTTTTTTTTTTTTTTTTTAATTTTTTTTTTTGAAAATTTTTTTTTTGAAATTTTTTTTCAATTTTTTTTTAAATTTTTTTAAATTATTTTTTTGAAATTTTTTTTGAATTTTTTTTTTGAAATTTTTTTTTTTTAAATTTTTTTTTTGAATTTTTTTTTCAATTTTTTTTAAAATTTTTTTTTTTTATTTTTTTTAAATTTTTTTTTTGAAAATTTTTTTTTTTGAAATTTTTTTTCAATTTTTTTTTAAATTTTTTTAAATTATTTTTTGAAATTTTTTTTAAATTTTTTTTTTGAAATTTTTTTTTTGTATTTTTTTTTGAAATTTTTTTTTTCGAAATTTTTTTTGAAATTATTTTTTTTTGAAATTTTTTTTTTGAAATTTTTTTTCAATTTTTTTTTTAATTTTTTTAAATTATTTTTTTGAAATTTTTTTTTTGAAATTTTTTTTTTTTGAAATTTTTTTTTTTGAAATTTTTTTTTTCGAAATTTTTTTGAAATTTTTTTCCAATTTTTTTTTCAATTTTTTTGAAATTTTTTTTTGAAATTTTTTTTTTTTGTATTTTTTTTTGAAATTTTTTTTTTCGAAAATTTTTTTGAAATTATTTTTTTTTGAAATTTTTTTTTTTGAAAATTTTTTTTTTGAAATTTTTTTTTTTTCGAAAATTTTTTTTTTTTGAATTTTTTTTTTTTTAATTTTTTTTAAATTTTTTTTTTGAAATTTTTTTTTTGTATTTTTTTTTTTGAAATTTTTTTTTTCGAAATTTTTTTTGAAATTATTTTTTTTTGAAATTTTTTTTTTTGAAAATTTTTTTTTTGAAATTTTTTTTTTGAAAATTTTTTTTTCGATTTTTTTTAAATTATTTTTTTGAAATTTTTTTTTGAATTTTTTTTTTGAAATTTTTTTTTTGAAATTTTTTTTTTCGAAAATTTTTTGAAATTTTTTTCCAATTTTTTTTTTCAATTTTTTTTTAATTTATTTTTTTTGTATTTTTTTTTTTGAAATTTTTTTTTTCGAAAATTTTTTTGAAATTTTTTTCCAATTTTTTTTTTTGAAATTTTTTTTTTTAAATTTTCTTTAAATTTTTTTTTTGAAATTTTTTTTTTTGTATTTTTTTTTTGAAATTTTTTTTTTTCGAAATTTTTTTTGAAATTATTTTTTTTTGAAATTTTTTTTTTGAAATTTTTTTTCAATTTTTTTTTTAAATTTTTTTAAATTATTTTTTTGAAATTTTTTTTGAATTTTTTTTTTGAAATTTTTTTTTTTGAAATTTTTTTTTTGAAATTATTTTTTTCGAAAATTTTTTTGAAATTTTTTTCCAATTTTTTTTTTTCAATTTTTTTAAAATTTTTTTTTGAAATTTTTTTTTTTGAAATTTTTTTTTTTGAAATTTTTTTTTTGAAAATTTTTTTTTTGTATTTTTTTTTTTTGAAATTTTTTTTTTCGAAAATTTTTTTGAAATTATTTTTTTTTGAAATTTTTTTTTTGAAAATTTTTTTTTTGAAATTTTTTTTTTCGAAAATTTTTTTGAAATTTTTTTTTTGAAATTTTTTTTTTTGAAATTTTTTTTTTTCGAAAATTTTTTTGAAATTTTTTTTTTGAAAATTTTTTTTTTTGAATTTTTTTTTTTGAAATTTTTTTTTTCGAAATTTTTTTCCAATTTTTTTTTTCAATTTTTTTTAAATTTTTTTTTTGAAATTTTTTTTTTGTATTTTTTTTTTTGAAATTTTTTTTTTCGAAAATTTTTTTGAAATAATTTTTTTTTGAAATTTTTTTTTTGAAAATTTTTTTTTTGAAATTTCTTTTTTTTCGAAAATTTTTTTGAAATTTTTTTTTGAAAATTTTTTTTTTGAAATTTTTTTTTTTAAATTTTCTTTAAATTTTTTTTTTGAAATTTTTTTTTTTGTATTTTTTTTTTTTGAAATTTTTTTTTTCGAAATTTTTTTTGAAATTATTTTTTTTTGAAATTTTTTTTTTGAAATTTTTTTTCAATTTTTTTTTAAATTTTTTTAAATTATTTTTTTGAAATTTTTTTTGAATTTTTTTTTTGAAATTTTTTTTTTTGAAATTTTTTTCTTGAATTTTTTTTTCGAATTTTTTTTCAATTTTTTTTTCAATTTTTATTAAAAATTTTTTTTTTTATTTTTTTTTAAATTTTTTAAAAAAATTTTTTGAAAAATTTTTTTTCAATTTTTTTCCAATTTTTTTTTCAATTTTTTTAAAAATTTTTTTAAATTTTTTTTTGAAATTTTTTTTTTTTCAATTTTTTTTTTTGAAATTATTTTTTTCGAAAATTTTTTTGAAATTTTTTTCCAATTTTTTTTTTTCAATTTTTTTAAAAATTTTTTTTGAAATTTTTTTTTTTGAATTTTTTTTTTTTGAAATTTTTTTTTTGAAAATTTTTTTTTCGATTTTTTTTAAATTATTTTTTTGAAATTTTTTTTTGAATTTTTTTTTTGAAATTTTTTTTTTTGAATTTATTTTTTTCGAAAATTTTTTGAAATTTTTTTCCAATTTTTTTTTCAATTTTTTTTAAATTTATTTTTTTTGTATTTTTTTTTTTGAAATTTTTTTTTTCGAAAATTTTTTTGAAATTTTTTTCCAATTTTTTTTTTCAATTTTTTTTTTTAATTTTTTTAAATTATTTTTTTGAAATTTTTTTCCAATTTTTTTTAAATTATTTTTTTGAAATTTTTTTTGAATTTTTTTTTTGAATTTTTTTTTGAAATTTTTTTTCTTGAAATTTTTTTTTCGAAAATTTTTTGAAATTTTTTTCCAATTTTTTTTTTCAATTTTTTTTAAATTTATTTTTTTAGTATTTTTTTTTTGAATTTTTTTTTTCGAAAATTTTTTTGAAATTTTTTTCCAATTTTTTTTTTCAATTTTTTTTAAAATTTTTTTTGAAATTTTTTTTTTAAAATTTTTTTTAAATTTTTTTTTTGAAAATTTTTTTTTCGAAATTTTTTTTTTTGAAATTTTTTTTTTGAAATTTTTTTTTTCGAAATTTTTTTGAAATTTTTTTCCAATTTTTTTTTTCAATTTTTTTTAAATTTTTTTTAAATTTTTTTTTTGAAATTTTTTTTTTTTGTATTTTTTTTTTTTGAATTTTTTTTTTTCGAAAATTTTTTTGAAATTATTTTTTTTTGAAATTTTTTTTTTTGAAAATTTTTTTTTTGAAATTTTTTTTTTTCGAAAATTTTTTTGAAATTTTTTTTTTGAAAATTTTTTTTTTGAAGTTTTTTTTTTTAATTTTTTTTAAATTTTTTTTTTGAAATTTTTTTTTTTTTGTATTTTTTTTTTTGAAATTTTTTTTTTCGAAAATTTTTTTGAAATTATTTTTTTTTGAAATTTTTTTTTTCTAAAATTTTTTTGAAATTATTTTTTTTTGAAATTTTTTTTTTGAAAATTTTTTTTTTGAAATTTTTTTTTTGAAATTTTTTTTTTTGAAATTTTTTTTTTCGAAAATTTTTTTGAAATTTTTTTCCAATTTTTTTTTTCAATTTTTTTTTTTTATTTTTTTAAATAATTTTTTTGAAATTTTTTTTGAAATTTTTTTTTGAATTTTTTTTTCAATTTTTTTAAAATTTTTTTTTGAAATTTTTTTTTTTTATTTTTTTTAAATTTTTTTTTTGAAAATTTTTTTTTTGAAATTTTTTTTTTTTGAAATTTTTTTTTTGAAATTTTTTTTTTCGAAATTTTTTTGAAATTTTTTTCCAATTTTTTTGAAATTTTTTTTTTGAAATTTTTTTTTTGTATTTTTTTTTTTGAAATTTTTTTTTTCGAAAATTTTTTTGAAATTATTTTTTTTTGAAATTTTTTTTTTGAAAATTTTTTTTTTGAAATTTTTTTTTTTTCGAAAATTTTTTTAAAATTTTTTTTAAATTTTTTTTTTGAAATTTTTTTTTTTTGAATTTTTTTTTTGAAATTTTTTTTCTTGAAATTTTTTTTTCGAAAATTTTTTGAAATTTTTTTCCAATTTTTTTTTTCAATTTTTTTGAAATTTATTTTTTTTGTATTTTTTTTTTGAAATTTTTTTTTAATTTTTTTTAAATTTTTTTTTTGAAAATTTTTTTTTTGAAATTTTTTTTTTGAATTTTTTTTTCAATTTTTTTTTAAATTTTTTTTAAAAATTTTTTTTAAATTTTTTTTTTGAAATTTTTTTTCTTGAAATTTTTTTTTGGAAAATTTTTTGAAATTTTTTTCCAATTTTTTTTTTCAATTTTTTTTAAATCAATTTTTTTTGTATTTTTTTTTTGAAATTTTTTTTTTATTTTTTTTAAATTTTTTTTTTGAAAATTTTTTTTTTGAAATTTTTTTTTTTCAATTTTTTTTTCAATTTTTTTTAAAATTTTTTTTTAAAATTTTTTTTAAATTTTTTTTTTGAAAATTTTTTTTTTTGAAATTTTTTTTCAATTTTTTTTTAAATTTTTTTTTTTTTTTTTTTTTAATTTTTTTTTTTGAAAATTTTTTTTTTGAAATTTTTTTTCAATTTTTTTTTAAATTTTTTTAAATTATTTTTTTGAAATTTTTTTTGAATTTTTTTTTTGAAATTTTTTTTTTTTTAATTTTTTTTTTGAATTTTTTTTTCAATTTTTTTTAAAATTTTTTTTTTTTATTTTTTTTAAATTTTTTTTTTGAAAATTTTTTTTTTTGAAATTTTTTTTCAATTTTTTTTTAAATTTTTTTAAATTATTTTTTGAAATTTTTTTTAAATTTTTTTTTTGAAATTTTTTTTTTGTATTTTTTTTTGAAATTTTTTTTTTCGAAATTTTTTTTGAAATTATTTTTTTTTGAAATTTTTTTTTTGAAATTTTTTTTCAATTTTTTTTTTAATTTTTTTAAATTATTTTTTTGAAATTTTTTTTTTGAAATTTTTTTTTTTTGAAATTTTTTTTTTTGAAATTTTTTTTTTCGAAATTTTTTTGAAATTTTTTTCCAATTTTTTTTTCAATTTTTTTGAAATTTTTTTTTGAAATTTTTTTTTTTTGTATTTTTTTTTGAAATTTTTTTTTTCGAAAATTTTTTTGAAATTATTTTTTTTTGAAATTTTTTTTTTTGAAAATTTTTTTTTTGAAATTTTTTTTTTTTCGAAAATTTTTTTTTTTTGAATTTTTTTTTTTTAAATTTTTTTTAAATTTTTTTTTTGAAATTTTTTTTTTGTATTTTTTTTTTTGAAATTTTTTTTTTCGAAATTTTTTTTGAAATTATTTTTTTTTGAAATTTTTTTTTTTGAAAATTTTTTTTTTGAAATTTTTTTTTTGAAAATTTTTTTTTCGATTTTTTTTAAATTATTTTTTTGAAATTTTTTTTTGAATTTTTTTTTTGAAATTTTTTTTTTGAAATTTTTTTTTTCGAAAATTTTTTGAAATTTTTTTCCAATTTTTTTTTTCAATTTTTTTTTAATTTATTTTTTTTGTATTTTTTTTTTTGAAATTTTTTTTTTCGAAAATTTTTTTGAAATTTTTTTCCAATTTTTTTTTTTGAAATTTTTTTTTTTAAATTTTCTTTAAATTTTTTTTTTGAAATTTTTTTTTTTGTATTTTTTTTTTGAAATTTTTTTTTTTCGAAATTTTTTTTGAAATTATTTTTTTTTGAAATTTTTTTTTTGAAATTTTTTTTCAATTTTTTTTTTAAATTTTTTTAAATTATTTTTTTGAAATTTTTTTTGAATTTTTTTTTTGAAATTTTTTTTTTGAAATTTTTTTTTTGAAATTATTTTTTTCGAAAATTTTTTTGAAATTTTTTTCCAATTTTTTTTTTCAATTTTTTTAAAATTTTTTTTTGAAATTTTTTTTTTTGAAATTTTTTTTTTTGAAATTTTTTTTTTGAAAATTTTTTTTTTGTATTTTTTTTTTTTGAAATTTTTTTTTTCGAAAATTTTTTTGAAATTATTTTTTTTTGAAATTTTTTTTTTGAAAATTTTTTTTTTGAAATTTTTTTTTTCGAAAATTTTTTTGAAATTTTTTTTTTGAAATTTTTTTTTTTGAAATTTTTTTTTTTCGAAAATTTTTTTGAAATTTTTTTTTTGAAAATTTTTTTTTTTGAATTTTTTTTTTTGAAATTTTTTTTTTCGAAATTTTTTTCCAATTTTTTTTTTCAATTTTTTTTAAATTTTTTTTTTGAAATTTTTTTTTTGTATTTTTTTTTTTGAAATTTTTTTTTTCGAAAATTTTTTTGAAATAATTTTTTTTTGAAATTTTTTTTTTGAAAATTTTTTTTTTGAAATTTCTTTTTTTTCGAAAATTTTTTTGAAATTTTTTTTTGAAAATTTTTTTTTTGAAATTTTTTTTTTTAAATTTTCTTTAAATTTTTTTTTTGAAATTTTTTTTTTTGTATTTTTTTTTTTTGAAATTTTTTTTTTCGAAATTTTTTTTGAAATTATTTTTTTTTGAAATTTTTTTTTTGAAATTTTTTTTCAATTTTTTTTTAAATTTTTTTAAATTATTTTTTTGAAATTTTTTTTGAATTTTTTTTTTGAAATTTTTTTTTTTGAAATTTTTTTCTTGAATTTTTTTTTCGAATTTTTTTTCAATTTTTTTTTCAATTTTTATTAAAAATTTTTTTTTTTATTTTTTTTTAAATTTTTTAAAAAAATTTTTTGAAAAATTTTTTTTCAATTTTTTTCCAATTTTTTTTTCAATTTTTTTAAAAATTTTTTTAAATTTTTTTTTGAAATTTTTTTTTTTTCAATTTTTTTTTTTGAAATTATTTTTTTCGAAAATTTTTTTGAAATTTTTTTCCAATTTTTTTTTTTCAATTTTTTTAAAAATTTTTTTTGAAATTTTTTTTTTTGAATTTTTTTTTTTTGAAATTTTTTTTTTGAAAATTTTTTTTTCGATTTTTTTTAAATTATTTTTTTGAAATTTTTTTTTGAATTTTTTTTTTGAAATTTTTTTTTTTGAATTTATTTTTTTCGAAAATTTTTTGAAATTTTTTTCCAATTTTTTTTTCAATTTTTTTTAAATTTATTTTTTTTGTATTTTTTTTTTTGAAATTTTTTTTTTCGAAAATTTTTTTGAAATTTTTTTCCAATTTTTTTTTTCAATTTTTTTTTTTAATTTTTTTAAATTATTTTTTTGAAATTTTTTTCCAATTTTTTTTAAATTATTTTTTTGAAATTTTTTTTGAATTTTTTTTTTGAATTTTTTTTTGAAATTTTTTTTCTTGAAATTTTTTTTTCGAAAATTTTTTGAAATTTTTTTCCAATTTTTTTTTTCAATTTTTTTTAAATTTATTTTTTTAGTATTTTTTTTTTGAATTTTTTTTTTCGAAAATTTTTTTGAAATTTTTTTCCAATTTTTTTTTTCAATTTTTTTTAAAATTTTTTTTGAAATTTTTTTTTTAAAATTTTTTTTAAATTTTTTTTTTGAAAATTTTTTTTTCGAAATTTTTTTTTTTGAAATTTTTTTTTTGAAATTTTTTTTTTCGAAATTTTTTTGAAATTTTTTTCCAATTTTTTTTTTCAATTTTTTTTAAATTTTTTTTAAATTTTTTTTTTGAAATTTTTTTTTTTTGTATTTTTTTTTTTTGAATTTTTTTTTTTCGAAAATTTTTTTGAAATTATTTTTTTTTGAAATTTTTTTTTTTGAAAATTTTTTTTTTGAAATTTTTTTTTTTCGAAAATTTTTTTGAAATTTTTTTTTTGAAAATTTTTTTTTTGAAGTTTTTTTTTTTAATTTTTTTTAAATTTTTTTTTTGAAATTTTTTTTTTTTTGTATTTTTTTTTTGAAATTTTTTTTTTCGAAAATTTTTTTGAAATTATTTTTTTTTGAAATTTTTTTTTTCTAAAATTTTTTTGAAATTATTTTTTTTTGAAATTTTTTTTTTGAAAATTTTTTTTTTGAAATTTTTTTTTTGAAATTTTTTTTTTTGAAATTTTTTTTTTCGAAAATTTTTTTGAAATTTTTTTCCAATTTTTTTTTTCAATTTTTTTTTTTTATTTTTGAAATTTTTTTTTTTAATTTTTTTTAAATTTTTTTTTTGAAATTTTTTTTTTGTATTTTTTTTTTTGAAATTTTTTTTTTCGAAATTTTTTTTGAAATTATTTTTTTTTGAAATTTTTTTTTTTGAAAATTTTTTTTTTGAAATTTTTTTTTTGAAATTTTTTTTTTTGAAATTTTTTTTTTCGAAAATTTTTTTTTTGAAATTATTTTTTTGAAATTTTTTTCCAATTTTTTTTAAATTATTTTTTTGAAATTTTTTTTGAAATTTTTTTTGAAATTTTTTTTTGAATTTTTTTTTCAATTTTTTTAAAATTTTTTTTTGAAATTTTTTTTTTTAATTTTTTTTAAATTTTTTTTTTGAAAATTTTTTTTTTGAAATTTTTTTTTTTTGAAATTTTTTTTTTGAAATTTTTTTTTTCGAAATTTTTTTGAAATTTTTTTCCAATTTTTTTGAAATTTTTTTTTTGAAATTTTTTTTTTGTATTTTTTTTTTTTGAAATTTTTTTTTTCGAAAATTTTTTTGAAATTATTTTTTTTTGAAATTTTTTTTTTGAAAATTTTTTTTTTGAAATTTTTTTTTTTTCGAAAATTTTTTTGAAATTTTTTTTTTGAAAATTTTTTTTTTTGGAATTTTTTTTTTTTTATTTTTTTTAAATTTTTTTTTTGAAATTTTTTTTTTGTATTTTTTTTTTTGAAATTTTTTTTTTCGAAATTTTTTTTGAAATTATTTTTTTTTGAAATTTTTTTTTTTGAAAATTTTTTTTTTGAAATTTTTTTTTTGAAATTTTTTTTTTTGAAATTTTTTTTTTCGAAAATTTTTTTGAAATTTTTTTCCAATTTTTTTTTCAATTTTTTTTAAATTTTTTTTTTGAAAATTTTTTTTTTGAATTTTTTTTTTTAAATTTTTTTTTTGAAATTTTTTTTTTCGAAATTTTTTTGAAATTTTTTTCCAATTTTTTTTTTCAATTTTTTTAAAATTTTTTTTTAATTTTTTTTTTGAAATTTTTTTTTTTTGTATTTTTTTTTTGTAATTTTTTTTTTCGAAAATTTTTTTGAAATTATTTTTTTTTGGAATTTTTTTTTTGAAAATTTTTTTTTTGAAATTTTTTTTTTTCGAAAATTTTTTTGAAATTTTTTTTTGAAAATTTTTTTTTTTTAATTTTTTTTTTTTAATTTTTTTAAATTTTTTTTTTTAAATTTTTTTTTTTGTATTTTTTTTTTGAAATTTTTTTTTTCGAAAATTTTTTTGAAATTATTTTTTTTTGAAATTTTTTTTTTTGAAATTTTTTTTTTGAAATTTTTTTTCAATTTTTTTTAAAAATTTTTTAAATTATTTTTTTGAAATTTTTTTTGAATTTTTTTTTTGAAATTTTTTTTTTTGAAATTTTTTTTTTGAATTTTTTTTTCGAATTTTTTTTCAATTTTTTTTTCAATTTTTATTAAAATTTTTTTTTTTATTTTTTTTTTCCAATTTTTTTTTCAATTTTTTTAAAATTTTTTTTAAATTTTTTTTTGAAATTTTTTTTTTTTGAAATTTTTTTTTTGAAATTATTTTTTTCGAAAATTTTTTTGAAATTTTTTTCCAATTTTTTTTTTCAATTTTTTTAAAATTTTTTTTTGAAATTTTTTTTTTTGAAATTTTTTTTTTTGAAATTTTTTTTTTGAAAATTTTTTTTTCGATTTTTTTAAAATTATTTTTTTGAAATTTTTTTTTGAATTTTTTTTTTGAAATTTTTTTTTTGAAATTTTTTTTTTCGAAAATTTTTTGAAATTTTTTTCCAATTTTTTTTTTTCAATTTTTTTTAAATTTATTTTTTTTGTATTTTTTTTTTTGAAATTTTTCTTTTCGAAAATTTTTTTGAAATTTTTTTCCAATTTTTTTTTTCAATTTTTTTTAAAAATTTTTTTAAATTATTTTTTTGAAATTTTTTTCCAATTTTTTTTAAATTATTTTTTTGAAATTTTTTTTGAATTTTTTTTTTGAATTTTTTTTTTGAAATTTTTTTTCTTGAAATTTTTTTTTCGAAAATTTTTTGAAATTTTTTTCCAATTTTTTTTTTCAATTTTTTTGAAATTTATTTTTTTTGTATTTTTTTTTTGAAATTTTTTTTTTATTTTTTTTAAATTTTTTTTTTGAAAATTTTTTTTTTGAAATTTTTTTTTTGAATTTTTTTTTCAATTTTTTTTAAAATTTTTTTTAAAAATTTTTTTTAAATTTTTTTTTTGAAATTTTTTTTCTTGAAATTTTTTTTTGGAAAATTTTTTGAAATTTTTTTCCAATTTTTTTTTTCAATTTTTTTTAAATCAATTTTTTTTGTATTTTTTTTTTGAAATTTTTTTTTTATTTTTTTTAAATTTTTTTTTTGAAAATTTTTTTTTTGAAATTTTTTTTTTCAATTTTTTTTAAAATTTTTTTTTAAAATTTTTTTTAAATTTTTTTTTTGAAAATTTTTTTTTTTGAAATTTTTTTTCAATTTTTTTTTAAATTTTTTTTTTTTATTTTTTTAAATTATTTTTTGAAATTTTTTTTAAATTTTTTTTTTGAAATTTTTTTTTTGTATTTTTTTTTTGAAATTTTTTTTTTCGAAATTTTTTTTGAAATTATTTTTTTTTGAAATTTTTTTTTTGAAATTTTTTTTCAATTTTTTTTTAAATTTTTTTAAATTATTTTTTTGAAATTTTTTTTTTGAAATTTTTTTTTTTTGAAATTTTTTTTCAATTTTTTTTTTAATTTTTTTAAATTATTTTTTTGAAATTTTTTTTTTGAAATTTTTTTTTTTTGAAATTTTTTTTTTTGAAATTTTTTTTTTCGAAATTTTTTTGAAATTTTTTTCCAATTTTTTTTTCAATTTTTTTGAAATTTTTTTTTGAAATTTTTTTTTTTTGTATTTTTTTTTGAAATTTTTTTTTTCGAAAATTTTTTTGAAATTATTTTTTTTTGAAATTTTTTTTTTTGAAAATTTTTTTTTTGAAATTTTTTTTTTTTCGAAAATTTTTTTTTTTTGAATTTTTTTTTTTTAAATTTTTTTTAAATTTTTTTTTTGAAATTTTTTTTTTGTATTTTTTTTTTTGAAATTTTTTTTTTCGAAATTTTTTTTGAAATTATTTTTTTTTGAAATTTTTTTTTTTGAAAATTTTTTTTTTGAAATTTTTTTTTTGAAAATTTTTTTTTCGATTTTTTTTAAATTATTTTTTTGAAATTTTTTTTTGAATTTTTTTTTTGAAATTTTTTTTTTGAAATTTTTTTTTTCGAAAATTTTTTGAAATTTTTTTCCAATTTTTTTTTTCAATTTTTTTTTAATTTATTTTTTTTGTATTTTTTTTTTTGAAATTTTTTTTTTCGAAAATTTTTTTGAAATTTTTTTCCAATTTTTTTTTTTGAAATTTTTTTTTTTAAATTTTCTTTAAATTTTTTTTTTGAAATTTTTTTTTTTGTATTTTTTTTTTGAAATTTTTTTTTTTCGAAATTTTTTTTGAAATTATTTTTTTTTGAAATTTTTTTTTTGAAATTTTTTTTCAATTTTTTTTTTAAATTTTTTTAAATTATTTTTTTGAAATTTTTTTTGAATTTTTTTTTTGAAATTTTTTTTTTGAAATTTTTTTTTTGAAATTATTTTTTTCGAAAATTTTTTTGAAATTTTTTTCCAATTTTTTTTTTCAATTTTTTTAAAATTTTTTTTTGAAATTTTTTTTTTTGAAATTTTTTTTTTTGAAATTTTTTTTTTGAAAATTTTTTTTTTGTATTTTTTTTTTTTGAAATTTTTTTTTTCGAAAATTTTTTTGAAATTATTTTTTTTTGAAATTTTTTTTTTGAAAATTTTTTTTTTGAAATTTTTTTTTTCGAAAATTTTTTTGAAATTTTTTTTTTGAAATTTTTTTTTTTGAAATTTTTTTTTTTCGAAAATTTTTTTGAAATTTTTTTTTTGAAAATTTTTTTTTTTGAATTTTTTTTTTTGAAATTTTTTTTTTCGAAATTTTTTTCCAATTTTTTTTTTCAATTTTTTTTAAATTTTTTTTTTGAAATTTTTTTTTTGTATTTTTTTTTTTGAAATTTTTTTTTTCGAAAATTTTTTTGAAATAATTTTTTTTTGAAATTTTTTTTTTGAAAATTTTTTTTTTGAAATTTCTTTTTTTTCGAAAATTTTTTTGAAATTTTTTTTTGAAAATTTTTTTTTTGAAATTTTTTTTTTTAAATTTTCTTTAAATTTTTTTTTTGAAATTTTTTTTTTTGTATTTTTTTTTTTTGAAATTTTTTTTTTCGAAATTTTTTTTGAAATTATTTTTTTTTGAAATTTTTTTTTTGAAATTTTTTTTCAATTTTTTTTTAAATTTTTTTAAATTATTTTTTTGAAATTTTTTTTGAATTTTTTTTTTGAAATTTTTTTTTTTGAAATTTTTTTCTTGAATTTTTTTTTCGAATTTTTTTTCAATTTTTTTTTCAATTTTTATTAAAAATTTTTTTTTTTATTTTTTTTTAAATTTTTTAAAAAAATTTTTTGAAAAATTTTTTTTCAATTTTTTTCCAATTTTTTTTTCAATTTTTTTAAAAATTTTTTTAAATTTTTTTTTGAAATTTTTTTTTTTTCAATTTTTTTTTTTGAAATTATTTTTTTCGAAAATTTTTTTGAAATTTTTTTCCAATTTTTTTTTTTCAATTTTTTTAAAAATTTTTTTTGAAATTTTTTTTTTTGAATTTTTTTTTTTTGAAATTTTTTTTTTGAAAATTTTTTTTTCGATTTTTTTTAAATTATTTTTTTGAAATTTTTTTTTGAATTTTTTTTTTGAAATTTTTTTTTTTGAATTTATTTTTTTCGAAAATTTTTTGAAATTTTTTTCCAATTTTTTTTTCAATTTTTTTTAAATTTATTTTTTTTGTATTTTTTTTTTTGAAATTTTTTTTTTCGAAAATTTTTTTGAAATTTTTTTCCAATTTTTTTTTTCAATTTTTTTTTTTAATTTTTTTAAATTATTTTTTTGAAATTTTTTTCCAATTTTTTTTAAATTATTTTTTTGAAATTTTTTTTGAATTTTTTTTTTGAATTTTTTTTTGAAATTTTTTTTCTTGAAATTTTTTTTTCGAAAATTTTTTGAAATTTTTTTCCAATTTTTTTTTTCAATTTTTTTTAAATTTATTTTTTTAGTATTTTTTTTTTGAATTTTTTTTTTCGAAAATTTTTTTGAAATTTTTTTCCAATTTTTTTTTTCAATTTTTTTTAAAATTTTTTTTGAAATTTTTTTTTTAAAATTTTTTTTAAATTTTTTTTTTGAAAATTTTTTTTTCGAAATTTTTTTTTTTGAAATTTTTTTTTTGAAATTTTTTTTTTCGAAATTTTTTTGAAATTTTTTTCCAATTTTTTTTTTCAATTTTTTTTAAATTTTTTTTAAATTTTTTTTTTGAAATTTTTTTTTTTTGTATTTTTTTTTTTTGAATTTTTTTTTTTCGAAAATTTTTTTGAAATTATTTTTTTTTGAAATTTTTTTTTTTGAAAATTTTTTTTTTGAAATTTTTTTTTTTCGAAAATTTTTTTGAAATTTTTTTTTTGAAAATTTTTTTTTTGAAGTTTTTTTTTTTAATTTTTTTTAAATTTTTTTTTTGAAATTTTTTTTTTTTTGTATTTTTTTTTTGAAATTTTTTTTTTCGAAAATTTTTTTGAAATTATTTTTTTTTGAAATTTTTTTTTTCTAAAATTTTTTTGAAATTATTTTTTTTTGAAATTTTTTTTTTGAAAATTTTTTTTTTGAAATTTTTTTTTTGAAATTTTTTTTTTTGAAATTTTTTTTTTCGAAAATTTTTTTGAAATTTTTTTCCAATTTTTTTTTTCAATTTTTTTTTTTTATTTTTGAAATTTTTTTTTTTAATTTTTTTTAAATTTTTTTTTTGAAATTTTTTTTTTGTATTTTTTTTTTTGAAATTTTTTTTTTCGAAATTTTTTTTGAAATTATTTTTTTTTGAAATTTTTTTTTTTGAAAATTTTTTTTTTGAAATTTTTTTTTTGAAATTTTTTTTTTTGAAATTTTTTTTTTCGAAAATTTTTTTTTTGAAATTATTTTTTTGAAATTTTTTTCCAATTTTTTTTAAATTATTTTTTTGAAATTTTTTTTGAAATTTTTTTTGAAATTTTTTTTTGAATTTTTTTTTCAATTTTTTTAAAATTTTTTTTTGAAATTTTTTTTTTTAATTTTTTTTAAATTTTTTTTTTGAAAATTTTTTTTTTGAAATTTTTTTTTTTTGAAATTTTTTTTTTGAAATTTTTTTTTTCGAAATTTTTTTGAAATTTTTTTCCAATTTTTTTGAAATTTTTTTTTTGAAATTTTTTTTTTGTATTTTTTTTTTTTGAAATTTTTTTTTTCGAAAATTTTTTTGAAATTATTTTTTTTTGAAATTTTTTTTTTGAAAATTTTTTTTTTGAAATTTTTTTTTTTTCGAAAATTTTTTTGAAATTTTTTTTTTGAAAATTTTTTTTTTTGGAATTTTTTTTTTTTTATTTTTTTTAAATTTTTTTTTTGAAATTTTTTTTTTGTATTTTTTTTTTTGAAATTTTTTTTTTCGAAATTTTTTTTGAAATTATTTTTTTTTGAAATTTTTTTTTTTGAAAATTTTTTTTTTGAAATTTTTTTTTTGAAATTTTTTTTTTTGAAATTTTTTTTTTCGAAAATTTTTTTGAAATTTTTTTCCAATTTTTTTTTCAATTTTTTTTAAATTTTTTTTTTGAAAATTTTTTTTTTGAATTTTTTTTTTTAAATTTTTTTTTTGAAATTTTTTTTTTCGAAATTTTTTTGAAATTTTTTTCCAATTTTTTTTTTCAATTTTTTTAAAATTTTTTTTTAATTTTTTTTTTGAAATTTTTTTTTTTTGTATTTTTTTTTTGTAATTTTTTTTTTCGAAAATTTTTTTGAAATTATTTTTTTTTGGAATTTTTTTTTTGAAAATTTTTTTTTTGAAATTTTTTTTTTTCGAAAATTTTTTTGAAATTTTTTTTTGAAAATTTTTTTTTTTTAATTTTTTTTTTTTAATTTTTTTAAATTTTTTTTTTTAAATTTTTTTTTTTGTATTTTTTTTTTGAAATTTTTTTTTTCGAAAATTTTTTTGAAATTATTTTTTTTTGAAATTTTTTTTTTTGAAATTTTTTTTTTGAAATTTTTTTTCAATTTTTTTTAAAAATTTTTTAAATTATTTTTTTGAAATTTTTTTTGAATTTTTTTTTTGAAATTTTTTTTTTTGAAATTTTTTTTTTGAATTTTTTTTTCGAATTTTTTTTCAATTTTTTTTTCAATTTTTATTAAAATTTTTTTTTTTATTTTTTTTTTCCAATTTTTTTTTCAATTTTTTTAAAATTTTTTTTAAATTTTTTTTTGAAATTTTTTTTTTTTGAAATTTTTTTTTTGAAATTATTTTTTTCGAAAATTTTTTTGAAATTTTTTTCCAATTTTTTTTTTCAATTTTTTTAAAATTTTTTTTTGAAATTTTTTTTTTTGAAATTTTTTTTTTTGAAATTTTTTTTTTGAAAATTTTTTTTTCGATTTTTTTAAAATTATTTTTTTGAAATTTTTTTTTGAATTTTTTTTTTGAAATTTTTTTTTTGAAATTTTTTTTTTCGAAAATTTTTTGAAATTTTTTTCCAATTTTTTTTTTTCAATTTTTTTTAAATTTATTTTTTTTGTATTTTTTTTTTTGAAATTTTTCTTTTCGAAAATTTTTTTGAAATTTTTTTCCAATTTTTTTTTTCAATTTTTTTTAAAAATTTTTTTAAATTATTTTTTTGAAATTTTTTTCCAATTTTTTTTAAATTATTTTTTTGAAATTTTTTTTGAATTTTTTTTTTGAATTTTTTTTTTGAAATTTTTTTTCTTGAAATTTTTTTTTCGAAAATTTTTTGAAATTTTTTTCCAATTTTTTTTTTCAATTTTTTTGAAATTTATTTTTTTTGTATTTTTTTTTTGAAATTTTTTTTTTATTTTTTTTAAATTTTTTTTTTGAAAATTTTTTTTTTGAAATTTTTTTTTTGAATTTTTTTTTCAATTTTTTTTAAAATTTTTTTTAAAAATTTTTTTTAAATTTTTTTTTTGAAATTTTTTTTCTTGAAATTTTTTTTTGGAAAATTTTTTGAAATTTTTTTCCAATTTTTTTTTTCAATTTTTTTTAAATCAATTTTTTTTGTATTTTTTTTTTGAAATTTTTTTTTTATTTTTTTTAAATTTTTTTTTTGAAAATTTTTTTTTTGAAATTTTTTTTTTCAATTTTTTTTAAAATTTTTTTTTAAAATTTTTTTTAAATTTTTTTTTTGAAAATTTTTTTTTTTGAAATTTTTTTTCAATTTTTTTTTAAATTTTTTTTTTTTATTTTTTTAAATTATTTTTTGAAATTTTTTTTAAATTTTTTTTTTGAAATTTTTTTTTTGTATTTTTTTTTTGAAATTTTTTTTTTCGAAATTTTTTTTGAAATTATTTTTTTTTGAAATTTTTTTTTTGAAATTTTTTTTCAATTTTTTTTTAAATTTTTTTAAATTATTTTTTTGAAATTTTTTTTTTGAAATTTTTTTTTTTTGAAATTTTTTTTTTTGAAATTTTTTTTTTCGAAATTTTTTTGAAATTTTTTTCCAATTTTTTTTTCAATTTTTTGAAATTTTTTTTTGAAATTTTTTTTTTTGTATTTTTTTTTGAAATTTTTTTTTTCGAAAATTTTTTTGAAATTATTTTTTTTTGAAATTATTTTTTTTTGAAAATTTTTTTTTTGAAATTTTTTTTTTGAAATTTTTTTTTTTGTAATTTTTTTTTTCGAAAATTTTTTTTAAATTTTTTTTTTGAATTTTTTTTTTGTATTTTTTTTTTGAAATTTTTTTTTTCGAAAATTTTTTTGAAATTTTTTTTTTTGAAAATTTTTTTTTTGAAATTTTTTTTTTGTATTTTTTTAAAATTTTTTTTTTAAATTTTTTTTGAAATTTTTTTTCTTAAATTTTTTTTAAATTTTTTTTTTGAAAATTTTTTTGAAATTTTTTTCCAATTTTTTTTTCAATTTTTTTTTAAATTTTTTTAAATTATTTTTTTGAAATTTTTTTCCAATTTTTTTTAAATTATTTTTTTGAAATTTTTTTTGAATTTTTTTTTTGAATTTTTTTTTTGAAATTTTTTTTTTCGAAAATTTTTTTGAAATTATTTTTTTTTGAAATTTTTTTTTTTGAAAATTTTTTTTTTGAAATTTTTTTTTTTCGAAAATTTTTTTGAATTTATTTTTTTGAAAATTTTTTTTTTTAATTTTTTTTTTTGAAATTTTTTTGAAATTTTTTTTTTTAAATTTTTTTTTAAATTTTTTTTTTGAAAATTTTTTTTTTGAAATTTTTTTTTTTTGAAATTTTTTTTTTGAATTTTTTTTTTTCGAAATTTTTTTCCATTTTTTTTTTCAATTTTTTTTAAATTTTTTTTTTGAAATTTTTTTTTTTTGTATTTTTTTTTTTGAAATTTTTTTTTTCGAAAATTTTTTTGAAATAATTTTTTTTTGAAATTTTTTTTTTGTAAAATTTTTTTTTTGAAATTTTTTTTTTTCGAAAATTTTTTTGAAATTTTTTTTTGAAAATTTTTTTTTTGAAATTTTTTTTTTTAATTTTTTTTAAATTTTTTTTTTGAAATTTTTTTTTTTGTATTTTTTTTTTTTGAAATTTTTTTTTTCGAAATTTTTTTTGAAATTATTTTTTTTTGAAATTTTTTTTTTGAAATTTTTTTTCAATTTTTTTAAAAATTTTTTTAAATTATTTTTTTGAAATTTTTTTTGAATTTTTTTTTTGAAATTTTTTTTTTTGAAATTTTTTTTTTGAATTTTTTTTTCGAATTTTTTTTCAATTTTTTTTTCAATTTTTATTAAAAATTTTTTTTTATTTTTTTTTTTCCAATTTTTTTTTCAATTTTTTTAAAATTTTTTTAAATTTTTTTTTGAAATTTTTTTTTTTTGAAATTTTTTTTTTGAAATTATTTTTTTCGAAAATTTTTTTGAAATTTTTTTCCAATTTTTTTTTTCAATTTTTTTAAAATTTTTTTTTGAAATTTTTTTTTTTGAAATTTTTTTTCAATTTTTTTTAAAATTTTTTTAAATTATTTTTTTGAAATTTTTTTTGAATTTTTTTTTTGAAATTTTTTTTTTTGAAATTTTTTTTTTTGTATTTTTTTTTTGAAATTTTTTTTTTCGAAATTTTTTTTGAAATTATTTTTTTTTGAAATTTTTTTTTTGAAATTTTTTTTCAATTTTTTTAAAAAAATTTTTAAATTATTTTTTTGAAATTTTTTTTGAATTTTTTTTTTGAAATTTTTTTTTTTGAAATTTTTTTTTTGAATTTTTTTTTCGAATTTTTTTTCAATTTTTTTTTCAATTTTTATTAAAATTTTTTTTTTTATTTTTTTTTTCCAATTTTTTTTTCAATTTTTTTAAAATTTTTTTTAAATTTTTTTTTGAAATTTTTTTTTTTGAAATTTTTTTTTTGAAATTATTTTTTTCGAAAATTTTTTTGAAATTTTTTTCCAATTTTTTTTTTCAATTTTTTTAAAATTTTTTTTTGAAATTTTTTTTTTTGAAATTTTTTTTTTTGAAATTTTTTTTTTGAAAATTTTTTTTTCGATTTTTTTTAAATTATTTTTTTGAAATTTTTTTTTGAATTTTTTTTTTGAAATTTTTTTTTTGAAATTTTTTTTTTCGAAAATTTTTTGAAATTTTTTTCCAATTTTTTTTTTTCAATTTTTTTTAAATTTATTTTTTTTGTATTTTTTTTTTTGAAATTTTTTTTTTCGAAAATTTTTTTGAAATTTTTTTCCAATTTTTTTTTTCAATTTTTTTTAAAAATTTTTTTAAATTATTTTTTTGAAATTTTTTTCCAATTTTTTTTAAATTATTTTTTTGAAATTTTTTTTGAATTTTTTTTTTGAATTTTTTTTTTGAAATTTTTTTTCTTGAAATTTTTTTTTCGAAAATTTTTTGAAATTTTTTTCCAATTTTTTTTTTCAATTTTTTTGAAATTTATTTTTTTTGTATTTTTTTTTTGAAATTTTTTTTTTATTTTTTTTAAATTTTTTTTTTGAAAATTTTTTTTTTGAAATTTTTTTTTTGAATTTTTTTTTCAATTTTTTTTAAAATTTTTTTTAAAAATTTTTTTTAAATTTTTTTTTTGAAATTTTTTTTCTTGAAATTTTTTTTTGGAAAATTTTTTGAAATTTTTTTCCAATTTTTTTTTTCAATTTTTTTTAAATCAATTTTTTTTGTATTTTTTTTTTGAAATTTTTTTTTTATTTTTTTTAAATTTTTTTTTTGAAAATTTTTTTTTTGAAATTTTTTTTTTTCAATTTTTTTTTCAATTTTTTTTAAAATTTTTTTTTAAAATTTTTTTTAAATTTTTTTTTTGAAAATTTTTTTTTTTGAAATTTTTTTTCAATTTTTTTTTAAATTTTTTTTTTTTTTTTTTTTTAATTTTTTTTTTTGAAAATTTTTTTTTTGAAATTTTTTTTCAATTTTTTTTTAAATTTTTTTAAATTATTTTTTTGAAATTTTTTTTGAATTTTTTTTTTGAAATTTTTTTTTTTTAAATTTTTTTTTTGAATTTTTTTTTCAATTTTTTTTAAAATTTTTTTTTTTTATTTTTTTTAAATTTTTTTTTTGAAAATTTTTTTTTTTGAAATTTTTTTTCAATTTTTTTTTAAATTTTTTTAAATTATTTTTTGAAATTTTTTTTAAATTTTTTTTTTGAAATTTTTTTTTTGTATTTTTTTTTGAAATTTTTTTTTTCGAAATTTTTTTTGAAATTATTTTTTTTTGAAATTTTTTTTTTGAAATTTTTTTTCAATTTTTTTTTTAATTTTTTTAAATTATTTTTTTGAAATTTTTTTTTTGAAATTTTTTTTTTTTGAAATTTTTTTTTTTGAAATTTTTTTTTTCGAAATTTTTTTGAAATTTTTTTCCAATTTTTTTTTCAATTTTTTTGAAATTTTTTTTTGAAATTTTTTTTTTTTGTATTTTTTTTTGAAATTTTTTTTTTCGAAAATTTTTTTGAAATTATTTTTTTTTGAAATTTTTTTTTTTGAAAATTTTTTTTTTGAAATTTTTTTTTTTTCGAAAATTTTTTTTTTTTGAATTTTTTTTTTTTTAATTTTTTTTAAATTTTTTTTTTGAAATTTTTTTTTTGTATTTTTTTTTTTGAAATTTTTTTTTTCGAAATTTTTTTTGAAATTATTTTTTTTTGAAATTTTTTTTTTTGAAAATTTTTTTTTTGAAATTTTTTTTTTGAAAATTTTTTTTTCGATTTTTTTTAAATTATTTTTTTGAAATTTTTTTTTGAATTTTTTTTTTGAAATTTTTTTTTTGAAATTTTTTTTTTCGAAAATTTTTTGAAATTTTTTTCCAATTTTTTTTTTCAATTTTTTTTTAATTTATTTTTTTTGTATTTTTTTTTTTGAAATTTTTTTTTTCGAAAATTTTTTTGAAATTTTTTTCCAATTTTTTTTTTCAATTTTTTTTTTAAATTTTTTTAAATTATTTTTTTGAAATTTTTTTCCAATTTTTTTTAAATTATTTTTTTGAAATTTTTTTTGAATTTTTTTTTTGAATTTTTTTTTTGAAATTTTTTTTCTTGAAATTTTTTTTTCGAAAATTTTTTGAAATTTTTTTCCAATTTTTTTTTTCAATTTTTTTTGTATTTTTTTTTTGAAATTTTTTTTTTCGAAAATTTTTTTGAAATTTTTTTCCAATTTTTTTTTCAATTTTTTTAAAATTTTTTTAAAATTTTTTTTTTGAAATTTTTTTTTTTGTATTTTTTTTTTTTGAAATTTTTTTTTTCGAAAATTTTTTTGAAATTATTTTTTTTTGAAATTTTTTTTTTTGAAAATTTTTTTTTTGAAATTTTTTTTTTCGAAAATTTTTTTGAAATTTTTTTTTTGAAAATTTTTTTTTTGAAGTTTTTTTTTTTAATTTTTTTTAAATTTTTTTTTTTAAATTTTTTTTTTTGTATTTTTTTTTTTGAAATTTTTTTTTTCGAAAATTTTTTTGAAATTATTTTTTTTTGAAATTTTTTTTTCGAAAATTTTTTTGAAATTATTTTTTTTTGAAATTTTTTTTTTGAAAATTTTTTTTTTGAAATTTTTTTTTTGAAATTTTTTTTTTTGAAATTTTTTTTTTCGAAAATTTTTTTGAAATTTTTTTCCAATTTTTTTTTTCAATTTTTTTTTTTATTTTTTTAAATTATTTTTTTGAAATTTTTTTTGAAATTTTTTTTTTGAATTTTTTTTTCAATTTTTTTAAAAATTTTTTTTGAAATTTTTTTTTTTTATTTTTTTTAAATTTTTTTTTTGAAAATTTTTTTTTTTTAATTTTTTTTTTTTGAAATTTTTTTTTTGAAATTTTTTTTTTTTGTATTTTTTTTTTTGAAATTTTTTTTTTCGAAAATTTTTTTGAAATTATTTTTTTTTGAAATTTTTTTTTTGTAAAATTTTTTTTTTGAAATTTTTTTTTTTCGAAAATTTTTTTGAAATTTTTTTTTGAAAATTTTTTTTAAATTTTTTTTTTGAAAATTTTTTTTTTTGAAATTTTTTTTCAATTTTTTTTTAAATTTTTTTTTTTTATTTTTTTTAATTTTTTTTTTTGAAAATTTTTTTTTTGAAATTTTTTTTCAATTTTTTTTTAAATTTTTTTAAATTATTTTTTTGAAATTTTTTTTGAATTTTTTTTTTGAAATTTTTTTTTTTAAAATTTTTTTTTTGAATTTTTTTTTCAATTTTTTTTAAAATTTTTTTTTTTTATTTTTTTTGAAATTTTTTTTCAATTTTTTTTTAAATTTTTTTAAATTATTTTTTTGAAATTTTTTTTGAATTTTTTTTTTGAAATTTTTTTTTTTGAAATTTTTTTTTTTGTATTTTTTTTTTGAAATTTTTTTTTTCGAAATTTTTTTTGAAATTATTTTTTTTTGAAATTTTTTTTTTGAAATTTTTTTTCAATTTTTTTTTAAAATTTTTTAAATTATTTTTTTGAAATTTTTTTTGAATTTTTTTTTTGAAATTTTTTTTTTTGAAATTTTTTTTTTGAATTTTTTTTTCGAATTTTTTTTCAATTTTTTTTTCAATTTTTATTAAAATTTTTTTTTTTATTTTTTTTTTCCAATTTTTTTTTCAATTTTTTTAAAATTTTTTTTAAATTTTTTTTTGAAATTTTTTTTTTTGAAATTTTTTTTTTGAAATTATTTTTTTCGAAAATTTTTTTGAAATTTTTTTCCAATTTTTTTTTTCAATTTTTTTAAAATTTTTTTTTGAAATTTTTTTTTTTGAAATTTTTTTTTTTGAAATTTTTTTTTTGAAAATTTTTTTTTCGATTTTTTTAAAATTATTTTTTTGAAATTTTTTTTTGAATTTTTTTTTTGAAATTTTTTTTTTGAAATTTTTTTTTTCGAAAATTTTTTGAAATTTTTTTCCAATTTTTTTTTTTCAATTTTTTTTAAATTTATTTTTTTTGTATTTTTTTTTTTGAAATTTTTCTTTTCGAAAATTTTTTTGAAATTTTTTTCCAATTTTTTTTTTCAATTTTTTTTAAAAATTTTTTTAAATTATTTTTTTGAAATTTTTTTCCAATTTTTTTTAAATTATTTTTTTGAAATTTTTTTTGAATTTTTTTTTTGAATTTTTTTTTTGAAATTTTTTTTCTTGAAATTTTTTTTTCGAAAATTTTTTGAAATTTTTTTCCAATTTTTTTTTTCAATTTTTTTGAAATTTATTTTTTTTGTATTTTTTTTTTGAAATTTTTTTTTTATTTTTTTTTAATTTTTTTTTTGAAAATTTTTTTTTTGAAATTTTTTTTTTGAATTTTTTTTTCAATTTTTTTTAAAATTTTTTTTAAAAATTTTTTTTAAATTTTTTTTTTGAAATTTTTTTTCTTGAAATTTTTTTTTGGAAAATTTTTTGAAATTTTTT
>OX101812.2:39202508-39235008 GCA_944452925.2 Chrysolina oricalcia
ATTTTTTTTTTTGAAATTTTTTTTTTCGAAAATTTTTTTGAAATTATTTTTTTTTGAAATTTTTTTTTTGTAAAATTTTTTTTTTGAAATTTTTTTTTTTCGAAAATTTTTTTGAAATTTTTTTTTGAAAATTTTTTTTTTGAAATTTTTTTTTTTAATTTTTTTTAAATTTTTTTTTTGAAATTTTTTTTTTTGTATTTTTTTTTTTTGAAATTTTTTTTTTCGAAATTTTTTTTGAAATTATTTTTTTTTGAAATTTTTTTTTTGAAATTTTTTTTCAATTTTTTTAAAAAATTTTTTAAATTATTTTTTTGAAATTTTTTTTGAATTTTTTTTTGAAATTTTTTTTTTTGAAATTTTTTTTTTGAATTTTTTTTTCGAATTTTTTTTCAATTTTTTTTTCAATTTTTATTAAAAATTTTTTTTTATTTTTTTTTTTTCCAATTTTTTTTTCAATTTTTTTAAAATTTTTTTAAATTTTTTTTTGAAATTTTTTTTTTTGAAATTTTTTTTTTGAAATTATTTTTTTCGAAAATTTTTTTGAAATTTTTTTTCAATTTTTTTTTAAAATTTTTTTAAATTATTTTTTTGAAATTTTTTTTGAATTTTTTTTTTGAAATTTTTTTTTTTGAAATTTTTTTTTTTGTATTTTTTTTTTGAAATTTTTTTTTTCGAAATTTTTTTTGAAATTATTTTTTTTTGAAATTTTTTTTTTGAAATTTTTTTTCAATTTTTTTTAAAAATTTTTTAAATTATTTTTTTGAAATTTTTTTTGAATTTTTTTTTTGAAATTTTTTTTTTTGAAATTTTTTTTTTGAATTTTTTTTTCGAATTTTTTTTCAATTTTTTTTTCAATTTTTATTAAAATTTTTTTTTTTATTTTTTTTTTCCAATTTTTTTTTCAATTTTTTTAAAATTTTTTTTAAATTTTTTTTTGAAATTTTTTTTTTTGAAATTTTTTTTTTGAAATTATTTTTTTCGAAAATTTTTTTGAAATTTTTTTCCAATTTTTTTTTTCAATTTTTTTAAAATTTTTTTTTGAAATTTTTTTTTTTGAAATTTTTTTTTTTGAAATTTTTTTTTTGAAAATTTTTTTTTCGATTTTTTTAAAATTATTTTTTTGAAATTTTTTTTTGAATTTTTTTTTTGAAATTTTTTTTTTGAAATTTTTTTTTTCGAAAATTTTTTGAAATTTTTTTCCAATTTTTTTTTTTCAATTTTTTTTAAATTTATTTTTTTTGTATTTTTTTTTTTGAAATTTTTCTTTTCGAAAATTTTTTTGAAATTTTTTTCCAATTTTTTTTTTCAATTTTTTTTAAAAATTTTTTTAAATTATTTTTTTGAAATTTTTTTCCAATTTTTTTTAAATTATTTTTTTGAAATTTTTTTTGAATTTTTTTTTTGAATTTTTTTTTTGAAATTTTTTTTCTTGAAATTTTTTTTTCGAAAATTTTTTGAAATTTTTTTCCAATTTTTTTTTTCAATTTTTTTGAAATTTATTTTTTTTGTATTTTTTTTTTGAAATTTTTTTTTTATTTTTTTTAAATTTTTTTTTTGAAAATTTTTTTTGTTGAAATTTTTTTTTTGAATTTTTTTTTCAATTTTTTTTAAAATTTTTTTTAAAAATTTTTTTTAAATTTTTTTTTTGAAATTTTTTTTCTTGAAATTTTTTTTTGGAAAATTTTTTGAAATTTTTTTCCAATTTTTTTTTTCAATTTTTTTTAAATCAATTTTTTTTGTATTTTTTTTTTGAAATTTTTTTTTTATTTTTTTTAAATTTTTTTTTTGAAAATTTTTTTTTTGAAATTTTTTTTTTCAATTTTTTTTAAAATTTTTTTTTTAAATTTTTTTTAAATTTTTTTTTTGAAAATTTTTTTTTTTGAAATTTTTTTTCAATTTTTTTTTAAATTTTTTTTTTTTATTTTTTTTAATTTTTTTTTTTGAAAATTTTTTTTTTGAAATTTTTTTTCAATTTTTTTTTAAATTTTTTTAAATTATTTTTTTGAAATTTTTTTTGAATTTTTTTTTTGAAATTTTTTTTTTTTAAATTTTTTTTTTGAATTTTTTTTTCAATTTTTTTTAAAATTTTTTTTTTTTATTTTTTTTAAATTTTTTTTTTGAAAATTTTTTTTTTTGATATTTTTTTTCAATTTTTTTTTAAATTTTTTTAAATTATTTTTTGAAATTTTTTTTAAATTTTTTTTTTGAAATTTTTTTTTTGTATTTTTTTTTTGAAATTTTTTTTTTCGAAATTTTTTTTGAAATTATTTTTTTTTGAAATTTTTTTTTTGAAATTTTTTTTCAATTTTTTTTTTAATTTTTTTAAATTATTTTTTTGAAATTTTTTTTTTGAAATTTTTTTTTTTTGAAATTTTTTTTTTTGAAATTTTTTTTTTCGAAATTTTTTTGAAATTTTTTTCCAATTTTTTTTTCAATTTTTTTGAAATTTTTTTTTGAAATTTTTTTTTTTTGTATTTTTTTTTGAAATTTTTTTTTTCGAAAATTTTTTTGAAATTATTTTTTTTTGAAATTATTTTTTTTTGAAAATTTTTTTTTTGAAATTTTTTTTTTGAAATTTTTTTTTTTGTAATTTTTTTTTTCGAAAATTTTTTTTAAATTTTTTTTTTGAATTTTTTTTTTGTATTTTTTTTTTGAAATTTTTTTTTTCGAAAATTTTTTTGAAATTTTTTTTTTTGAAAATTTTTTTTTTGAAATTTTTTTTTTTTGTATTTTTTTTTTTGAAATTTTTTCTTTCGAAAATTTTTTTGAAATTATTTTTTTTTGAAATTTTTTTTTTGAAAATTTTTTTTTTGAATTTTTTTTTTTCGAAAATTTTTTTGAAATTTTTTTTTTTTAAATTTTTTTTTGAAATTTTTTTTTTTCGAAAATTTTTTTGAAATTTTTTTTTTGAAAATTTTTTTTTTTGAATTTTTTTTTTTGAAATTTTTTTTAAAATTTTTTTTGAAATTTTTTTTTTGAAATTTTTTTTAAATTTTTTTTTTGAAAATTTTTTTTTTGAAATTTTTTTTTTCGAAATTTTTTTCCAATTTTTTTTTTCAATTTTTTTTAAATTTTTTTTTTGAAATTTTTTTTTTGTATTTTTTTTTTTTGTAATTTTTTTTTTCGAAAATTTTTTTGAAATTGTTTTTTTTTGAAATTTTTTTTTTGAAAATTTTTTTTTTGAAATTTTTTTTTTTCGAAAATTTTTTTGAAATTTTTTTTTGAAAATTTTTTTTTTTGAAATTTTTTTTTTTAAATTTTCTTTAAATTTTTTTTTTGAAATTTTTTTTTTTGTATTTTTTTTTTGAAATTTTTTTTTTTCGAAATTTTTTTTGAAATTATTTTTTTTTGAAATTTTTTTTCAATTTTTTTTTAAATTTTTTTAAATTATTTTTTTGAAATTTTTTTTGAATTTTTTTTTTGAAATTTTTTTTTTTGAAATTTTTTTTTTGAAATTATTTTTTTCGAAAATTTTTTTGAAATTTTTTTCCAATTTTTTTTTTTCAATTTTTTTAAAATTTTTTTTTGAAATTTTTTTTTTTGAAATTTTTTTTTTGAAATTTTTTTTTTGAAAATTTTTTTTTTGTATTTTTTTTTTTTGTAATTTTTTTTTTCGAAAATTTTTTTGAAATTATTTTTTTTTGAAATTTTTTTTTTGAAAATTTTTTTTTTGAAATTTTTTTTTTCGAAAATTTTTTTGAAATTTTTTTTTTGAAATTTTTTTTTTTGAAATTTTTTTTTTTCGAAAATTTTTTTGAAATTTTTTTTTTGAAAATTTTTTTTTTTGAATTTTTTTTTTTGAAATTTTTCTTAAAATTTTTTTTGAAATTTTTTTTTTAAAATTTTTTTTAAATTTTTTTTTTGAAAATTTTTTTTTTGAAATTTTTTTTTTTTGAAATTTTTTTTTTTGAAATTTTTTTTTTCGAAATTTTTTTCCAATTTTTTTTTTCAATTTTTTTTAAATTTTTTTTTTGAAATTTTTTTTTTGTATTTTTTTTTTTTGAAATTTTTTTTTTCGAAAATTTTTTTGAAATTATTTTTTTTTGAAATTTTTTTTTTGAAAATTTTTTTTTTGAAATTTCTTTTTTTTCGAAAATTTTTTTGAAATTTTTTTTTGAAAATTTTTTTTTTGAAATTTTTTTTTTTAAATTTTCTTTAAATTTTTTTTTTGAAATTATTTTTTTTGTATTTTTTTTTTTTGAAATTTTTTTTTTCGAAATTTTTTTTGAAATTATTTTTTTTTGAAATTTTTTTTTTTGAAAATTTTTTTTTTTGAATTTTTTTTTTTGAAATTTTTTTTAAAATTTTTTTTGAAATTTTTTTTTTAAAATTTTTTTTAAATTTTTTTTTTGAAAATTTTTTTTTTGAAATTTTTTTTTTCGAAATTTTTTTCCAATTTTTTTTTTCAATTTTTTTAAATTTTTTTTTTTTAATTTTTTTTTTGTATTTTTTTTTTTTGTAATTTTTTTTTTCGAAAATTTTTTTGAAATTATTTTTTTTTGAAATTTTTTTTTTGAAAATTTTTTTTTTGAAATTTTTTTTTTTCGAAAATTTTTTTGAAATTTTTTTTTGAAAATTTTTTTTTTTAAATTTTCTTTAAATTTTTTTTTTGAAATTTTTTTTTTGTATTTTTTTTTTGAAATTTTTTTTTTCGAAATTTTTTTTGAAATTTTTTTTTTTTGAAATTTTTTTTTTGAAATTTTTTTTCAATTTTTTTTAAAATTTTTTTAAATTATTTTTTTGAAATTTTTTTTGAATTTTTTTTTTGAAATTTTTTTTTTTGAAATTTTTTTTTTGAAATTATTTTTTTCGAAAATTTTTTTGAAATTTTTTTCCAATTTTTTTTTTTCAATTTTTTTAAAATTTTTTTTTGAAATTTTTTTTTTTGAAATTTTTTTTTTTGAAATTTTTTTTTTGAAAATTTTTTTTTTGTATTTTTTTTTTTTGAAATTTTTTTTTTCGAAAATTTTTTTGAAATTATTTTTTTTTGAAATTTTTTTTTTGAAAATTTTTTTTTTGAAATTTTTTTTTTCGAAAATTTTTTTGAAATTTTTTTTTTGAAATTTTTTTTTTTGAAATTTTTTTTTTTCGAAAATTTTTTTGAAATTTTTTTTTTGAAAATTTTTTTTTTTGAATTTTTTTTTTTGAAATTTTTCTTAAAATTTTTTTTGAAATTTTTTTTTTAAAATTTTTTTTAAATTTTTTTTTTGAAAATTTTTTTTTTGAAATTTTTTTTTTTGAAATTTTTTTTTTTGAAATTTTTTTTTTCGAAATTTTTTTCCAATTTTTTTTTTCAATTTTTTTTAAATTTTTTTTTTGAAATTTTTTTTTTGTATTTTTTTTTTTTGAAATTTTTTTTTTCGAAAATTTTTTTGAAATAATTTTTTTTTGAAATTTTTTTTTTGAAAATTTTTTTTTTGAAATTTCTTTTTTTTCGAAAATTTTTTTGAAATTTTTTTTTGAAAATTTTTTTTTTGAAATTTTTTTTGAATTTTTTTTTTGAATTTTTTTTTGAAATTTTTTTTCTTGAAATTTTTTTTTCGAAAATTTTTTGAAATTTTTTTCCAATTTTTTTTTTCAATTTTTTTTAAATTTATTTTTTTAGTATTTTTTTTTTGAATTTTTTTTTTCGAAAATTTTTTTGAAATTTTTTTCCAATTTTTTTTTTCAATTTTTTTTAAAATTTTTTTTGAAATTTTTTTTTTAAAATTTTTTTTAAATTTTTTTTTTGAAAATTTTTTTTTCGAAATTTTTTTTTTTGAAATTTTTTTTTTGAAATTTTTTTTTTCGAAATTTTTTTGAAATTTTTTTCCAATTTTTTTTTCAATTTTTTTTAAATTTTTTTTAAATTTTTTTTTTGAAATTTTTTTTTTTTGTATTTTTTTTTTTTGAATTTTTTTTTTTCGAAAATTTTTTTGAAATTATTTTTTTTTGAAATTTTTTTTTTTGAAAATTTTTTTTTTGAAATTTTTTTTTTTCGAAAATTTTTTTGAAATTTTTTTTTTGAAAATTTTTTTTTTGAAGTTTTTTTTTTAATTTTTTTTAAATTTTTTTTTTGAAATTTTTTTTTTTTTGTATTTTTTTTTTTGAAATTTTTTTTTTCGAAAATTTTTTTGAAATTATTTTTTTTTGAAATTTTTTTTTTCGAAAATTTTTTTGAAATTATTTTTTTTTGAAATTTTTTTTTTGAAAATTTTTTTTTTGAAATTTTTTTTTTGAAATTTTTTTTTTTGAAATTTTTTTTTTCGAAAATTTTTTTGAAATTTTTTTCCAATTTTTTTTTTCAATTTTTTTTTTTTATTTTTTTAAATAATTTTTTTGAAATTTTTTTTGAAATTTTTTTTTGAATTTTTTTTTCAATTTTTTTAAAATTTTTTTTTGAAATTTTTTTTTTTTAATTTTTTTTAAATTTTTTTTTTGAAAATTTTTTTTTTGAAATTTTTTTTTTTTGAAATTTTTTTTTTGAAATTTTTTTTTTCGAAATTTTTTTGAAATTTTTTTCCAATTTTTTTGAAATTTTTTTTTTGAAATTTTTTTTTTGTATTTTTTTTTTTTGAAATTTTTTTTTTCGAAAATTTTTTTGAAATTATTTTTTTTTGAAATTTTTTTTTTGAAAATTTTTTTTTTGAAATTTTTTTTTTTCGAAAATTTTTTTGAAATTTTTTTTTTGAAAATTTTTTTTTTTGGAATTTTTTTTTTTTAATTTTTTTTAAATTTTTTTTTTGAAATTTTTTTTTTGTATTTTTTTTTTTTGAAATTTTTTTTTTCGAAATTTTTTTTGAAATTATTTTTTTTTGAAATTTTTTTTTTTGAAAATTTTTTTTTTGAAATTTTTTTTTTGAAATTTTTTTTTTGAAATTTTTTTTTTCGAAAATTTTTTTGAAATTTTTTTCCAATTTTTTTTTCAATTTTTTTTAAATTTTTTTTTTGAAAATTTTTTTTTTGAATTTTTTTTTTTAAATTTTTTTTTTGAAATTTTTTTTTTCGAAATTTTTTTGAAATTTTTTTCCAATTTTTTTTTCAATTTTTTTTAAATTTTTTTTTAATTTTTTTTTTGAAATTTTTTTTTTTTGTATTTTTTTTTTGTAATTTTTTTTTTCGAAAATTTTTTTGAAATTATTTTTTTTTGGAATTTTTTTTTTTGAAAATTTTTTTTTTGAAATTTTTTTTTTTCGAAAATTTTTTTGAAATTTTTTTTTGAAAATTTTTTTTTTTTAATTTTTTTTTTTTAATTTTTTTAAATTTTTTTTTTTAAATTTTTTTTTTTGTATTTTTTTTTTGAAATTTTTTTTTTCGAAAATTTTTTTGAAATTATTTTTTTTTGAAATTTTTTTTTTTGAAATTTTTTTTTTGAAATTTTTTTTTTGAAATTTTTTTTTTCGAAAATTTTTTTTAAATTTTTTTTTTGAATTTTTTTTTTGTATTTTTTTTTGAAATTTTTTTTTTCGAAAATTTTTTTGAAATTTTTTTTTTTGAAAATTTTTTTTTTGAAATTTTTTTTTTGAAAATTTTTTTTTTTTATTTTTTTAAAATTTTTTTTTTTTGAAAATTTTTTTTTTGAAATTTTTTTTTTGTATTTTTTTAAAATTTTTTTTAAAATTTTTTTTAAAATTTTTTTTGAAATTTTTTTTAAATTTTTTTTTTGAAAATTTTTTTGAAATTTTTTTCCAATTTTTTTTTTCAATTTTTTTTTTAAATTTTTTTAAATTATTTTTTTGAAATTTTTTTCCAATTTTTTTTAAATTATTTTTTTGAAATTTTTTTTGAATTTTTTTTTTGAATTTTTTTTTTGAAATTTTTTTTTTCGAAAATTTTTTTGAAATTATTTTTTTTTGAAATTTTTTTTTTTGAAAATTTTTTTTTTGAAATTTTTTTTTTTCGAAAATTTTTTTGAATTTTTTTTTTGAAAATTTTTTTTTTGAATTTTTTTTTTTGAAATTTTTTTTGAAATTTTTTTTTTTAATTTTTTTTAAATTTTTTTTTTGAAAATTTTTTTTTTGAAATTTTTTTTTTTTGAAATTTTTTTTTTTGAATTTTTTTTTTCGAAATTTTTTTCCAATTTTTTTTTCAATTTTTTTTAAATTTTTTTTTTGAAATTTTTTTTTTTTGTATTTTTTTTTTTGAAATTTTTTTTTTCGAAAATTTTTTTGAAATTATTTTTTTTTGAAATTTTTTTTTTGAAAAATTTTTTTTTTTAATTTTTTTTTTTCGAAAATTTTTTTGAAATTTTTTTTTGAAAATTTTTTTTTTTGAAAATTTTTTTTTTTGAAATTTTTTTTTAAAATTGTTTTTAAATTTTTTTTTTGAAATTTTTTTTTTGTATTTTTTTTTTTGAAATTTTTTCTTTCGAAAATTTTTTTGAAATTATTTTTTTTTGAAATTTTTTTTTTGAAAATTTTTTTTTTGAAATTTTTTTTTTTCGAAAATTTTTTTGAAATTTTTTTTTTTAAAATTTTTTTTTTGAAATTTTTTTTTTTCGAAAATTTTTTTGAAATTTTTTTTTTGAAAATTTTTTTTTTTGAATTTTTTTTTTTGAAATTTTTTTTAAAATTTTTTTTGAAATTTTTTTTTTGAAATTTTTTTTAAATTTTTTTTTTGAAAATTTTTTTTTTGAAATTTTTTTTTTCGAAATTTTTTTCCAATTTTTTTTTTCAATTTTTTTTAAATTTTTTTTTTGAAATTTTTTTTTTGTATTTTTTTTTTTTGTAATTTTTTTTTTCGAAATTTTTTTTGAAATTATTTTTTTTTGAAATTTTTTTTCAATTTTTTTTTAAATTTTTTTAAATTATTTTTTTGAAATTTTTTTTGAATTTTTTTTTTGAAATTTTTTTTTTTGAAATTTTTTTTTTGAAATTATTTTTTTCGAAAATTTTTTTGAAATTTTTTTCCAATTTTTTTTTTTCAATTTTTTTAAAATTTTTTTTTGAAATTTTTTTTTTTGAAATTTTTTTTTTTGAAATTTTTTTTTTGAAAATTTTTTTTTTGTATTTTTTTTTTTGAAATTTTTTTTTTCGAAAATTTTTTTGAAATAATTTTTTTTAGAAATTTTTTTTTTGAAAATTTTTTTTTTGAAATTTTTTTTTTCGAAAATTTTTTTGAAATTTTTTTTTTGAAATTTTTTTTTTTGAAATTTTTTTTTTTCGAAAATTTTTTTGAAATTTTTTTTTTGAAAATTTTTTTTTTTGAATTTTTTTTTTTGAAATTTTTCTTAAAATTTTTTTTGAAATTTTTTTTTTAAAATTTTTTTTAAATTTTTTTTTTGAAAATTTTTTTTTTGAAATTTTTTTTTTTTGAAATTTTTTTTTTTGAAATTTTTTTTTTCGAAATTTTTTTCCAATTTTTTTTTTCAATTTTTTTTAAATTTTTTTTTTGAAATTTTTTTTTTGTATTTTTTTTTTTTGAAATTTTTTTTTTCGAAAATTTTTTTGAAATTATTTTTTTTTGAAATTTTTTTTTTGAAAATTTTTTTTTTGAAATTTCTTTTTTTTCGAAAATTTTTTTGAAATTTTTTTTTGAAAATTTTTTTTTTGAAATTTTTTTTTTTAAATTTTCTTTAAATTTTTTTTTTGAAATTATTTTTTTTGTATTTTTTTTTTTTGAAATTTTTTTTTTCGAAATTTTTTTTGAAATTATTTTTTTTTGAAATTTTTTTTTTGAAAATTTTTTTTTTTGAATTTTTTTTTTGAAATTTTTTTTTTTGAAATTTTTTTTTTGAATTTTTTTTTCGAATTTTTTTTCAATTTTTTTTTCAATTTTTATTAAAATTTTTTTTTTTATTTTTTTTTTCCAATTTTTTTTTCAATTTTTTTAAAATTTTTTTTAAATTTTTTTTTGAAATTTTTTTTTTTGAAATTTTTTTTTTGAAATTATTTTTTTCGAAAATTTTTTTGAAATTTTTTTCCAATTTTTTTTTTCAATTTTTTTAAAATTTTTTTTTGAAATTTTTTTTTTTGAAATTTTTTTTTTTGAAATTTTTTTTTTGAAAATTTTTTTTTCGATTTTTTTTAAAATTATTTTTTTGAAATTTTTTTTTGAATTTTTTTTTTGAAATTTTTTTTTTGAAATTTTTTTTTTCGAAAATTTTTTGAAATTTTTTTCCAATTTTTTTTTTTCAATTTTTTTTAAATTTATTTTTTTTGTATTTTTTTTTTTGAAATTTTTCTTTTCGAAAATTTTTTTGAAATTTTTTTCCAATTTTTTTTTTCAATTTTTTTTAAAAATTTTTTTAAATTATTTTTTTGAAATTTTTTTCCAATTTTTTTTAAATTATTTTTTTGAAATTTTTTTTGAATTTTTTTTTTGAATTTTTTTTTTGAAATTTTTTTTCTTGAAATTTTTTTTTCGAAAATTTTTTGAAATTTTTTTCCAATTTTTTTTTTCAATTTTTTTGAAATTTATTTTTTTTGTATTTTTTTTTTGAAATTTTTTTTTTATTTTTTTTTAATTTTTTTTTTGAAAATTTTTTTTTTGAAATTTTTTTTTTGAATTTTTTTTTCAATTTTTTTTAAAATTTTTTTTAAAAATTTTTTTTAAATTTTTTTTTTGAAATTTTTTTTCTTGAAATTTTTTTTTGGAAAATTTTTTGAAATTTTTTTCCAATTTTTTTTTTCAATTTTTTTTAAATCAATTTTTTTTGTATTTTTTTTTTGAAATTTTTTTTTTATTTTTTTTAAATTTTTTTTTTGAAAATTTTTTTTTTGAAATTTTTTTTTTCAATTTTTTTTAAAATTTTTTTTTAAAATTTTTTTTAAATTTTTTTTTTGAAAATTTTTTTTTTTGAAATTTTTTTTCAATTTTTTTTTAAATTTTTTTTTTTTATTTTTTTAAATTATTTTTTGAAATTTTTTTTAAATTTTTTTTTTGAAATTTTTTTTTTGTATTTTTTTTTTGAAATTTTTTTTTTCGAAATTTTTTTTGAAATTATTTTTTTTTGAAATTTTTTTTTTGAAATTTTTTTTCAATTTTTTTTTTAATTTTTTGAAATTATTTTTTTTTGAAATTTTTTTTTTTGAAATTTTTTTTTTTGAAATTTTTTTTTTCGAAAATTTTTTTGAAATTTTTTTTTTGAAAATTTTTTTTTTGAAGTTTTTTTTTTTAATTTTTTTTAAATTTTTTTTTTGAAATTTTTTTTTTTGTATTTTTTTTTTTGAAATTTTTTTTTTCGAAAATTTTTTTGAAATTATTTTTTTTTGAAATTTTTTTTTTCGAAAATTTTTTTGAAATTATTTTTTTTTGAAATTTTTTTTTTGAAAATTTTTTTTTTGAAATTTTTTTTTTGAAATTTTTTTTTTGAAATTTTTTTTTTCGAAAATTTTTTTGAAATTTTTTTCCAATTTTTTTTTTCAATTTTTTTTTTATTTTTTTAAATTATTTTTTTGAAATTTTTTTTGAAATTTTTTTTTTGAATTTTTTTTTCAATTTTTTTTAAAATTTTTTTTGAAATTTTTTTTTTTTAATTTTTTTTAAATTTTTTTTTTGAAAATTTTTTTTTTGAAATTTTTTTTTTTTGAAATTTTTTTTTTGAAATTTTTTTTTTCGAAATTTTTTTGAAATTTTTTTCCAATTTTTTTTTTCAATTTTTTTGAAATTTTTTTTTTGAAATTTTTTTTTTTGTATTTTTTTTTTTTGAAATTTTTTTTTTCGAAAATTTTTTTGAAATTATTTTTTTTTGAAATTTTTTTTTTGAAAATTTTTTTTTTGAAATTTTTTTTTTTTCGAAAATTTTTTTGAAATTTTTTTTTTGAAAATTTTTTTTTTGAAATTTTTTTTTTAAAATTTTTTTTAAATTTTTTTTTTGAAATTTTTTTTTTCGAAATTTTTTTTGAAATTATTTTTTTTTGAAATTTTTTTTTTTGAAAATTTTTTTTTTGAAATTTTTTTTTTGAAATTTTTTTTTTGAAATTTTTTTTTTCGAAAATTTTTTTGAAATTTTTTTCCAATTTTTTTTTTCAATTTTTTTTAAATTTTTTTTTTGAAAATTTTTTTTTTGAATTTTTTTTTTTTTAATTTTTTTTTTTGAAATTTTTTTTTTCGAAATTCTTTTGAAATTTTTTTCCAATTTTTTTTTCAATTTTTTTAAAATTTTTTTTTAATTTTTTTTTTGAAATTTTTTTTTTTGTATTTTTTTTTTTTGAAATTTTTCTTTTCGAAAATTTTTTTGAAATTATTTTTTTTTGAAATTTTTTTTTTTGAAAATTTTTTTTTTGAAATTTTTTTTTTCGAAAATTTTTTTGAAATTTTTTTTTTGAAAATTTTTTTTTTTGAATTTTTTTTTTGAAATTTTTTTTAAATTTTTTTTTTGAAATTTTTTTTTTTGTATTTTTTTTTTTGAAATTTTTTTTTTCGAAAATTTTTTTGAAATTATTTTTTTTTGAAAATTTTTTTTTTGAAATTTTTTTTTTGAAATTTTTTTTTTTGTAATTTTTTTTTTCGAAAATTTTTTTTAAATTTTTTTTTTGAATTTTTTTTTTGTATTTTTTTTTTGAAATTTTTTTTTTCGAAAATTTTTTTGAAATTTTTTTTTTTGAAAATTTTTTTTTTGAAATTTTTTTTTTGTATTTTTTTAAAATTTTTTTTTAAAATTTTTTTTGAAATTTTTTTTCTTAAATTTTTTTTAAATTTTTTTTTTGAAAATTTTTTTGAAATTTTTTTCCAATTTTTTTTTCAATTTTTTTTTAAATTTTTTTAAATTATTTTTTTGAAATTTTTTTCCAATTTTTTTTAAATTATTTTTTTGAAATTTTTTTTGAATTTTTTTTTTGAATTTTTTTTTTGAAATTTTTTTTTTCGAAAATTTTTTTGAAATTATTTTTTTTTGAAATTTTTTTTTTTGAAAATTTTTTTTTTGAAATTTTTTTTTTCGAAAATTTTTTTGAATTTATTTTTTTGAAAATTTTTTTTTTTGAATTTTTTTTTTTGAAATTTTTTTTGAAATTTTTTTTTTTTAATTTTTTTTTAAATTTTTTTTTTGAAAATTTTTTTTTTGAAATTTTTTTTTTTTGAAATTTTTTTTTTGAATTTTTTTTTTTCGAAATTTTTTTCCATTTTTTTTTTCAATTTTTTTTAAATTTTTTTTTTGAAATTTTTTTTTTTTGTATTTTTTTTTTTGAAATTTTTTTTTTCGAAAATTTTTTTGAAATTATTTTTTTTTGAAATTTTTTTTTTGTAAAATTTTTTTTTTGAAATTTTTTTTTTTCGAAAATTTTTTTGAAATTTTTTTTTGAAAATTTTTTTTTTGAAATTTTTTTTTTTAATTTTTTTTAAATTTTTTTTTTGAAATTTTTTTTTTTGTATTTTTTTTTTTTGAAATTTTTTTTTTCGAAATTTTTTTTGAAATTATTTTTTTTTGAAATTTTTTTTTTGAAATTTTTTTTCAATTTTTTTAAAAATTTTTTTAAATTATTTTTTTGAAATTTTTTTTGAATTTTTTTTTGAAATTTTTTTTTTTGAAATTTTTTTTTTGAATTTTTTTTTCGAATTTTTTTTCAATTTTTTTTTCAATTTTTATTAAAAATTTTTTTTTATTTTTTTTTTTTCCAATTTTTTTTTCAATTTTTTTAAAATTTTTTTAAATTTTTTTTTGAAATTTTTTTTTTTGAAATTTTTTTTTTGAAATTATTTTTTTCGAAAATTTTTTTGAAATTTTTTTTCAATTTTTTTTAAAAATTTTTTTAAATTATTTTTTTGAAATTTTTTTTGAATTTTTTTTTTGAAATTTTTTTTTTTGAAATTTTTTTTTTTGTATTTTTTTTTTGAAATTTTTTTTTTCGAAATTTTTTTTGAAATTATTTTTTTTTGAAATTTTTTTTTTGAAATTTTTTTTCAATTTTTTTTAAAAATTTTTTAAATTATTTTTTTGAAATTTTTTTTGAATTTTTTTTTTGAAATTTTTTTTTTTGAAATTTTTTTTTTGAATTTTTTTTTCGAATTTTTTTTCAATTTTTTTTTCAATTTTTATTAAAATTTTTTTTTTTATTTTTTTTTTCCAATTTTTTTTTCAATTTTTTTAAAATTTTTTTTAAATTTTTTTTTGAAATTTTTTTTTTTGAAATTTTTTTTTTGAAATTATTTTTTTCGAAAATTTTTTTGAAATTTTTTTCCAATTTTTTTTTTCAATTTTTTTAAAATTTTTTTTTGAAATTTTTTTTTTTGAAATTTTTTTTTTTGAAATTTTTTTTTTGAAAATTTTTTTTTCGATTTTTTTAAAATTATTTTTTTGAAATTTTTTTTTGAATTTTTTTTTTGAAATTTTTTTTTTGAAATTTTTTTTTTCGAAAATTTTTTGAAATTTTTTTCCAATTTTTTTTTTTCAATTTTTTTTAAATTTATTTTTTTTGTATTTTTTTTTTTGAAATTTTTCTTTTCGAAAATTTTTTTGAAATTTTTTTCCAATTTTTTTTTTCAATTTTTTTTAAAAATTTTTTTAAATTATTTTTTTGAAATTTTTTTCCAATTTTTTTTAAATTATTTTTTTGAAATTTTTTTTGAATTTTTTTTTTGAATTTTTTTTTTGAAATTTTTTTTCTTGAAATTTTTTTTTCGAAAATTTTTTGAAATTTTTTTCCAATTTTTTTTTTCAATTTTTTTGAAATTTATTTTTTTTGTATTTTTTTTTTGAAATTTTTTTTTTATTTTTTTTAAATTTTTTTTTTGAAAATTTTTTTTTTGAAATTTTTTTTTTGAATTTTTTTTTCAATTTTTTTTAAAATTTTTTTTAAAAATTTTTTTTAAATTTTTTTTTTGAAATTTTTTTTCTTGAAATTTTTTTTTGGAAAATTTTTTGAAATTTTTTTCCAATTTTTTTTTTCAATTTTTTTTAAATCAATTTTTTTTGTATTTTTTTTTTGAAATTTTTTTTTTATTTTTTTTAAATTTTTTTTTTGAAAATTTTTTTTTTGAAATTTTTTTTTTCAATTTTTTTTAAAATTTTTTTTTTAAATTTTTTTTAAATTTTTTTTTTGAAAATTTTTTTTTTTGAAATTTTTTTTCAATTTTTTTTTAAATTTTTTTTTTTTATTTTTTTTAATTTTTTTTTTTGAAAATTTTTTTTTTGAAATTTTTTTTCAATTTTTTTTTAAATTTTTTTAAATTATTTTTTTGAAATTTTTTTTGAATTTTTTTTTTGAAATTTTTTTTTTTTAAATTTTTTTTTTGAATTTTTTTTTCAATTTTTTTTAAAATTTTTTTTTTTTATTTTTTTTAAATTTTTTTTTTGAAAATTTTTTTTTTTGATATTTTTTTTCAATTTTTTTTTAAATTTTTTTAAATTATTTTTTGAAATTTTTTTTAAATTTTTTTTTTGAAATTTTTTTTTTGTATTTTTTTTTTGAAATTTTTTTTTTCGAAATTTTTTTTGAAATTATTTTTTTTTGAAATTTTTTTTTTGAAATTTTTTTTCAATTTTTTTTTTAATTTTTTTAAATTATTTTTTTGAAATTTTTTTTTTGAAATTTTTTTTTTTTGAAATTTTTTTTTTTGAAATTTTTTTTTTCGAAATTTTTTTGAAATTTTTTTCCAATTTTTTTTTCAATTTTTTTGAAATTTTTTTTTGAAATTTTTTTTTTTTGTATTTTTTTTTGAAATTTTTTTTTTCGAAAATTTTTTTGAAATTATTTTTTTTTGAAATTATTTTTTTTTGAAAATTTTTTTTTTGAAATTTTTTTTTTGAAATTTTTTTTTTTGTAATTTTTTTTTTCGAAAATTTTTTTTAAATTTTTTTTTTGAATTTTTTTTTTGTATTTTTTTTTTGAAATTTTTTTTTTCGAAAATTTTTTTGAAATTTTTTTTTTTGAAAATTTTTTTTTTGAAATTTTTTTTTTTTGTATTTTTTTTTTTGAAATTTTTTCTTTCGAAAATTTTTTTGAAATTATTTTTTTTTGAAATTTTTTTTTTGAAAATTTTTTTTTTGAATTTTTTTTTTTCGAAAATTTTTTTGAAATTTTTTTTTTTTAAATTTTTTTTTGAAATTTTTTTTTTTCGAAAATTTTTTTGAAATTTTTTTTTTGAAAATTTTTTTTTTTGAATTTTTTTTTTTGAAATTTTTTTTAAAATTTTTTTTGAAATTTTTTTTTTGAAATTTTTTTTAAATTTTTTTTTTGAAAATTTTTTTTTTGAAATTTTTTTTTTCGAAATTTTTTTCCAATTTTTTTTTTCAATTTTTTTTAAATTTTTTTTTTGAAATTTTTTTTTTGTATTTTTTTTTTTTGTAATTTTTTTTTTCGAAAATTTTTTTGAAATTGTTTTTTTTTGAAATTTTTTTTTTGAAAATTTTTTTTTTGAAATTTTTTTTTTTCGAAAATTTTTTTGAAATTTTTTTTTGAAAATTTTTTTTTTTGAAATTTTTTTTTTTAAATTTTCTTTAAATTTTTTTTTTGAAATTTTTTTTTTTGTATTTTTTTTTTGAAATTTTTTTTTTTCGAAATTTTTTTTGAAATTATTTTTTTTTGAAATTTTTTTTCAATTTTTTTTTAAATTTTTTTAAATTATTTTTTTGAAATTTTTTTTGAATTTTTTTTTTGAAATTTTTTTTTTTGAAATTTTTTTTTTGAAATTATTTTTTTCGAAAATTTTTTTGAAATTTTTTTCCAATTTTTTTTTTTCAATTTTTTTAAAATTTTTTTTTGAAATTTTTTTTTTTGAAATTTTTTTTTTGAAATTTTTTTTTTGAAAATTTTTTTTTTGTATTTTTTTTTTTTGTAATTTTTTTTTTCGAAAATTTTTTTGAAATTATTTTTTTTTGAAATTTTTTTTTTGAAAATTTTTTTTTTGAAATTTTTTTTTTCGAAAATTTTTTTGAAATTTTTTTTTTGAAATTTTTTTTTTTGAAATTTTTTTTTTTCGAAAATTTTTTTGAAATTTTTTTTTTGAAAATTTTTTTTTTTGAATTTTTTTTTTTGAAATTTTTCTTAAAATTTTTTTTGAAATTTTTTTTTTAAAATTTTTTTTAAATTTTTTTTTTGAAAATTTTTTTTTTGAAATTTTTTTTTTTTGAAATTTTTTTTTTTGAAATTTTTTTTTTCGAAATTTTTTTCCAATTTTTTTTTTCAATTTTTTTTAAATTTTTTTTTTGAAATTTTTTTTTTGTATTTTTTTTTTTGAAATTTTTTTTTTCGAAAATTTTTTTGAAATTATTTTTTTTTGAAATTTTTTTTTTGAAAATTTTTTTTTTGAAATTTCTTTTTTTTCGAAAATTTTTTTGAAATTTTTTTTTGAAAATTTTTTTTTTGAAATTTTTTTTTTTAAATTTTCTTTAAATTTTTTTTTTGAAATTATTTTTTTTGTATTTTTTTTTTTTGAAATTTTTTTTTTCGAAATTTTTTTTGAAATTATTTTTTTTTGAAATTTTTTTTTTTGAAAATTTTTTTTTTTGAATTTTTTTTTTTGAAATTTTTTTTAAAATTTTTTTTGAAATTTTTTTTTTAAAATTTTTTTTAAATTTTTTTTTTGAAAATTTTTTTTTTGAAATTTTTTTTTTCGAAATTTTTTTCCAATTTTTTTTTTCAATTTTTTTTAAATTTTTTTTTTTAAATTTTTTTTTTGTATTTTTTTTTTTTGTAATTTTTTTTTTCGAAAATTTTTTTGAAATTATTTTTTTTTTAAATTTTTTTTTTGAAAATTTTTTTTTTGAAATTTTTTTTTTTCGAAAATTTTTTTGAAATTTTTTTTTGAAAATTTTTTTTTTTAAATTTTCTTTAAATTTTTTTTTTGAAATTTTTTTTTTGTATTTTTTTTTTGAAATTTTTTTTTTCGAAATTTTTTTTGAAATTTTTTTTTTTTGAAATTTTTTTTTTGAAATTTTTTTTCAATTTTTTTTAAAATTTTTTTAAATTATTTTTTTGAAATTTTTTTTGAATTTTTTTTTTGAAATTTTTTTTTTTGAAATTTTTTTTTTGAAATTATTTTTTTCGAAAATTTTTTTGAAATTTTTTTCCAATTTTTTTTTTTCAATTTTTTTAAAATTTTTTTTTGAAATTTTTTTTTTTGAAATTTTTTTTTTTGAAATTTTTTTTTTGAAAATTTTTTTTTTGTATTTTTTTTTTTTGAAATTTTTTTTTTCGAAAATTTTTTTGAAATTATTTTTTTTTGAAATTTTTTTTTTGAAAATTTTTTTTTTGAAATTTTTTTTTTCGAAAATTTTTTTGAAATTTTTTTTTTGAAATTTTTTTTTTTGAAATTTTTTTTTTTCGAAAATTTTTTTGAAATTTTTTTTTTGAAAATTTTTTTTTTTGAATTTTTTTTTTTGAAATTTTTCTTAAAATTTTTTTTGAAATTTTTTTTTTAAAATTTTTTTTAAATTTTTTTTTTGAAAATTTTTTTTTTGAAATTTTTTTTTTTGAAATTTTTTTTTTTGAAATTTTTTTTTTCGAAATTTTTTTCCAATTTTTTTTTTCAATTTTTTTTAAATTTTTTTTTTGAAATTTTTTTTTTGTATTTTTTTTTTTTGAAATTTTTTTTTTCGAAAATTTTTTTGAAATAATTTTTTTTTGAAATTTTTTTTTTGAAAATTTTTTTTTTGAAATTTCTTTTTTTTCGAAAATTTTTTTGAAATTTTTTTTTGAAAATTTTTTTTTTGAAATTTTTTTTGAATTTTTTTTTTGAATTTTTTTTTGAAATTTTTTTTCTTGAAATTTTTTTTTCGAAAATTTTTTGAAATTTTTTTCCAATTTTTTTTTTCAATTTTTTTTAAATTTATTTTTTTAGTATTTTTTTTTTGAATTTTTTTTTTCGAAAATTTTTTTGAAATTTTTTTCCAATTTTTTTTTTCAATTTTTTTTAAAATTTTTTTTGAAATTTTTTTTTTTAAATTTTTTTTAAATTTTTTTTTTGAAAATTTTTTTTTCGAAATTTTTTTTTTTGAAATTTTTTTTTTGAAATTTTTTTTTTCGAAATTTTTTTGAAATTTTTTTCCAATTTTTTTTTCAATTTTTTTTAAATTTTTTTTAAATTTTTTTTTTGAAATTTTTTTTTTTTGTATTTTTTTTTTTTGAATTTTTTTTTTTCGAAAATTTTTTTGAAATTATTTTTTTTTGAAATTTTTTTTTTTGAAAATTTTTTTTTTGAAATTTTTTTTTTTCGAAAATTTTTTTGAAATTTTTTTTTTGAAAATTTTTTTTTTGAAGTTTTTTTTTTAATTTTTTTTAAATTTTTTTTTTGAAATTTTTTTTTTTTTGTATTTTTTTTTTTGAAATTTTTTTTTTCGAAAATTTTTTTGAAATTATTTTTTTTTGAAATTTTTTTTTTCGAAAATTTTTTTGAAATTATTTTTTTTTGAAATTTTTTTTTTGAAAATTTTTTTTTTGAAATTTTTTTTTTGAAATTTTTTTTTTTGAAATTTTTTTTTTCGAAAATTTTTTTGAAATTTTTTTCCAATTTTTTTTTTCAATTTTTTTTTTTTATTTTTTTAAATAATTTTTTTGAAATTTTTTTTGAAATTTTTTTTTGAATTTTTTTTTCAATTTTTTTAAAATTTTTTTTTGAAATTTTTTTTTTTTAATTTTTTTTAAATTTTTTTTTTGAAAATTTTTTTTTTGAAATTTTTTTTTTTTGAAATTTTTTTTTTGAAATTTTTTTTTTCGAAATTTTTTTGAAATTTTTTTCCAATTTTTTTGAAATTTTTTTTTTGAAATTTTTTTTTTGTATTTTTTTTTTTTGAAATTTTTTTTTTCGAAAATTTTTTTGAAATTATTTTTTTTTGAAATTTTTTTTTTGAAAATTTTTTTTTTGAAATTTTTTTTTTTCGAAAATTTTTTTGAAATTTTTTTTTTGAAAATTTTTTTTTTTGGAATTTTTTTTTTTTAATTTTTTTTAAATTTTTTTTTTGAAATTTTTTTTTTGTATTTTTTTTTTTTGAAATTTTTTTTTTCGAAATTTTTTTTGAAATTATTTTTTTTTGAAATTTTTTTTTTTGAAAATTTTTTTTTTGAAATTTTTTTTTTGAAATTTTTTTTTTGAAATTTTTTTTTTCGAAAATTTTTTTGAAATTTTTTTCCAATTTTTTTTTCAATTTTTTTTAAATTTTTTTTTTGAAAATTTTTTTTTTGAATTTTTTTTTTTAAATTTTTTTTTTGAAATTTTTTTTTTCGAAATTTTTTTGAAATTTTTTTCCAATTTTTTTTTCAATTTTTTTTAAATTTTTTTTTAATTTTTTTTTTGAAATTTTTTTTTTTTGTATTTTTTTTTTGTAATTTTTTTTTTCGAAAATTTTTTTGAAATTATTTTTTTTTGGAATTTTTTTTTTTGAAAATTTTTTTTTTGAAATTTTTTTTTTTCGAAAATTTTTTTGAAATTTTTTTTTGAAAATTTTTTTTTTTTAATTTTTTTTTTTTAATTTTTTTAAATTTTTTTTTTTAAATTTTTTTTTTTGTATTTTTTTTTTGAAATTTTTTTTTTCGAAAATTTTTTTGAAATTATTTTTTTTTGAAATTTTTTTTTTTGAAATTTTTTTTTTGAAATTTTTTTTTTGAAATTTTTTTTTTCGAAAATTTTTTTTAAATTTTTTTTTTGAATTTTTTTTTTGTATTTTTTTTTGAAATTTTTTTTTTCGAAAATTTTTTTGAAATTTTTTTTTTTGAAAATTTTTTTTTTGAAATTTTTTTTTTGAAAATTTTTTTTTTTTATTTTTTTAAAATTTTTTTTTTTTGAAAATTTTTTTTTTGAAATTTTTTTTTTGTATTTTTTTAAAATTTTTTTTAAAATTTTTTTTAAAATTTTTTTTGAAATTTTTTTTAAATTTTTTTTTTGAAAATTTTTTTGAAATTTTTTTCCAATTTTTTTTTTCAATTTTTTTTTTAAATTTTTTTAAATTATTTTTTTGAAATTTTTTTCCAATTTTTTTTAAATTATTTTTTTGAAATTTTTTTTGAATTTTTTTTTTGAATTTTTTTTTTGAAATTTTTTTTTTCGAAAATTTTTTTGAAATTATTTTTTTTTGAAATTTTTTTTTTTGAAAATTTTTTTTTTGAAATTTTTTTTTTTCGAAAATTTTTTTGAATTTTTTTTTTGAAAATTTTTTTTTTGAATTTTTTTTTTTGAAATTTTTTTTGAAATTTTTTTTTTTAATTTTTTTTAAATTTTTTTTTTGAAAATTTTTTTTTTGAAATTTTTTTTTTTTGAAATTTTTTTTTTTGAATTTTTTTTTTCGAAATTTTTTTCCAATTTTTTTTTCAATTTTTTTTAAATTTTTTTTTTGAAATTTTTTTTTTTTGTATTTTTTTTTTTGAAATTTTTTTTTTCGAAAATTTTTTTGAAATTATTTTTTTTTGAAATTTTTTTTTTGAAAAATTTTTTTTTTTAATTTTTTTTTTTCGAAAATTTTTTTGAAATTTTTTTTTGAAAATTTTTTTTTTTGAAAATTTTTTTTTTTGAAATTTTTTTTTAAAATTGTTTTTAAATTTTTTTTTTGAAATTTTTTTTTTGTATTTTTTTTTTTGAAATTTTTTCTTTCGAAAATTTTTTTGAAATTATTTTTTTTTGAAATTTTTTTTTTGAAAATTTTTTTTTTGAAATTTTTTTTTTTCGAAAATTTTTTTGAAATTTTTTTTTTTTAAATTTTTTTTTTGAAATTTTTTTTTTTCGAAAATTTTTTTGAAATTTTTTTTTTGAAAATTTTTTTTTTTGAATTTTTTTTTTTGAAATTTTTTTTAAAATTTTTTTTGAAATTTTTTTTTTGAAATTTTTTTTAAATTTTTTTTTTGAAAATTTTTTTTTTGAAATTTTTTTTTTCGAAATTTTTTTCCAATTTTTTTTTTCAATTTTTTTTAAATTTTTTTTTTGAAATTTTTTTTTTGTATTTTTTTTTTTTGTAATTTTTTTTTTCGAAATTTTTTTTGAAATTATTTTTTTTTGAAATTTTTTTTCAATTTTTTTTTAAATTTTTTTAAATTATTTTTTTGAAATTTTTTTTGAATTTTTTTTTTGAAATTTTTTTTTTTGAAATTTTTTTTTTGAAATTATTTTTTTCGAAAATTTTTTTGAAATTTTTTTCCAATTTTTTTTTTTCAATTTTTTTAAAATTTTTTTTTGAAATTTTTTTTTTTGAAATTTTTTTTTTTGAAATTTTTTTTTTGAAAATTTTTTTTTTGTATTTTTTTTTTTGAAATTTTTTTTTTCGAAAATTTTTTTGAAATAATTTTTTTTAGAAATTTTTTTTTTGAAAATTTTTTTTTTGAAATTTTTTTTTTCGAAAATTTTTTTGAAATTTTTTTTTTGAAATTTTTTTTTTTGAAATTTTTTTTTTCGAAAATTTTTTTGAAATTTTTTTTTTGAAAATTTTTTTTTTTGAATTTTTTTTTTTGAAATTTTTCTTAAAATTTTTTTTGAAATTTTTTTTTTAAAATTTTTTTTAAATTTTTTTTTTGAAAATTTTTTTTTTGAAATTTTTTTTTTTTGAAATTTTTTTTTTTGAAATTTTTTTTTTCGAAATTTTTTTCCAATTTTTTTTTTCAATTTTTTTTAAATTTTTTTTTTGAAATTTTTTTTTTGTATTTTTTTTTTTTGAAATTTTTTTTTTCGAAAATTTTTTTGAAATTATTTTTTTTTGAAATTTTTTTTTTGAAAATTTTTTTTTTGAAATTTCTTTTTTTTCGAAAATTTTTTTGAAATTTTTTTTTGAAAATTTTTTTTTTGAAATTTTTTTTTTTAAATTTTCTTTAAATTTTTTTTTTGAAATTATTTTTTTTGTATTTTTTTTTTTTGAAATTTTTTTTTTCGAAATTTTTTTTGAAATTATTTTTTTTTGAAATTTTTTTTTTGAAAATTTTTTTTTTGAATTTTTTTTTTTGAAATTTTTTTTAAAATTTTTTTTGAAATTTTTTTTTTAAAATTTTTTTTAAATTTTTTTTTTGAAAATTTTTTTTTTGAAATTTTTTTTTTCGAAATTTTTTTCCAATTTTTTTTTTCAATTTTTTTTAAATTTTTTTTTTGAAATTTTTTTTTTGTATTTTTTTTTTTTGTAATTTTTTTTTTCGAAAATTTTTTTGAAATTATTTTTTTTTGAAATTTTTTTTTTGAAAATTTTTTTTTTGAAATTTTTTTTTTTCGAAAATTTTTTTGAAATTTTTTTTTGAAAATTTTTTTTTTTAAATTTTCTTTAAATTTTTTTTTTGAAATTTTTTTTTTGTATTTTTTTTTTGAAATTTTTTTTTTCGAAATTTTTTTTGAAATTATTTTTTTTTGAAATTTTTTTTTTGAAATTTTTTTTCAATTTTTTTTAAAATTTTTTTAAATTATTTTTTTGAAATTTTTTTTGAATTTTTTTTTTGAAATTTTTTTTTTTTGAAATTTTTTTTTTGAAATTATTTTTTTCGAAAATTTTTTTGAAATTTTTTTCCAATTTTTTTTTTTCAATTTTTTTAAAATTTTTTTTTGAAATTTTTTTTTTTGAAATTTTTTTTTTTGAAATTTTTTTTTTGAAAATTTTTTTTTTGTATTTTTTTTTTTTGAAATTTTTTTTTTCGAAAATTTTTTTGAAATTATTTTTTTTTGAAATTTTTTTTTTGAAAATTTTTTTTTTGAAATTTTTTTTTTCGAAAATTTTTTTGAAATTTTTTTTTTGAAATTTTTTTTTTTGAAATTTTTTTTTTTCGAAAATTTTTTTGAAATTTTTTTTTTGAAAATTTTTTTTTTTGAATTTTTTTTTTTGAAATTTTTCTTAAAATTTTTTTTGAAATTTTTTTTTAAAAATTTTTTTTAAATTTTTTTTTTGAAAATTTTTTTTTTGAAATTTTTTTTTTTGAAATTTTTTTTTTTGAAATTTTTTTTTTCGAAATTTTTTTCCAATTTTTTTTTTCAATTTTTTTTAAATTTTTTTTTTGAAATTTTTTTTTTGTATTTTTTTTTTTTGAAATTTTTTTTTTCGAAAATTTTTTTGAAATAATTTTTTTTTGAAATTTTTTTTTTTTAAATTTTTTTTTTGAATTTTTTTTTCAATTTTTTTTAAAATTTTTTTTTTTTATTTTTTTTAAATTTTTTTTTTGAAAATTTTTTTTTTTGAAATTTTTTTTCAATTTTTTTTTAAATTTTTTTAAATTATTTTTTGAAATTTTTTTTAAATTTTTTTTTTGAAATTTTTTTTTTGTATTTTTTTTTGAAATTTTTTTTTTCGAAATTTTTTTTGAAATTATTTTTTTTTGAAATTTTTTTTTTGAAATTTTTTTTCAATTTTTTTTTTAATTTTTTTAAATTATTTTTTTGAAATTTTTTTTTTGAAATTTTTTTTTTTTGAAATTTTTTTTTTTGAAATTTTTTTTTTCGAAATTTTTTTGAAATTTTTTTCCAATTTTTTTTTCAATTTTTTTGAAATTTTTTTTTGAAATTTTTTTTTTTTGTATTTTTTTTTGAAATTTTTTTTTTCGAAAATTTTTTTGAAATTATTTTTTTTTGAAATTATTTTTTTTTGAAAATTTTTTTTTTGAAATTTTTTTTTTGAAATTTTTTTTTTTGTAATTTTTTTTTTCGAAAATTTTTTTTAAATTTTTTTTTTGAATTTTTTTTTTGTATTTTTTTTTGAAATTTTTTTTTTCGAAAATTTTTTTGAAATTTTTTTTTTTGAAAATTTTTTTTTTGAAATTTTTTTTTTTTGTATTTTTTTTTTTGAAATTTTTTCTTTCGAAAATTTTTTTGAAATTATTTTTTTTTGAAATTTTTTTTTTGAAAATTTTTTTTTTGAAATTTTTTTTTTCGAAAATTTTTTTGAAATTTTTTTTTTTTAAATTTTTTTTTGAAATTTTTTTTTTTCGAAAATTTTTTTGAAATTTTTTTTTTGAAAATTTTTTTTTTTGAATTTTTTTTTTTGAAATTTTTTTTAAAATTTTTTTTGAAATTTTTTTTTTTAAATTTTTTTTAAATTTTTTTTTTGAAAATTTTTTTTTTGAAATTTTTTTTTTCGAAATTTTTTTCCAATTTTTTTTTTCAATTTTTTTTAAATTTTTTTTTTGAAATTTTTTTTTTGTATTTTTTTTTTTTGTAATTTTTTTTTTCGAAAATTTTTTTGAAATTATTTTTTTTTGAAATTTTTTTTTTGAAAATTTTTTTTTTGAAATTTTTTTTTTTCGAAAATTTTTTTGAAATTTTTTTTTGAAAATTTTTTTTTTTGAAATTTTTTTTTTTAAATTTTCTTTAAATTTTTTTTTTGAAATTTTTTTTTTTGTATTTTTTTTTTGAAATTTTTTTTTTTCGAAATTTTTTTTGAAATTATTTTTTTTTGAAATTTTTTTTCAATTTTTTTTTAAATTTTTTTAAATTATTTTTTTGAAATTTTTTTTGAATTTTTTTTTTGAAATTTTTTTTTTTGAAATTTTTTTTTTGAAATTATTTTTTTCGAAAATTTTTTTGAAATTTTTTTCCAATTTTTTTTTTTCAATTTTTTTAAAATTTTTTTTTGAAATTTTTTTTTTTGAAATTTTTTTTTTGAAATTTTTTTTTTGAAAATTTTTTTTTTGTATTTTTTTTTTTTGAAATTTTTTTTTTCGAAAATTTTTTTGAAATTATTTTTTTTTGAAATTTTTTTTTTGAAAATTTTTTTTTTGAAATTTTTTTTTTCGAAAATTTTTTTGAAATTTTTTTTTTGAAATTTTTTTTTTTGAAATTTTTTTTTTTCGAAAATTTTTTTGAAATTTTTTTTTTGAAAATTTTTTTTTTTGAATTTTTTTTTTTGAAATTTTTCTTAAAATTTTTTTTGAAATTTTTTTTTTTAAATTTTTTTTAAATTTTTTTTTTGAAAATTTTTTTTTTGAAATTTTTTTTTTTTGAAATTTTTTTTTTTGAAATTTTTTTTTTCGAAATTTTTTTCCAATTTTTTTTTTCAATTTTTTTTAAATTTTTTTTTTGAAATTTTTTTTTTGTATTTTTTTTTTTTGAAATTTTTTTTTTCGAAAATTTTTTTGAAATTATTTTTTTTTGAAATTTTTTTTTTGAAAATTTTTTTTTTGAAATTTCTTTTTTTTCGAAAATTTTTTTGAAATTTTTTTTTGAAAATTTTTTTTTTGAAATTTTTTTTTTTAAATTTTCTTTAAATTTTTTTTTTGAAATTATTTTTTTTGTATTTTTTTTTTTGAAATTTTTTTTTTCGAAATTTTTTTTGAAATTATTTTTTTTTGAAATTTTTTTTTTTGAAAATTTTTTTTTTTGAATTTTTTTTTTTGAAATTTTTTTTAAAATTTTTTTTGAAATTTTTTTTTTAAAATTTTTTTTAAATTTTTTTTTTGAAAATTTTTTTTTTGAAATTTTTTTTTTCGAAATTTTTTTCCAATTTTTTTTTTCAATTTTTTTTAAATTTTTTTTTTGAAATTTTTTTTTTGTATTTTTTTTTTTTGTAATTTTTTTTTTCGAAAATTTTTTTGAAATTATTTTTTTTTGAAATTTTTTTTTTGAAAATTTTTTTTTTGAAATTTTTTTTTTTCGAAAATTTTTTTGAAATTTTTTTTTGAAAATTTTTTTTTTTAAATTTTCTTTAAATTTTTTTTTTGAAATTTTTTTTTTGTATTTTTTTTTTGAAATTTTTTTTTTCGAAATTTTTTTTGAAATTTTTTTTTTTTGAAATTTTTTTTTTGAAATTTTTTTTCAATTTTTTTTAAAATTTTTTTAAATTATTTTTTTGAAATTTTTTTTGAATTTTTTTTTTGAAATTTTTTTTTTTGAAATTTTTTTTTTGAAATTATTTTTTTCGAAAATTTTTTTGAAATTTTTTTCCAATTTTTTTTTTTCAATTTTTTTAAAATTTTTTTTTGAAATTTTTTTTTTTGAAATTTTTTTTTTTGAAATTTTTTTTTTGTATTTTTTTTTTTTGAAATTTTTTTTTTCGAAAATTTTTTTGAAATTATTTTTTTTTGAAATTTTTTTTTTGAAAATTTTTTTTTTGAAATTTTTTTTTTCGAAAATTTTTTTGAAATTTTTTTTTTGAAATTTTTTTTTTGAAATTTTTTTTTTTCGAAAATTTTTTTGAAATTTTTTTTTTGAAAATTTTTTTTTTTGAATTTTTTTTTTTGAAATTTTTCTTAAAATTTTTTTTGAAATTTTTTTTTTAAAATTTTTTTTAAATTTTTTTTTTGAAAATTTTTTTTTTGAAATTTTTTTTTTTGAAATTTTTTTTTTTGAAATTTTTTTTTTCGAAATTTTTTTCCAATTTTTTTTTTCAATTTTTTTTAAATTTTTTTTTTGAAATTTTTTTTTTGTATTTTTTTTTTTTGAAATTTTTTTTTTCGAAAATTTTTTTGAAATAATTTTTTTTTGAAATTTTTTTTTTGAAAATTTTTTTTTTGAAATTTCTTTTTTTTCGAAAATTTTTTTGAAATTTTTTTTTGAAAATTTTTTTTTTGAATTTTTTTTTGAATTTTTTTTTTGAATTTTTTTTTGAAATTTTTTTTCTTGAAATTTTTTTTTCGAAAATTTTTTGAAATTTTTTTCCAATTTTTTTTTTCAATTTTTTTTAAATTTATTTTTTTAGTATTTTTTTTTTGAATTTTTTTTTTCGAAAATTTTTTTGAAATTTTTTTCCAATTTTTTTTTTCAATTTTTTTTAAAATTTTTTTTGAAATTTTTTTTTTAAAATTTTTTTTAAATTTTTTTTTTGAAAATTTTTTTTTCGAAATTTTTTTTTTTGAAATTTTTTTTTTGAAATTTTTTTTTTCGAAATTTTTTTGAAATTTTTTTCCAATTTTTTTTTTCAATTTTTTTTAAATTTTTTTTAAATTTTTTTTTTGAAATTTTTTTTTTTTGTATTTTTTTTTTTTGAATTTTTTTTTCGAAAATTTTTTTGAAATTATTTTTTTTTGAAATTTTTTTTTTTGAAAATTTTTTTTTTGAAATTTTTTTTTTTCGAAAATTTTTTTGAAATTTTTTTTTTGAAAATTTTTTTTTTGAAGTTTTTTTTTTAATTTTTTTTAAATTTTTTTTTTGAAATTTTTTTTTTTTTGTATTTTTTTTTTTGAAATTTTTTTTTTCGAAAATTTTTTTGAAATTATTTTTTTTTGAAATTTTTTTTTTCGAAAATTTTTTTGAAATTATTTTTTTTTGAAATTTTTTTTTTGAAAATTTTTTTTTTGAAATTTTTTTTTTGAAATTTTTTTTTTTGAAATTTTTTTTTTCGAAAATTTTTTTGAAATTTTTTTCCAATTTTTTTTTTCAATTTTTTTTTTTTATTTTTTTAAATAATTTTTTTGAAATTTTTTTTGAAATTTTTTTTTGAATTTTTTTTTCAATTTTTTTAAAATTTTTTTTTGAAATTTTTTTTTTTTAATTTTTTTTAAATTTTTTTTTTGAAAATTTTTTTTTTGAAATTTTTTTTTTTTGAAATTTTTTTTTTGAAATTTTTTTTTTCGAAATTTTTTTGAAATTTTTTTCCAATTTTTTTGAAATTTTTTTTTTGAAATTTTTTTTTTGTATTTTTTTTTTTTGAAATTTTTTTTTTCGAAAATTTTTTTGAAATTATTTTTTTTTGAAATTTTTTTTTTGAAAATTTTTTTTTTGAAATTTTTTTTTTTCGAAAATTTTTTTGAAATTTTTTTTTTGAAAATTTTTTTTTTTGGAATTTTTTTTTTTTAATTTTTTTTAAATTTTTTTTTTGAAATTTTTTTTTTGTATTTTTTTTTTTTGAAATTTTTTTTTTCGAAATTTTTTTTGAAATTATTTTTTTTTGAAATTTTTTTTTTTGAAAATTTTTTTTTTGAAATTTTTTTTTTGAAATTTTTTTTTTGAAATTTTTTTTTTCGAAAATTTTTTTGAAATTTTTTTCCAATTTTTTTTTCAATTTTTTTTAAATTTTTTTTTTGAAAATTTTTTTTTTGAATTTTTTTTTTTAAATTTTTTTTTTGAAATTTTTTTTTTCGAAATTTTTTTGAAATTTTTTTCCAATTTTTTTTTAAATTTTTTTTAAATTTTTTTTTAATTTTTTTTTTGAAATTTTTTTTTTTTGTATTTTTTTTTTGTAATTTTTTTTTTCGAAAATTTTTTTGAAATTATTTTTTTTTGGAATTTTTTTTTTTGAAAATTTTTTTTTTGAAATTTTTTTTTTTCGAAAATTTTTTTGAAATTTTTTTTTGAAAATTTTTTTTTTTTAATTTTTTTTTTTTAATTTTTTTAAATTTTTTTTTTTAAATTTTTTTTTTTGTATTTTTTTTTTGAAATTTTTTTTTTCGAAAATTTTTTTGAAATTATTTTTTTTTGAAATTTTTTTTTTTGAAATTTTTTTTTTGAAATTTTTTTTTTGAAATTTTTTTTTTCGAAAATTTTTTTTAAATTTTTTTTTTGAATTTTTTTTTTGTATTTTTTTTTGAAATTTTTTTTTTCGAAAATTTTTTTGAAATTTTTTTTTTTGAAAATTTTTTTTTTGAAATTTTTTTTTTGAAAATTTTTTTTTTTTATTTTTTTAAAATTTTTTTTTTTTGAAAATTTTTTTTTTGAAATTTTTTTTTTGTATTTTTTTAAAATTTTTTTTAAAATTTTTTTTAAAATTTTTTTTGAAATTTTTTTTAAATTTTTTTTTTGAAAATTTTTTTGAAATTTTTTTCCAATTTTTTTTTTCAATTTTTTTTTTAAATTTTTTTAAATTATTTTTTTGAAATTTTTTTCCAATTTTTTTTAAATTATTTTTTTGAAATTTTTTTTGAATTTTTTTTTTGAATTTTTTTTTTGAAATTTTTTTTTTCGAAAATTTTTTTGAAATTATTTTTTTTTGAAATTTTTTTTTTTGAAAATTTTTTTTTTGAAATTTTTTTTTTTCGAAAATTTTTTTGAATTTTTTTTTTGAAAATTTTTTTTTTGAATTTTTTTTTTTGAAATTTTTTTTGAAATTTTTTTTTTTAATTTTTTTTAAATTTTTTTTTTGAAAATTTTTTTTTTGAAATTTTTTTTTTTTGAAATTTTTTTTTTTGAATTTTTTTTTTCGAAATTTTTTTCCAATTTTTTTTTCAATTTTTTTTAAATTTTTTTTTTGAAATTTTTTTTTTTTGTATTTTTTTTTTTGAAATTTTTTTTTTCGAAAATTTTTTTGAAATTATTTTTTTTTGAAATTTTTTTTTTGAAAAATTTTTTTTTTTAATTTTTTTTTTTCGAAAATTTTTTTGAAATTTTTTTTTGAAAATTTTTTTTTTTGAAAATTTTTTTTTTTGAAATTTTTTTTTAAAATTGTTTTTAAATTTTTTTTTTGAAATTTTTTTTTTGTATTTTTTTTTTTGAAATTTTTTCTTTCGAAAATTTTTTTGAAATTATTTTTTTTTGAAATTTTTTTTTTGAAAATTTTTTTTTTGAAATTTTTTTTTTCGAAAATTTTTTTGAAATTTTTTTTTTTAAAATTTTTTTTTTGAAATTTTTTTTTTTCGAAAATTTTTTTGAAATTTTTTTTTTGAAAATTTTTTTTTTTGAATTTTTTTTTTTGAAATTTTTTTTAAAATTTTTTTTGAAATTTTTTTTTTGAAATTTTTTTTAAATTTTTTTTTTGAAAATTTTTTTTTTGAAATTTTTTTTTTCGAAATTTTTTTCCAATTTTTTTTTTCAATTTTTTTTAAATTTTTTTTTTGAAATTTTTTTTTTGTATTTTTTTTTTTTGTAATTTTTTTTTTCGAAATTTTTTTTGAAATTATTTTTTTTTGAAATTTTTTTTCAATTTTTTTTTAAATTTTTTTAAATTATTTTTTTGAAATTTTTTTTGAATTTTTTTTTTGAAATTTTTTTTTTTGAAATTTTTTTTTTGAAATTATTTTTTTCGAAAATTTTTTTGAAATTTTTTTCCAATTTTTTTTTTTCAATTTTTTTAAAATTTTTTTTTGAAATTTTTTTTTTTGAAATTTTTTTTTTTGAAATTTTTTTTTTGAAAATTTTTTTTTTGTATTTTTTTTTTTGAAATTTTTTTTTTCGAAAATTTTTTTGAAATAATTTTTTTTAGAAATTTTTTTTTTGAAAATTTTTTTTTTGAAATTTTTTTTTTCGAAAATTTTTTTGAAATTTTTTTTTTGAAATTTTTTTTTTTGAAATTTTTTTTTTTCGAAAATTTTTTTGAAATTTTTTTTTTGAAAATTTTTTTTTTTGAATTTTTTTTTTTGAAATTTTTCTTAAAATTTTTTTTGAAATTTTTTTTTTAAAATTTTTTTTAAATTTTTTTTTTGAAAATTTTTTTTTTGAAATTTTTTTTTTTTGAAATTTTTTTTTTTGAAATTTTTTTTTTCGAAATTTTTTTCCAATTTTTTTTTTCAATTTTTTTTAAATTTTTTTTTTGAAATTTTTTTTTTGTATTTTTTTTTTTTGAAATTTTTTTTTTCGAAAATTTTTTTGAAATTATTTTTTTTTGAAATTTTTTTTTTGAAAATTTTTTTTTTGAAATTTCTTTTTTTTCGAAAATTTTTTTGAAATTTTTTTTTGAAAATTTTTTTTTTGAAATTTTTTTTTTTAAATTTTCTTTAAATTTTTTTTTTGAAATTATTTTTTTTGTATTTTTTTTTTTTGAAATTTTTTTTTTCGAAATTTTTTTTGAAATTATTTTTTTTTGAAATTTTTTTTTTGAAAATTTTTTTTTTTGAATTTTTTTTTTTGAAATTTTTTTAAAAATTTTTTTTGAAATTTTTTTTTTAAAATTTTTTTTAAATTTTTTTTTTGAAAATTTTTTTTTTGAAATTTTTTTTTTCGAAATTTTTTTCCAATTTTTTTTTTCAATTTTTTTTAAATTTTTTTTTTGAAATTTTTTTTTTGTATTTTTTTTTTTTGTAATTTTTTTTTTCGAAAATTTTTTTGAAATTATTTTTTTTTGAAATTTTTTTTTTGAAAATTTTTTTTTTGAAATTTTTTTTTTTCGAAAATTTTTTTGAAATTTTTTTTTGAAAATTTTTTTTTTTAAATTTTCTTTAAATTTTTTTTTTGAAATTTTTTTTTTGTATTTTTTTTTTGAAATTTTTTTTTTCGAAATTTTTTTTGAAATTATTTTTTTTTGAAATTTTTTTTTTGAAATTTTTTTTCAATTTTTTTTTAAATTTTTTTAAATTATTTTTTTGAAATTTTTTTTGAATTTTTTTTTTGAAATTTTTTTTTTTGAAATTTTTTTCTTGAATTTTTTTTTCGAATTTTTTTTCAATTTTTTTTTCAATTTTTATTAAAAATTTTTTTTTTTATTTTTTTTTTAATTTTTTAAAAAAATTTTTTGAAAAATTTTTTTTCAATTTTTTTCCAATTTTTTTTTCAATTTTTTTAAAAATTTTTTTAAATTTTTTTTTGAAATTTTTTTTTTCGAAATTTTTTTTGAAATTATTTTTTTTTGAAATTTTTTTTTTGAAATTTTTTTTCAATTTTTTTTTAAATTTTTTTAAATTATTTTTTTGAAATTTTTTTTGAATTTTTTTTTTGAAATTTTTTTTTTTGAAATTTTTTTCTTGAATTTTTTTTTCGAATTTTTTTTCAATTTTTTTTTCAATTTTTTGAAAAATTTTTTTTCAATTTTTTTCCAATTTTTTTTTCAATTTTTTTAAAAATTTTTTAAAATTTTTTTTTGAAATTTTTTTTTTTTCAATTTTTTTTTTTGAAA
>OX101812.2:39242508-39267508 GCA_944452925.2 Chrysolina oricalcia
TTTTTAAAATTTTTTTTAAAATTTTTTTTGAAATTTTTTTTAAATTTTTTTTTTGAAAATTTTTTTGAAATTTTTTTCCAATTTTTTTTTTCAATTTTTTTTTTAAATTTTTTTAAATTATTTTTTTGAAATTTTTTTCCAATTTTTTTTAAATTATTTTTTGGAAATTTTTTTTGAATTTTTTTTTTGAATTTTTTTTTTGAAATTTTTTTTTTCGAAAATTTTTTTGAAATTATTTTTTTTTGAAATTTTTTTTTTTGAAAATTTTTTTTTTGAAATTTTTTTTTTTCGAAAATTTTTTTGAATTTTTTTTTTGAAAATTTTTTTTTTGAATTTTTTTTTTTGAAATTTTTTTTGAAATTTTTTTTTTTAATTTTTTTTAAATTTTTTTTTTGAAAATTTTTTTTTTGAAATTTTTTTTTTTTGAAATTTTTTTTTTGAATTTTTTTTTTCGAAATTTTTTTCCAATTTTTTTTTCAATTTTTTTTAAATTTTTTTTTTGAAATTTTTTTTTTTTGTATTTTTTTTTTTGAAATTTTTTTTTTCGAAAATTTTTTTGAAATTATTTTTTTTTGAAATTTTTTTTTTGAAAAATTTTTTTTTTTAATTTTTTTTTTTCGAAAATTTTTTTGAAATTTTTTTTTGAAAATTTTTTTTTTTGAAAATTTTTTTTTTTGAAATTTTTTTTTAAAATTTTTTTAAATTTTTTTTTTGAAATTTTTTTTTTTGTATTTTTTTTTTTGAAATTTTTTCTTTCGAAAATTTTTTTGAAATTATTTTTTTTTGAAATTTTTTTTTTGAAAATTTTTTTTTTGAAATTTTTTTTTTCGAAAATTTTTTTGAAATTTTTTTTTTTTAAATTTTTTTTTTGAAATTTTTTTTTTTCGAAAATTTTTTTGAAATTTTTTTTTTGAAAATTTTTTTTTTTGAATTTTTTTTTTTGAAATTTTTTTTAAAATTTTTTTTGAAATTTTTTTTTTGAAATTTTTTTTAAATTTTTTTTTTGAAAATTTTTTTTTTGAAATTTTTTTTTTCGAAATTTTTTTCCAATTTTTTTTTTCAATTTTTTTTGAAATTTTTTTTAAATTTTTTTTTTGAAAATTTTTTTGAAATTTTTTTCCAATTTTTTTTTTCAATTTTTTTTTTTTATTTTTTTAAATTATTTTTTTGAAATTTTTTTCCAATTTTTTTTAAATTATTTTTTTGAAATTTTTTTTGAATTTTTTTTTTGAATTTTTTTTTTGAAATTTTTTTTTTCGAAAATTTTTTTGAAATTATTTTTTTTTGAAATTTTTTTTTTTGAAAATTTTTTTTTTGAAATTTTTTTTTTTCGAAAATTTTTTTGAATTTTTTTTTTGAAAATTTTTTTTTTGAATTTTTTTTTTTGAAATTTTTTTTGAAATTTTTTTTTTTAATTTTTTTTAAATTTTTTTTTTGAAAATTTTTTTTTTGAAATTTTTTTTTTTTGAAATTTTTTTTTTGAATTTTTTTTTTTGAAATTTTTTTCCAATTTTTTTTTCAATTTTTTTTAAATTTTTTTTTTGAAATTTTTTTTTTTTGTATTTTTTTTTTTGAAATTTTTTTTTTCGAAAATTTTTTTGAAATTATTTTTTTTTGAAATTTTTTTTTTGAAAAATTTTTTTTTTTAATTTTTTTTTTTCGAAAATTTTTTTGAAATTTTTTTTTGAAAATTTTTTTTTTTGAAAATTTTTTTTTTTGAAATTTTTTTTTAAAATTTTTTTTAAATTTTTTTTTTGAAATTTTTTTTTTTGTATTTTTTTTTTTGAAATTTTTTCTTTCGAAAATTTTTTTGAAATTATTTTTTTTTGAAATTTTTTTTTTGAAAATTTTTTTTTTGAAATTTTTTTTTTCGAAAATTTTTTTGAAATTTTTTTTTTTTAAATTTTTTTTTTGAAATTTTTTTTTTTCGAAAATTTTTTTGAAATTTTTTTTTTGAAAATTTTTTTTTTTGAATTTTTTTTTTTGAAATTTTTTTTAAAATTTTTTTTGAAATTTTTTTTTTGAAATTTTTTTTAAATTTTTTTTTTGAAAATTTTTTTTTTGAAATTTTTTTTTTCGAAATTTTTTTCCAATTTTTTTTTTCAATTTTTTTTAAATTTTTTTTTTGAAATTTTTTTTTTGTATTTTTTTTTTTTGTAATTTTTTTTTTCGAAAATTTTTTTGAAATTATTTTTTTTTGAAATTTTTTTTTTGAAAATTTTTTTTTTGAAATTTTTTTTTTTCGAAAATTTTTTTGAAATTTTTTTTTGAAAATTTTTTTTTTTGAAATTTTGTTTTTTAAATTTTCTTTAAATTTTTTTTTTGAAATTTTTTTTTTTCGAAATTTTTTTTGAAATTATTTTTTTTTGAAATTTTTTTTTTTGAAAATTTTTTTTTTGTAATTTTTTTTTTCGAAAATTTTTTTGAAATTATTTTTTTTTGGAATTTTTTTTTTTGAAAATTTTTTTTTTGAAATTTTTTTTTTTCGAAAATTTTTTTGAAATTTTTTTTTGAAAATTTTTTTTTTTTAATTTTTTTTTTTAAATTTTTTTAAATTTTTTTTTTTAAATTTTTTTTTTTGTATTTTTTTTTTGAAATTTTTTTTTTCGAAAATTTTTTTGAAATTATTTTTTTTTGAAATTTTTTTTTTTGAAATTTTTTTTTTGAAATTTTTTTTTTGAAATTTTTTTTTTCGAAAATTTTTTTTAAATTTTTTTTAAATTTTTTTTTTGAATTTTTTTTTTGTATTTTTTTTTGAAATTTTTTTTTTCGAAAATTTTTTTGAAATTTTTTTTTTTGAAAATTTTTTTTTTGAAATTTTTTTTTTGAAAATTTTTTTTTTTTATTTTTTTAAAATTTTTTTTTTTGAAAATTTTTTTTTTGAAATTTTTTTTTTGAAAATTTTTTTTTTTTATTTTTTTAAAATTTTTTTTTTTGAAAATTTTTTTTTTGAAATTTTTTTTTTGAAAATTTTTTTTTTTATTTTTTTAAAATTTTTTTTTTTTGAAAATTTTTTTTTTGAAATTTTTTTTTTGTATTTTTTTAAAATTTTTTTTAAAATTTTTTTTAAAATTTTTTTTGAAATTTTTTTTAAATTTTTTTTTTGAAAATTTTTTTGAAATTTTTTTCCAATTTTTTTTTTCAATTTTTTTTTTAAATTTTTTTAAATTATTTTTTTGAAATTTTTTTCCAATTTTTTTTAAATTATTTTTTTGAAATTTTTTTTGAATTTTTTTTTTGAATTTTTTTTTTGAAATTTTTTTTTTCGAAAATTTTTTTGAAATTATTTTTTTTTGAAATTTTTTTTTTTGAAAATTTTTTTTTTGAAATTTTTTTTTTTCGAAAATTTTTTTGAATTTTTTTTTTGAAAATTTTTTTTTTGAATTTTTTTTTTTGAAATTTTTTTTGAAATTTTTTTTTTTAATTTTTTTTAAATTTTTTTTTTGAAAATTTTTTTTTTGAAATTTTTTTTTTTTGAAATTTTTTTTTTGAATTTTTTTTTTCGAAATTTTTTTCCAATTTTTTTTTCAATTTTTTTTAAATTTTTTTTTTGAAATTTTTTTTTTTTGTATTTTTTTTTTTGAAATTTTTTTTTTCGAAAATTTTTTTGAAATTATTTTTTTTTGAAATTTTTTTTTTGAAAAATTTTTTTTTTTAATTTTTTTTTTCGAAAATTTTTTTGAAATTTTTTTTTGAAAATTTTTTTTTTTGAAAATTTTTTTTTTTGAAATTTTTTTTTAAAATTTTTTTTAAATTTTTTTTTTGAAATTTTTTTTTTTGTATTTTTTTTTTTGAAATTTTTTCTTTCGAAAATTTTTTTGAAATTATTTTTTTTTGAAATTTTTTTTTTGAAAATTTTTTTTTTGAAATTTTTTTTTTCGAAAATTTTTTTGAAATTTTTTTTTTTTAAATTTTTTTTTTGAAATTTTTTTTTTTCGAAAATTTTTTTGAAATTTTTTTTTTGAAAATTTTTTTTTTTGAATTTTTTTTTTTGAAATTTTTTTTAAAATTTTTTTTGAAATTTTTTTTTTGAAATTTTTTTTAAATTTTTTTTTGAAAATTTTTTTTTTGAAATTTTTTTTTTCGAAATTTTTTTCCAATTTTTTTTTTCAATTTTTTTTGAAATTTTTTTTAAATTTTTTTTTTGAAAATTTTTTTGAAATTTTTTTCCAATTTTTTTTTTCAATTTTTTTTTTAAATTTTTTTAAATTATTTTTTTGAAATTTTTTTCCAATTTTTTTTAAATTATTTTTTTGAAATTTTTTTTGAATTTTTTTTTTGAATTTTTTTTTTGAAATTTTTTTTTTCGAAAATTTTTTTGAAATTATTTTTTTTTGAAATTTTTTTTTTTGAAAATTTTTTTTTTGAAATTTTTTTTTTTCGAAAATTTTTTTGAATTTTTTTTTTGAAAATTTTTTTTTTGAATTTTTTTTTTTGAAATTTTTTTTGAAATTTTTTTTTTTAATTTTTTTTAAATTTTTTTTTTGAAAATTTTTTTTTTGAAATTTTTTTTTTTTGAAATTTTTTTTTTGAATTTTTTTTTTCGAAATTTTTTTCCAATTTTTTTTTCAATTTTTTTTAAATTTTTTTTTTGAAATTTTTTTTTTTTGTATTTTTTTTTTTGAAATTTTTTTTTTCGAAAATTTTTTTGAAATTATTTTTTTTTGAAATTTTTTTTTTGAAAAATTTTTTTTTTTAATTTTTTTTTTTCGAAAATTTTTTTGAAATTTTTTTTTGAAAATTTTTTTTTTTGAAAATTTTTTTTTTTGAAATTTTTTTTTAAAATTTTTTTTAAATTTTTTTTTTGAAATTTTTTTTTTTGTATTTTTTTTTTTGAAATTTTTTCTTTCGAAAATTTTTTTGAAATTATTTTTTTTTGAAATTTTTTTTTTGAAAATTTTTTTTTTGAAATTTTTTTTTTCGAAAATTTTTTTGAAATTTTTTTTTTTTAAATTTTTTTTTTGAAATTTTTTTTTTTCGAAAATTTTTTTGAAATTTTTTTTTTGAAAATTTTTTTTTTTGAATTTTTTTTTTTGAAATTTTTTTTAAAATTTTTTTTGAAATTTTTTTTTTGAAATTTTTTTTAAATTTTTTTTTTGAAAATTTTTTTTTTGAAATTTTTTTTTTCGAAATTTTTTTCCAATTTTTTTTTTCAATTTTTTTTAAATTTTTTTTTTGAAATTTTTTTTTTGTATTTTTTTTTTTGTAATTTTTTTTTTCGAAAATTTTTTTGAAATTATTTTTTTTTGAAATTTTTTTTTTGAAAATTTTTTTTTTGAAATTTTTTTTTTTCGAAAATTTTTTTGAAATTTTTTTTTGAAAATTTTTTTTTTTGAAATTTTTTTTTTTAAATTTTCTTTAAATTTTTTTTTTGAAATTTTTTTTTTTCGAAATTTTTTTTGAAATTATTTTTTTTTGAAATTTTTTTTCAATTTTTTTTTAAATTTTTTTAAATTATTTTTTTGAAATTTTTTTTGAATTTTTTTTTTGAAATTTTTTTTTTTGAAATTTTTTTTTTGAAATTATTTTTTTCGAAAATTTTTTTGAAATTTTTTTCCAATTTTTTTTTTTCAATTTTTTTAAAATTTTTTTTTGAAATTTTTTTTTTTGAAATTTTTTTTTTTGAAATTTTTTTTTTGAAAATTTTTTTTTTGTATTTTTTTTTTTTGAAATTTTTTTTTTCGAAAATTTTTTTGAAATAATTTTTTTTAGAAATTTTTTTTTTGAAAATTTTTTTTTTGAAATTTTTTTTTTCGAAAATTTTTTTGAAATTTTTTTTTTGAAATTTTTTTTTTTGAAATTTTTTTTTTTCGAAAATTTTTTTGAAATTTTTTTTTTGAAAATTTTTTTTTTAGAATTTTTTTTTTTGAAATTTTTCTTAAAATTTTTTTTGAAATTTTTTTTTTAAAATTTTTTTTAAATTTTTTTTTTGAAAATTTTTTTTTTGAAATTTTTTTTTTTTGAAATTTTTTTTTTTGAAATTTTTTTTTTCGAAATTTTTTTCCAATTTTTTTTTTCAATTTTTTTTAAATTTTTTTTTTGAAATTTTTTTTTTGTATTTTTTTTTTTTGAAATTTTTTTTTTCGAAAATTTTTTTGAAATTATTTTTTTTTGAAATTTTTTTTTTGAAAATTTTTTTTTTGAAATTTCTTTTTTTTCGAAAATTTTTTTGAAATTTTTTTTTGAAAATTTTTTTTTTGAAATTTTTTTTTTAAATTTTCTTTAAATTTTTTTTTTGAAATTATTTTTTTTGTATTTTTTTTTTTGAAATTTTTTTTTTCGAAATTTTTTTTGAAATTATTTTTTTTTGAAATTTTTTTTTTGAAAATTTTTTTTTTTGAATTTTTTTTTTTGAAATTTTTTTTAAAATTTTTTTTGAAATTTTTTTTTTAAAATTTTTTTTAAATTTTTTTTTTGAAAATTTTTTTTTTGAAATTTTTTTTTTCGAAATTTTTTTCCAATTTTTTTTTTCAATTTTTTTTAAATTTTTTTTTTGAAATTTTTTTTTTGTATTTTTTTTTTTTGTAATTTTTTTTTTCGAAAATTTTTTTGAAATTATTTTTTTTTGAAATTTTTTTTTTGAAAATTTTTTTTTTGAAATTTTTTTTTTTCGAAAATTTTTTTGAAATTTTTTTTTGAAAATTTTTTTTTTTAAATTTTCTTTAAATTTTTTTTTTGAAATTTTTTTTTTGTATTTTTTTTTTGAAATTTTTTTTTTCGAAATTTTTTTTGAAATTATTTTTTTTTGAAATTTTTTTTTTGAAATTTTTTTTCAATTTTTTTTAAAATTTTTTTAAATTATTTTTTTGAAATTTTTTTTGAATTTTTTTTTTGAAATTTTTTTTTTTTGAAATTTTTTTTTTGAAATTATTTTTTTCGAAAATTTTTTTGAAATTTTTTTCCAATTTTTTTTTTCAATTTTTTTAAAATTTTTTTTTGAAATTTTTTTTTTTGAAATTTTTTTTTTTGAAATTTTTTTTTTGAAAATTTTTTTTTTGTATTTTTTTTTTTTGAAATTTTTTTTTTCGAAAATTTTTTTGAAATTATTTTTTTTTGAAATTTTTTTTTTGAAAATTTTTTTTTTGAAATTTTTTTTTTCGAAAATTTTTTTGAAATTTTTTTTTTGAAATTTTTTTTTTTGAAATTTTTTTTTTTCGAAAATTTTTTTGAAATTTTTTTTTTGAAAATTTTTTTTTTTGAATTTTTTTTTTTGAAATTTTTCTTAAAATTTTTTTTGAAATTTTTTTTTTTAAATTTTTTTTAAATTTTTTTTTTGAAAATTTTTTTTTTGAAATTTTTTTTTTTTGAAATTTTTTTTTTTGAAATTTTTTTTTTCGAAATTTTTTTCCAATTTTTTTTTTCAATTTTTTTTTTGAAATTTTTTTTTTTAAATTTTCTTTAAATTTTTTTTTTTGTATTTTTTTTTTTGTATTTTTTTTTTTCGAAATTTTTTTTGAAATTATTTTTGAAATTATTTTTTTTTGAAATTTTTTTTTTGAAATTTTTTTTCAATTTTTTTTTTAATTTTTTTAAATTATTTTTTTGAAATTTTTTTTGAATTTTTTTTTTGAAATTTTTTTTTTTGAAATTTTTTTCTTGAATTTTTTTTTCGAATTTTTTTTCAATTTTTTTTTCAATTTTTATTAAAAATTTTTTTTTTATTTTTTTTTTTAATTTTTTAAAAAAATTTTTTGAAAAATTTTTTTTCAATTTTTTTCCAATATTTTTTTCAATTTTTTTAAAATTTTCTTTAAATTTTTTTTTGAAATTTTTTTTTTTTCAATTTTTTTTTTTGAAATTATTTTTTTCGAAAATTTTTTTGAAATTTTTTTCCAATTTTTTTTTTTCAATTTTTTTAAAATTTTTTTTTGAAATTTTTTTTTTTGAAATTTTTTTTTTTGAAATTTTTTTTTTGAAAATTTTTTTTTTGTATTTTTTTTTTTTGAAATTTTTTTTTTCGAAAATTTTTTGAAATTATTTTTTTTTGAAATTTTTTTTTTGAAAATTTTTTTTTTGAAATTTTTTTTTTCGAAAATTTTTTTGAAATTTTTTTTTTGAAATTTTTTTTTTTGAAATTTTTTTTTTTCGAAAATTTTTTTGAAATTTTTTTTTTGAAAATTTTTTTTTTTGAATTTTTTTTTTTTGAAATTTTTCTTAAAATTTTTTTTGAAATTTTTTTTTTTAAATTTTTTTTTTGAAAATTTTTTTTTTGAAATTTTTTTTTTTTGAAATTTTTTTTTTTGAAATTTTTTTTTTCGAAATTTTTTTCCAATTTTTTTTTTCAATTTTTTTTAAATTTTTTTTTTGAAATTTTTTTTTTGTATTTTTTTTTTTTGAAATTTTTTTTTTCGAAAATTTTTTTGAAATAATTTTTTTTTGAAATTTTTTTTTTGAAAATTTTTTTTTTGAAATTTCTTTTTTTTCGAAAATTTTTTTGAAATTTTTTTTTGAAAATTTTTTTTTTGAAATTTTTTTTTTTAAATTTTCTTTAAATTTTTTTTTTGAAATTTTTTTTTTGTATTTTTTTTTTTTGAAATTTTTTTTTTCGAAATTTTTTTTGAAATTATTTTTTTTTGAAATTTTTTTTTTGAAATTTTTTTTCAATTTTTTTTTAAATTTTTTTAAATTATTTTTTTGAAATTTTTTTTGAATTTTTTTTTTGAAATTTTTTTTTTTGAAATTTTTTTCTTGAATTTTTTTTTCGAATTTTTTTTCAATTTTTTTTTCAATTTTTATTAAAAATTTTTTTTTTTATTTTTTTTTTAATTTTTTAAAAAAATTTTTTGAAAAATTTTTTTTCAATTTTTTTCCAATTTTTTTTTCAATTTTTTTAAAAATTTTTTTAAATTTTTTTTTGAAATTTTTTTTTTTTCAATTTTTTTTTTTGAAATTATTTTTTTCGAAAATTTTTTTGAAATTTTTTTCCAATTTTTTTTTTCAATTTTTTTAAAAATTTTTTTTGAAATTTTTTTTTTTGAATTTTTTTTTTTTGAAATTTTTTTTTTGAAAATTTTTTTTTCGATTTTTTTTAAATTATTTTTTTGAAATTTTTTTTTGAATTTTTTTTTTGAAATTTTTTTTTTTGAATTTATTTTTTTCGAAAATTTTTTGAAATTTTTTTCCAATTTTTTTTTCAATTTTTTTTAAATTTATTTTTTTTGTATTTTTTTTTTTGAAATTTTTTTTTTCGAAAATTTTTTTGAAATTTTTTTCCAATTTTTTTTTTCAATTTTTTTTTTTAATTTTTTTAAATTATTTTTTTGAAATTTTTTTCCAATTTTTTTTAAATTATTTTTTTGAAATTTTTTTTGAATTTTTTTTTTGAATTTTTTTTTGAAATTTTTTTTCTTGAAATTTTTTTTTCGAAAATTTTTTGAAATTTTTTTCCAATTTTTTTTTTCAATTTTTTTTAAATTTATTTTTTTAGTATTTTTATTTTGAATTTTTTTTTTCGAAAATTTTTTTGAAATTTTTTTCCAATTTTTTTTTTCAATTTTTTTTAAAATTTTTTTTGAAATTTTTTTTTTAAAATTTTTTTTAAATTTTTTTTTTGAAAATTTTTTTTTCGAAATTTTTTTTTTTGAAATTTTTTTTTTGAAATTTTTTTTTTCGAAATTTTTTTGAAATTTTTTTCCAATTTTTTTTTTCAATTTTTTTTAAATTTTTTTTAAATTTTTTTTTTGAAATTTTTTTTTTTTGTATTTTTTTTTTTTGAATTTTTTTTTTTCGAAAATTTTTTTGAAATTATTTTTTTTTGAAATTTTTTTTTTTGAAAATTTTTTTTTTGAAATTTTTTTTTTTCGAAAATTTTTTTGAAATTTTTTTTTTGAAAATTTTTTTTTGAAGTTTTTTTTTTAATTTTTTTTAAATTTTTTTTTTGAAATTTTTTTTTTTTTGTATTTTTTTTTTTGAAATTTTTTTTTTCGAAAATTTTTTTGAAATTATTTTTTTTTGAAATTTTTTTTTTCGAAAATTTTTTTGAAATTATTTTTTTTTGAAATTTTTTTTTTGAAAATTTTTTTTTTGAAATTTTTTTTTTGAAATTTTTTTTTTTGAAATTTTTTTTTTCGAAAATTTTTTTGAAATTTTTTTCCAATTTTTTTTTTCAATTTTTTTTTTTATTTTTTTAAATAATTTTTTTGAAATTTTTTTTGAAATTTTTTTTTGAATTTTTTTTTCAATTCTTTTAAAATTTTTTTTTGAAATTTTTTTTTTTTAATTTTTTTTAAATTTTTTTTTTGAAAATTTTTTTTTTGAAATTTTTTTTTTTTGAAATTTTTTTTTTGAAATTTTTTTTTTCGAAATTTTTTTGAAATTTTTTTCCAATTTTTTTGAAATTTTTTTTTTGAAATTTTTTTTTTGTATTTTTTTTTTTTGAAATTTTTTTTTTCGAAAATTTTTTTGAAATTATTTTTTTTTGAAATTTTTTTTTTGAAAATTTTTTTTTTGAAATTTTTTTTTTTTCGAAAATTTTTTTGAAATTTTTTTTTTGAAAATTTTTTTTTTTGGAATTTTTTTTTTTTAATTTTTTTTAAATTTTTTTTTTGAAATTTTTTTTTTGTATTTTTTTTTTTTGAAATTTTTTTTTTCGAAATTTTTTTTGAAATTATTTTTTTTTGAAATTTTTTTTTTTGAAAATTTTTTTTTTGAAATTTTTTTTTTGAAATTTTTTTTTTTGAAATTTTTTTTTTCGAAAATTTTTTTGAAATTTTTTTCCAATTTTTTTTTCAATTTTTTTTAAATTTTTTTTTTGAAAATTTTTTTTTTGAATTTTTTTTTTTTAATTTTTTTTTTGAAATTTTTTTTTTCGAAATTTTTTTGAAATTTTTTTCCAATTTTTTTTTCAATTTTTTTTAAATTTTTTTTTAATTTTTTTTTTGAAATTTTTTTTTTTTGTATTTTTTTTTTGTAATTTTTTTTTTCGAAAATTTTTTTGAAATTATTTTTTTTTGGAATTTTTTTTTTTGAAAATTTTTTTTTTGAAATTTTTTTTTTTCGAAAATTTTTTTGAAATTTTTTTTTGAAAATTTTTTTTTTTTAATTTTTTTTTTTTAATTTTTTTAAATTTTTTTTTTTAAATTTTTTTTTTTGTATTTTTTTTTTGAAATTTTTTTTTTCGAAAATTTTTTTGAAATTATTTTTTTTTGAAATTTTTTTTTTTGAAATTTTTTTTTTGAAATTTTTTTTTTGAAATTTTTTTTTTCGAAAATTTTTTTTAAATTTTTTTTAAATTTTTTTTTTGAATTTTTTTTTTGTATTTTTTTTTGAAATTTTTTTTTTCGAAAATTTTTTTGAAATTTTTTTTTTTGAAAATTTTTTTTTTGAAATTTTTTTTTTGAAAATTTTTTTTTTTTATTTTTTTAAAATTTTTTTTTTTGAAAATTTTTTTTTTGAAATTTTTTTTTTGTATTTTTTTAAAATTTTTTTTAAAATTTTTTTTGAAATTTTTTTTCTTAAATTTTTTTTAAATTTTTTTTTTGAAAATTTTTTTGAAATTTTTTTCCAATTTTTTTTTTCAATTTTTTTTTAAAATTTTTTTAAATTATTTTTTTGAAATTTTTTTCCAATTTTTTTTAAATTATTTTTTTGAAATTTTTTTTGAATTTTTTTTTTGAATTTTTTTTTTGAAATTTTTTTTTTCGAAAATTTTTTTGAAATTATTTTTTTTTGAAATTTTTTTTTTTGAAAATTTTTTTTTTGAAATTTTTTTTTTTCGAAAATTTTTTTGAATTTTTTTTTTGAAAATTTTTTTTTTTGAATTTTTTTTTTTGAAATTTTTTTTGAAATTTTTTTTTTTAATTTTTTTTAAATTTTTTTTTTGAAAATTTTTTTTTTGAAATTTTTTTTTTTTGAAATTTTTTTTTTTGAATTTTTTTTTTCGAAATTTTTTTCCAATTTTTTTTTCAATTTTTTTTAAATTTTTTTTTTGAAATTTTTTTTTTTTGTATTTTTTTTTTTGAAATTTTTTTTTTCGAAAATTTTTTTGAAATTATTTTTTTTTGAAATTTTTTTTTTGAAAAATTTTTTTTTTTAATTTTTTTTTTTCGAAAATTTTTTTGAAATTTTTTTTTGAAAATTTTTTTTTTTGAAAATTTTTTTTTTTGAAATTTTTTTTTAAAATTTTTTTTAATTTTTTTTTTTGAAATTTTTTTTTTTGTATTTTTTTTTTTGAAATTTTTTCTTTCGAAAATTTTTTTGAAATTATTTTTTTTTGAAATTTTTTTTTTGAAAATTTTTTTTTTGAAATTTTTTTTTTCGAAAATTTTTTTGAAATTTTTTTTTTTTAAATTTTTTTTTTGAAATTTTTTTTTTTCGAAATTTTTTTTGAAATTTTTTTTTTTGAAAATTTTTGTTTTTGAATTTTTTTTTTGAAATTTTTTTTAAAATTTTTTTTGAAATTTTTTTTTTGAAATTTTTTTTAAATTTTTTTTTTGAAAATTTTTTTTTTGAAATTTTTTTTTTCGAAATTTTTTTCCAATTTTTTTTTTCAATTTTTTTTAAATTTTTTTTTTGAAATTTTTTTTTTGTATTTTTTTTTTTTGTAATTTTTTTTTTCGAAAATTTTTTTGAAATTATTTTTTTTTGAAATTTTTTTTTTGAAAATTTTTTTTTTGAAATTTTTTTTTTTCGAAAATTTTTTTGAAATTTTTTTTTGAAAATTTTTTTTTTTGAAATTTTTTTTTTAAAATTTTCTTTAAATTTTTTTTTTGAAATTTTTTTTTTTGTATTTTTTTTTTGAAATTTTTTTTTTTCGAAATTTTTTTTGAAATTATTTTTTTTTGAAATTTTTTTTGAATTTTTTTTTTGAAATTTTTTTTTTTGAAATTTTTTTTTTGAAATTATTTTTTTCGAAAATTTTTTTGAAATTTTTTTCCAATTTTTTTTTTTCAATTTTTTTAAAATTTTTTTTTGAAATTTTTTTTTTTGAAATTTTTTTTTTTGAAATTTTTTTTTTGAAAATTTTTTTTTTGTATTTTTTTTTTTTGAAATTTTTTTTTTCGAAAATTTTTTTGAAATTATTTTTTTTTGAAATTTTTTTTTTGAAAATTTTTTTTTTGAAATTTTTTTTTTCGAAAATTTTTTTGAAATTTTTTTTTTGAAATTTTTTTTTTTGAAATTTTTTTTTTTCGAAAATTTTTTTGAAATTTTTTTTTTGAAAATTTTTTTTTTTGAATTTTTTTTTTTGAAATTTTTCTTAAAATTTTTTTTGAAATTTTTTTTTTAAAATTTTTTTTAAATTTTTTTTTTGAAAATTTTTTTTTTGAAATTTTTTTTTTTTGAAATTTTTTTTTTTGAAATTTTTTTTTTCGAAATTTTTTTCCAATTTTTTTTTTCAATTTTTTTTAAATTTTTTTTTTGAAATTTTTTTTTTGTATTTTTTTTTTTTGAAATTTTTTTTTTCGAAAATTTTTTTGAAATTATTTTTTTTTGAAATTTTTTTTTTGAAAATTTTTTTTTTGAAATTTCTTTTTTTTCGAAAATTTTTTTGAAATTTTTTTTTGAAAATTTTTTTTTTGAAATTTTTTTTTTTAAATTTTCTTTAAATTTTTTTTTTGAAATTTTTTTTTTCGAAATTTTTTTTGAAATTATTTTTTTTTGAAATTTTTTTTTTGAAAATTTTTTTTTTTGAATTTTTTTTTTTGAAATTTTTTTTAAAATTTTTTTTGAAATTTTTTTTTTAAAATTTTTTTGAAATTTTTTTTTTGAAAATTTTTTTTTTGAAATTTTTTTTTTCGAAATTTTTTTCCAATTTTTTTTTTCAATTTTTTTTAAATTTTTTTTTTGAAATTTTTTTTTTGTATTTTTTTTTTTTGTAATTTTTTTTTTCGAAAATTTTTTTGAAATTATTTTTTTTTGAAATTTTTTTTTTGAAAATTTTTTTTTTGAAATTTTTTTTTTTCGAAAATTTTTTTGAAATTTTTTTTTGAAAATTTTTTTTTTTGAAATTTTTTTTTTAAAATTTTCTTTAAATTTTTTTTTTGAAATTTTTTTTTTGTATTTTTTTTTTGAAATTTTTTTTTTCGAATTTTTTTTTGAAATTATTTTTTTTTGAAATTTTTTTTTTGAAATTTTTTTTCAATTTTTTTTAAAATTTTTTTAAATTATTTTTTTGAAATTTTTTTTGAATTTTTTTTTTGAAATTTTTTTTTTTTGAAATTTTTTTTTTGAAATTATTTTTTTCGAAAATTTTTTTGAAATTTTTTTCCAATTTTTTTTTTTTCAATTTTTTTAAAATTTTTTTTTGAAATTTTTTTTTTTGAAATTTTTTTTTTTGAAATTTTTTTTTTGAAAATTTTTTTTTTGTATTTTTTTTTTTTGAAATTTTTTTTTTCGAAAATTTTTTTGAAATTATTTTTTTTTGAAATTTTTTTTTTGAAAATTTTTTTTTTGAAATTTTTTTTTTCGAAAATTTTTTTGAAATTTTTTTTTTGAAATTTTTTTTTTTGAAATTTTTTTTTTTCGAAAATTTTTTTGAAATTTTTTTTTTGAAAATTTTTTTTTTTGAATTTTTTTTTTTGAAATTTTTCTTAAAATTTTTTTTGAAATTTTTTTTTTTAAATTTTTTTTAAATTTTTTTTTTGAAAATTTTTTTTTTGAAATTTTTTTTTTTTGAAATTTTTTTTTTTGAAATTTTTTTTGAAATTATTTTTTTTTGAAATTTTTTTTTTGAAAATTTTTTTTTTGAATTTTTTTTTTTGAAATTTTTTTTAAAATTTTTTTTGAAATTTTTTTTTTAAAATTTTTTTGAAATTTTTTTTTTGAAAATTTTTTTTTTGAAATTTTTTTTTTCGAAATTTTTTTCCAATTTTTTTTTTCAATTTTTTTTAAATTTTTTTTTTGAAATTTTTTTTTTGTATTTTTTTTTTTTGTAATTTTTTTTTTCGAAAATTTTTTTGAAATTATTTTTTTTTGAAATTTTTTTTTTGAAAATTTTTTTTTTGAAATTTTTTTTTTTCGAAAATTTTTTTGAAATTTTTTTTTGAAAATTTTTTTTTTTGAAATTTTTTTTTTTAAATTTTCTTTAAATTTTTTTTTTGAAATTTTTTTTTTGTATTTTTTTTTTGAAATTTTTTTTTTCGAAATTTTTTTTGAAATTATTTTTTTTTGAAATTTTTTTTTTGAAATTTTTTTTCAATTTTTTTAAAAATTTTTTTAAATTATTTTTTTGAAATTTTTTTTGAATTTTTTTTTTGAAATTTTTTTTTTTTGAAATTTTTTTTTTGAAATTATTTTTTTCGAAAATTTTTTTGAAATTTTTTTCCAATTTTTTTTTTTTCAATTTTTTTAAAATTTTTTTTTGAAATTTTTTTTTTTGAAATTTTTTTTTTTGAAATTTTTTTTTTGAAAATTTTTTTTTTGTATTTTTTTTTTTTGAAATTTTTTTTTTCGAAAATTTTTTTGAAATTATTTTTTTTTGAAATTTTTTTTTTGAAAATTTTTTTTTTGAAATTTTTTTTTTCGAAAATTTTTTTGAAATTTTTTTTTTGAAATTTTTTTTTTGAAATTTTTTTTTTTCGAAAATTTTTTTGAAATTTTTTTTTTGAAAATTTTTTTTTTTGAATTTTTTTTTTTGAAATTTTTCTTAAAATTTTTTTTGAAATTTTTTTTTTAAAATTTTTTTTAAATTTTTTTTTTGAAAATTTTTTTTTTGAAATTTTTTTTTTTTGAAATTTTTTTTTTTGAAATTTTTTTTTTCGAAATTTTTTTCCAATTTTTTTTTTCAATTTTTTTTAAATTTTTTTTTTGAAATTTTTTTTTTGTATTTTTTTTTTTTGAAATTTTTTTTTTCGAAAATTTTTTTGAAATAATTTTTTTTTGAAATTTTTATTTTGAAAATTTTTTTTTTGAAATTTCTTTTTTTTCGAAAATTTTTTTGAAATTTTTTTTTGAAAATTTTTTTTTTGAAATTTTTTTTTTTAAATTTTCTTTAAATTTTTTTTTTTGTATTTTTTTTTTGTATTTTTTTTTTTCGAAATTTTTTTTGAAATTATTTTTGAAATTATTTTTTTTTGAAATTTTTTTTTTGAAATTTTTTTTCAATTTTTTTTTAAATTTTTTTAAATTATTTTTTTGAATTTTTTTTTGAATTTTTTTTTTGAAATTTTTTTTTTTGAAATTTTTTTCTTGAATTTTTTTTTCGAATTTTTTTTCAATTTTTTTTTCAATTTTTATTAAAAATTTTTTTTTTATTTTTTTTTTTAATTTTTTAAAAAAATTTTTTGAAAAATTTTTTTTCAATTTTTTTCCAATATTTTTTTCAATTTTTTTAAAATTTTCTTTAAATTTTTTTTTGAAATTTTTTTTTTTTCAATTTTTTTTTTTGAAATTATTTTTTTCGAAAATTTTTTTGAAATTTTTTTCCAATTTTTTTTTTCAATTTTTTTAAAAATTTTTTTTGAAATTTTTTTTTTTGAATTTTTTTTTTTTGAAATTTTTTTTTTGAAAATTTTTTTTTCGATTTTTTTTAAATTATTTTTTTGAAATTTTTTTTTGAATTTTTTTTTTGAAATTTTTTTTTTTAATTTATTTTTTTCGAAAATTTTTTGAAATTTTTTTCGAATTTTTTTTTTCAATTATTTTTAAATTTATTTTTTTTGTATTTTTTTTTTTGAAATTTTTTTTTTCGAAAATTTTTTTGAAATTTTTTTCCAATTTTTTTTTTCAATTTTTTTTTTTAATTTTTTTAAATTATTTTTTTGAAATTTTTTTCCAATTTTTTTTAAATTATTTTTTTGAAATTTTTTTTGAATTTTTTTTTTGAATTTTTTTTTTGAAATTTTTTTTCTTGAAATTTTTTTTTCGAAAATTTTTTGAAATTTTTTTCCAATTTTTTTTTTCAATTTTTTTTAAATTTATTTTTTTAGTATTTTTTTTTTGAATTTTTTTTTTCGAAAATTTTTTTGAAATTTTTTTCCAATTTTTTTTTTCAATTTTTTTTAAAATTTTTTTTGAAATTTTTTTTTTAAAATTTTTTTTAATTTTTTTTTTTGAAAATTTTTTTTTCGAAATTTTTTTTTTGAAATTTTTTTTTTCGAAATTTTTTTGAAATTTTTTTCCAATTTTTTTTTTCAATTTTTTTAAAATTTTTTTTAAATTTTTTTTTTGAAATTTTTTTTTTTTGTATTTTTTTTTTTGAATTTTTTTTTTTCGAAAATTTTTTTGAAATTATTTTTTTTTGAAATTTTTTTTTTTGAAAATTTTTTTTTTGAAATTTTTTTTTTTCGAAAATTTTTTTGAAATTTTTTTTTTGAAAATTTTTTTTTTGAAGTTTTTTTTTTTAATTTTTTTTAAATTTTTTTTTTGAAATTTTTTTTTTTTGTATTTTTTTTTTTGAAATTTTTTTTTTCGAAAATTTTTTTGAAATTATTTTTTTTTGAAATTTTTTTTTTCGAAAATTTTTTTGAAATTATTTTTTTTTGAAATTTTTTTTTTGAAAATTTTTTTTTTGAAATTTTTTTTTTGAAATTTTTTTTTTTGAAATTTTTTTTTTCGAAAATTTTTTTGAAATTTTTTTCCAATTTTTTTTTTCAATTTTTTTTTTTTATTTTTTTAAATAATTTTTTTGAAATTTTTTTTGAAATTTTTTTTTGAATTTTTTTTTCAATTTTTTTAAAAATTTTTTTTGAAATTTTTTTTTTTAATTTTTTTTTAATTTTTTTTTTGAAAATTTTTTTTTTTAAATTTTTTTTTTTTGAAATTTTTTTTTTGAAATTTTTTTTTTCGAAATTTTTTTGAAATTTTTTTCCAATTTTTTTGAAATTTTTTTTTTGAAATGTTTTTTTTGGTATTTTTTTTTTTTGAAATTTTTTTTTTCGAAAATTTTTTTGAAATTATTTTTTTTTGAAATTTTTTTTTTGAAAATTTTTTTTTTGAAATTTTTTTTTTTTTCGAAAATTTTTTTGAAATTTTTTTTTGAAAATTTTTTTTTTTGGAATTTTTTTTTTTAATTTTTTTTAAATTTTTTTTTTGAAATTTTTTTTTTGTATTTTTTTTTTTTGAAATTTTTTTTTTCGAAATTTTTTTTGAAATTATTTTTTTTTGAAATTTTTTTTTTTGAAAATTTTTTTTTTGAAATTTTTTTTTTGAAATTTTTTTTTTTGAAATTTTTTTTTTCGAAAATTTTTTTGAAATTTTTTTCCAATTTTTTTTTCAATTTTTTTTAAATTTTTTTTTTGAAAATTTTTTTTTTGAATTTTTTTTTTTTTAATTTTTTTTTTGAAATTTTTTTTTTCGAAATTTTTTTGAAATTTTTTTCCAATTTTTTTTTCAATTTTTTTTAAATTTTTTTTTAATTTTTTTTTTGAAATTTTTTTTTTTGTATTTTTTTTTTGTAATTTTTTTTTTCGAAAATTTTTTTGAAATCATTTTTTTTTGGAATTTTTTTTTTGAAAATTTTTTTTCTGAAATTTTTTTTTTTCGAAAATTTTTTTGAAATTTTTTTTTGAAAATTTTTTTTTTTGAATTTTTTTTTTTAAATTTTTTTTAAATTTTTTTTTTTAAATTTTTTTTTTGTATTTTTTTTTTGAAATTTTTTTTTTCGAAAATTTTTTTGAAATTATTTTTTTTTGAAATTTTTTTTTTTGAAATTTTTTTTTTGAAATTTTTTTTTTGAAATTTTTTTTTTCGAAAATTTTTTTTAAATTTTTTTTAAATTTTTTTTTTGAATTTTTTTTTTGTATTTTTTTTTGAAATTTTTTTTTTCGAAAATTTTTTTGAAATTTTTTTTTTTGAAAATTTTTTTTTTGAAATTTTTTTTTTGAAAATTTTTTTTTTTTATTTTTTTAAATTTTTTTTTTTTGAAAATTTTTTTTTTGAAATTTTTTTTTTGTATTTTTTTAAAAATTTTTTTAAAATTTTTTTTGAAATTTTTTTTCTTAAATTTTTTTTAAATTTTTTTTTTGAAAATTTTTTTGAAATTTTTTTCCAATTTTTTTTTTCAATTTTTTTTTTTAATTTTTTTAAATTATTTTTTTGAAATTTTTTTCCAATTTTTTTTAAATTATTTTTTTGAAATTTTTTTTGAATTTTTTTTTTGAATTTTTTTTTTGAAATTTTTTTTTTCGAAAATTTTTTTGAAATTATTTTTTTTTGAAATTTTTTTTTTTGAAAATTTTTTTTTTGAAATTTTTTTTTTTGAAAATTTTTTTTTTGAAATTTTTTTTTTTCGAAAATTTTTTTGAATTTTTTTTTTGAAAATTTTTTTTTTTGAATTTTTTTTTTGAAATTTTTTTTGAAATTTTTTTTTTAATTTTTTTTAAATTTTTTTTTTGAAAATTTTTTTTTTGAAATTTTTTTTTTTTTTAATTTTTTTTTTTGAATTTTTTTTTTCGAAATTTTTTTCCAATTTTTTTTTCAATTTTTTTTAAATTTTTTTTTTTAAATTTTTTTTTTTTGTATTTTTTTTTTTGAAATTTTTTTTTTCGAAAATTTTTTTGAAATTATTTTTTTTTGAAATTTTTTTTTTGAAAATTTTTTTTTTTTAATTTTTTTTTTTCGAAAATTTTTTTGAAATTTTTTTTTGAAAATTTTTTTTTTTGAAAATTTTTTTTTTTGAAATTTTTTTTTTAAATTTTTTTTAAATTTTTTTTTTGAAATTTTTTTTTTTTGTATTTTTTTTTTTGAAATTTTTTTTTTCGAAAATTTTTTTGAAATTATTTTTTTTTGAAATTTTTTTTTTGAAAATTTTTTTTTTGAAATTTTTTTTTTCGAAAATTTTTTTGAAATTTTTTTTTTGAAAATTTTTTTTTTGAAATATTTTTTTTTTTGAAAATTTTTTTGAAATTTTTTTTTTTGAAAATTTTTTTTTTTGAATTTTTTTTTTTGAAATTTTTTTTAAAATTTTTTTTGAAATTTTTTTTTTGAAATTTTTTTTAAATTTTTTTTTTGAAAATTTTTTTTTTGAAATTTTTTTTTTTGAAATTTTTTTCCAATTTTTTTTTTCAATTTTTTTTAAATTTTTTTTTTGAAATTTTTTTTTTGTATTTTTTTTTTTTGTAATTTTTTTTTTCGAAAATTTTTTTGAAATTATTTTTTTTTGAAATTTTTTTTTTGAAAATTTTTTTTTTGAAATTTTTTTTTTTCGAAAATTTTTTTGAAATTTTTTTTTGAAAATTTTTTTTTTTGAAATTTTTTTTTTAAAATTTTCTTTAAATTTTTTTTTTGAAATTTTTTTTTTTGTATTTTTTTTTTGAAATTTTTTTTTTCGAAATTTTTTTTGAAATTATTTTTTTTTGAAATTTTTTTTTTGAAATTTTTTTTCAATTTTTTTTTAAATTTTTTTAAATTATTTTTTTGAAATTTTTTTTGAATTTTTTTTTTGAAATTTTTTTTTTTGAAATTTTTTTTTTGAAATTATTTTTTTCGAAAATTTTTTTGAAATTTTTTTCCAATTTTTTTTTTCAATTTTTTTAAAAATTTTTTTTGAAATTTTTTTTTTTGAAATTTTTTTTTTTGAAATTTTTTTTTTGAAAATTTTTTTTTTGTATTTTTTTTTTTTGAAATTTTTTTTTCGAAAATTTTTTTGAAATTATTTTTTTTTGAAATTTTTTTTTTGAAAATTTTTTTTTTGAAATTTTTTTTTTCGAAAATTTTTTTGAAATTTTTTTTTTGAAATTTTTTTTTTTGAAATTTTTTTTTTTCGAAAATTTTTTTGAAATTTTTTTTTTGAAAATTTTTTTTTTTGAATTTTTTTTTTTGAAATTTTTCTTAAAATTTTTTTTGAAATTTTTTTTTTTAAATTTTTTTTAAATTTTTTTTTTGAAAATTTTTTTTTTGAAATTTTTTTTTTTTGAAATTTTTTTTTTTGAAATTTTTTTTTTCGAAATTTTTTTCCAATTTTTTTTTTCAATTTTTTTTAAATTTTTTTTTTGAAATTTTTTTTTTGTATTTTTTTTTTTGAAATTTTTTTTTTCGAAAATTTTTTTGAAATTATTTTTTTTTGAAATTTTTTTTTTGAAAATTTTTTTTTTGAAATTTCTTTTTTTTCGAAAATTTTTTTGAAATTTTTTTTTGAAAATTTTTTTTTTGAAATTTTTTTTTTAAAATTTTCTTTAAATTTTTTTTTTGAAATTTTTTTTTTTGTATTTTTTTTTTTTGAAATTTTTTTTTTCGAAATTTTTTTTGAAATTATTTTTTTTTGAAATTTTTTTTTTGAAATTTTTTTTCAATTTTTTTTAAAATTTTTTTAAATTATTTTTTTGAAATTTTTTTTGAATTTTTTTTTTGAAATTTTTTTTTTTGAAATTTTTTTCTTGAATTTTTTTTTCGAATTTTTTTTCAATTTTTTTTTCAATTTTTATTAAAAATTTTTTTTTTTATTTTTTTTTTTAATTTTTTAAAAAAATTTTTTGAAAAATTTTTTTTCAATTTTTTTCCAATTTTTTTTTCAATTTTTTTAAAATTTTTTTTAAATTTTTTTTTGAAATTTTTTTTTTTTTCAATTTTTTTTTTTGAAATTATTTTTTTCGAAAATTTTTTTGAAATTTTTCTCCAATTTTTTTTTTTCAATTTTTTTAAAAATTTTTTTTGAAATTTTTTTTTTTGAATTTTTTTTTTTTGAAATTTTTTTTTTGAAAAATTTTTTTTCGATTTTTTTTTAAATTATTTTTTTGAAATTTTTTTTTGAATTTTTTTTTTGAAATTTTTTTTTTTGAATTTATTTTTTTCGAAAATTTTTTGAAATTTTTTTCCAATTTTTTTTTTCAATTTTTTTTAAATTTATTTTTTTTGTATTTTTTTTTTGAAATTTTTTTTTTCGAAAATTTTTTTGAAATTTTTTTTTTCGAAAATTTTTTTGAAATTTTTTTCCAATTTTTTTTTCAATTTTTTTTTTAAATTTTTTTAAATTATTTTTTTGAAATTTTTTTCCAATTTTTTTTAAATTATTTTTTTGAAATTTTTTTTGAATTTTTTTTTTGAATTTTTTTTTTGAAATTTTTTTTCTTGAAATTTTTTTTCGAAAATTTTTTGAAATTTTTTTCCAATTTTTTTTTTCAATTTTTTTTAAATTTATTTTTTTAGTATTTTTTTTTTGAATTTTTTTTTTCGAAAATTTTTTTGAAATTTTTTTCCAATTTTTTTTTTCAATTTTTTTTAAAATTTTTTTTGAAATTTTTTTTTTAAAATTTTTTTTAAATTTTTTTTTTGAAAATTTTTTTTTCGAAATTTTTTTTTTTGAAATTTTTTTTTTGAAATTTTTTTTTTCGAAATTTTTTTGAAATTTTTTTCCAATTTTTTTTTTCAATTTTTTTTAAATTTTTTTTAAATTTTTTTTTTGAAATTTTTTTTTTTTGTATTTTTTTTTTTGAATTTTTTTTTTTCGAAAATTTTTTTGAAATTATTTTTTTTTGAAATTTTTTTTTTTGAAAATTTTTTTTTTGAAATTTTTTTTTTTCGAAAATTTTTTTGAAATTTTTTTTTTGAAAATTTTTTTTTTGAAGTTTTTTTTTTTAATTTTTTTTAAATTTTTTTTTTGAAATTTTTTTTTTTGTATTTTTTTTTTTGAAATTTTTTTTTCGAAAATTTTTTTGAAATTATTTTTTTTTGAAATTTTTTTTTTCGAAAATTTTTTTGAAATTATTTTTTTTTGAAATTTTTTTTTTGAAAATTTTTTTTTTGAAATTTTTTTTTTGAAATTTTTTTTTTTGAAATTTTTTTTTTCGAAAATTTTTTTGAAATTTTTTTCCAATTTTTTTTTTCAATTTTTTTTTTTTATTTTTTTAAATAATTTTTTTGAAATTTTTTTTGAAATTTTTTTTTGAATTTTTTTTTCAATTTTTTTAAAAAATTTTTTTGAAATTTTTTTTTTTTAATTTTTTTTAAATTTTTTTTTTGAAAATTTTTTTTTTGAAATTTTTTTTTTTTGAAATTTTTTTTTTGAAATTTTTTTTTTCGAAATTTTTTTGAAATTTTTTTCCAATTTTTTTGAAATTTTTTTTTTGAAATTTTTTTTTTTGTATTTTTTTTTTTTGAAATTTTTTTTTTCGAAAATTTTTTTGAAATTATTTTTTTTTGAAATTTTTTTTTTGAAAATTTTTTTTTTGAAATTTTTTTTTTTCGAAAATTTTTTTGAAATTTTTTTTTTGAAAATTTTTTTTTTTGGAATTTTTTTTTTTTAATTTTTTTTAAATTTTTTTTTTGAAATTTTTTTTTTGTATTTTTTTTTTTTGAAATTTTTTTTTTCGAAATTTTTTTTGAAATTATTTTTTTTTGAAATTTTTTTTTTTGAAAATTTTTTTTTTGAAATTTTTTTTTTGAAATTTTTTTTTTTGAATTTTTTTTTTTCGAAAATTTTTTTGAAATTTTTTTCCAATTTTTTTTTCAATTTTTTTTAAATTTTTTTTTTGAAAATTTTTTTTTTGAATTTTTTTTTTTTAATTTTTTTTTTGAAATTTTTTTTTTCGAAATTTTTTTGAAATTTTTTTCCAATTTTTTTTCAATTTTTTTTAAATTTTTTTTTTATTTTTTTTTGAAATTTTTTTTTTTTGTATTTTTTTTTTGTAATTTTTTTTTCGAAAATTTTTTTGAAATTATTTTTTTTTGGAATTTTTTTTTTTGAAAATTTTTTTTTTGAAATTTTTTTTTTTCGAAAATTTTTTTGAAATTTTTTTTTGAAAATTTTTTTTTTTGAATTTTTTTTTTGAAATTTTTTTTAATTTTTTTTTTTTAAATTTTTTTTTTTGTATTTTTTTTTTGAAATTTTTTTTTTCGAAACTTTTTTTGAAATTATTTTTTTTTGAAATTTTTTTTTTTGAAATTTTTTTTTTGAAATTTTTTTTTTGAAATTTTTTTTTTCGAAAATTTTTTTTAAATTTTTTTTAAATTTTTTTTTTGAATTTTTTTTTTTTATTTTTTTAAAATTTTTTTTTTTGAAAATTTTTTTTTTGAAATTTTTTTTTTGTATTTTTTTAAAAAATTTTTTAAAATTTTTTTTGAAATTTTTTTTCTTAAATTTTTTTTAAATTTTTTTTTTGAAAATTTTTTTGAAATTTTTTTCCAATTTTTTTTTTCAATTTTTTTTTTAAATTTTTTTAAATAATTTTTTTGAAATTTTTTTCCAATTTTTTTTAAATTATTTTTTTGAAATTTTTTTTGAATTTTTTTTTTGAATTTTTTTTTTGAAATTTTTTTTTTCGAAAATTTTTTTGAAATTTTTTTTTTTTGAAATTTTTTTTTTTGAAAATTTTTTTTTTGAAATTTTTTTTTTTCGAAAATTTTTTTGAATTTTTTTTTTGAAAATTTTTTTTTTGAATTTTTTTTTTTGAAATTTTTTTTTTAATTTTTTTTAAATTTTTTTTTTGAAAATTTTTTTTTTGAAATTTTTTTTTTTTTAATTTTTTTTTTCGAAATTTTTTTCCAATTTTTTTTTCAATTTTTTTTAAATTTTTTTTTTGAAATTTTTTTTTTTTGTATTTTTTTTTTTGAAATTTTTTTTTTCGAAAATTTTTTTGAAATTATTTTTTTTTGAAATTTTTTTTTTGAAAATTTTTTTTTTTAAATTTTTTTTTTTCGAAAATTTTTTTGAAATTTTTTTTTGAAAATTTTTTTTTTTGAAAATTTTTTTTTTTGAAATTTTTTTTTAAAATTTTTTTTAAATTTTTTTTTTGAAATTTTTTTTTTTGTATTTTTTTTTTTTGAAATTTTTTTTTTCGAAAATTTTTTTGAAATTTTTTTTTTTGAAAATTTTTTTTTTGAAATTTTTTTTTTTGAAAATTTTTTTTTTTTATTTTTTTAAAATTTTTTTTTTGAAAATTTTTTTTTTGAAATTTTTTTTTTGTATTTTTTTTTAATTTTTTTTAAAATTTTTTTTGAAATTTTTTTTCTTAAATTTTTTTTAAATTTTTTTTTTGAAAATTTTTTTGAAATTTTTTTCCAATTTTTTTCTTCAATTTTTTTTTTAAATTTTTTTAAATTATTTTTTTGAAATTTTTTTCCAATTTTTTTTAAATTATTTTTTTGAAATTTTTTTTGAATTTTTTTTTGAATTTTTTTTTTGAAATTT
>OX101812.2:39272508-39317508 GCA_944452925.2 Chrysolina oricalcia
AAATTTTTTTCCAATTTTTTTTTTCAATTTTTTTTTTTAATTTTTTCAAATTATTTTTTTGAAATTTTTTTCCAATTTTTTTAAAATTATTTTTTTGAAATTTTTTTTGAATTTTTTTTTTGAATTTTTTTTTTGAAATTTTTTTTCTTGAAATTTTTTTTTTCAATTTTTTTTAAATTTATTTTTTTTGTATTTTTTTTTTTGAAATTTTTTTTTCGAAAATTTTTTTGAAATTTTTTTCCAATTTTTTTTTTCAATTTTTTTTAAAATTTTTTTAAAATATTTTTTTGAAATTTTTTTTGAATTTTTTTTTTGAAATTTTTTTTTTAAATTTTTTTTTTGAATTTTTTTTTCAATATTTTTTAAGATTTTTTTTGAAATTTTTTTTTTAAAATTTTTTTAAATTTTTTTTTGAAAATTTTTTTTTTGAAATTTTTTTTTTTTTAAATTTTTTTTTTTTGAAATTTTTTTTTTGAAATTTTTTTTCAATTTTTTTTTAAATTTTTTCAAATTATTTTTTTGAAATTTTTTTTGAATTTTTTTTTTTAAATTTTTTTTTTTGAAATTTTTTTTTTGAATTTTTTTTTCAATTTTTTTTAAAATTTTTTTTTTTATTTTTTTTAAATTTTTTTTTTGAAAATTTTTTTTTTTGAAATTTTTTTTCAATTTTTTTTAAAATTTTTTTAAATTATTTTTTTGAAATTTTTTTTAAATTTTTTTTTTGAAATTTTTTTTTTGTATTTTTTTTTTGAAATTTTTTTTTTCGAAAATTTTTTTGAAATTATTTTTTTTTGAAAATTTTTTTTTTGAAATTTTTTTTTTGAAATTTTTTTTTGAAATTATTTTTCCGAAAATTTTTTTGAAATTTTTTTCCAATTTTTTTTTTCAATTTTTTTTAAATTTTTTTTTGAAATTTTTTTTTTTTTTTTTTTTAAATTTTTTTTTGAAATTTTTTTTTGAAATTATTTTTTTCGAAAATTTTTTTGAAATTTTTTTCCAATTTTTTTTTTCAATTTTTTTTTAAATTTTTTTTTGAAATTTTTTTTTTTGAAATTTTTTTTTTTGAAATTTTTTTTTTTGAAATTTTTTTTTTCGATTTTTTTTTTCAATTTTTTTTTAAATTTTTTTTTTGAAAATTTTTTTTTGAAATTTTTTTTTTGAAATTTTTTTTTTATTTTTTTTAAATTTTTTTTTTGAAAATTTTTTTTTTGAAATTTTTTTTTTGAATTTTTTTTTCAATTTTTTTAAAAAATTTTTTTTTAATTTTTTTTAAATTTTCTTTTTGAAAATTTTATTTTTTGAAATTTTTTTTCAATTTTTTTTAAAATTTTTTTAAATTATTTTTTTGAAATTTTTTTTTTAAAATTTTTTTTAAATTTTTTTTTTGAAAATTTTTTTTTTGAAATTTTTTTTTTCGAATTTTTTTTGAAATTTTTTTCCAATTTTTTTTTTCAATTTTTTTAAAATTTTTTTTAAATTTTTTTTTTGAAATTTTTTTTTTGTACTTTTTTTTTTGAAATTTTTTTTTTCGAAAATTTTTTTGAAATTATTTTTTTTTGAAATTTTTTTTTTGAAAATTTTTTTTTTGAAATTTTTTTTTTTCGAAAATTTTTTTGAAATTTTTTTTTTGAAAATTTGTTTTTTTGAAAATTTTTTTTTGAAAATTTTTTTTTTTGAAATTTTTTTTTTTAATTTTTTTTAAATTTTTTTTTTGAATTTTTTTTTTTTGTATTTTTTTTTTGAATTTTTTTTTTTCGAAAATTTTTTTGAAATTATTTTTTTTTGAAATTTTTTTTTTGGAAAATTTTTTTTTTGAAATTTTTTTTTTGAAATTTTTTTTTGAAATTTTTTTTTTCGAAAATTTTTTTGAAATTTTTTTCCAATTATTTTTTTGAAATTTTTTTTTTGAAAATTTTTTTTTTTTTAATTATTTTTTCGAAATTTTTTTGAAATTTTTTTCCAATTTTTTTTTCAATTTTTTTAAAATTTTTTTTGAAATTTTTTTTTTTGTATTTTTTTTTTGAAATTTTTTTTTTGAAATTTTTTTTTTTGAAAAATTTTTTTTTTTAAATTTTTTTTTTGAAATTTTTTTTTTCGAAATTTTTTTGAAATTTTTTTCCAATTTTTTTTTTCAATTTTTTTTCAATTTTTTTTAAATTTTTTTTGAAATTTTTTTTTTTTGTATTTTTTTTTTGAAATTTTTTTTTTGAAATTTTTTTTTTTGAAAAATTTTTTTTTTTAAATTTTTTTTTTGAAATTTTTTTTTTCGAAATTTTTTTGAAATTTTTTTCCAATTTTTTTTTTCAATTTTTTTTCAATTTTTTTAAAAATTTTTTTGAAATTTTTTTTTTTTGTATTTTTTTTTTGAAATTTTTTTTTTGAAATTTTTTTTTTTGAAAATTTTTTTTTTTTAAATTTTTTTTTAAAATTTTTTCTTTTGAAATTTTTTTTTTTTGAAATTTTTTTTTTGAAAATTTTTTTTTCGATTTTTTTTAAATTATTTTTTTGAAATTTTTTTTTGAATTTTTTTTTTGAAATTTTTTTTTTGAAATTTTTTTTTCGAAAATTTTTTGAAATTTTTTTCCAATTTTTTTTTTCAATTTTTTTTAAATTTATTTTTTTTGTAATTTTTTTTTTGAAATTTTTTTTTTCGAAAATTTTTTTGAAATTTTTTTCCAATTTTTTTTTTCAATTTTTTTTTTAAATTTTTTTAAATTATTTTTTTGAATTTTTTTCCAATTTTTTTTAAATTATTTTTTTGAAATTTTTTTTGAATTTTTTTTTTGAATTTTTTTTTTGAAATTTTTTTTCTTGAAATTTTATTTTCGAAAATTTTTTGAAATTTTTTTCCAATTTTTTTTTCAATTTTTTTTAAATTTATTTTTTTTGTATTTTTTTTTTGAAATTTTTTTTTTCGAAAATTTTTTTGAAATTTTTTTCCAATTTTTTTTTTCAATTTTTTTTAAAATTTTTTTTGAAATTTTTTTTTTTTAATTTTTTTTAAATTTTTTTTTTGAAAATTTTTTTTTCGAAATTGTTTTTTTTTGAAATTTTTTTTTTGAAATTTTTTTTTTCGAAATTTTTTTGAAATTTTTTTCCAATTTTTTTTTTCAATTTTTTTAAAATTTTTTTTAAATTTTTTTTTTGAAATTTTTTTTTTTTGTATTTTTTTTTTTGAAATTTTTTTTTTCGAAAATTTTTTTGAAATTATTTTTTTTTGAAATTTTTTTTTTGAAATTTTTTTTTTCGAAAATTTTTTTGAAATTTTTTTTTGAAAATTTTTTTTTTGAAATATTTTTTTTTCGAAAATTTTTTTGAAATTTTTTTTTTGAAAATTTTTTTTTTTGAATTTTTTTTTTTGAAATTTTTTTTAAAATTTTTTTTGAAATTTTTTTTTTTTAATTTTTTTTAAATTTTTTTTTTGAAAATTTTTTTTTTGAAATTTTTTTTTTCGAAATTTTTTTCCAATTTTTTTTTTCAATTTTTTTAAAATTTTTTTTTTGAAATTTTTTTTTTGTATTTTTTTTTTTGTAATTTTTTTTTTCGAAAATTTTTTTGAAATTATTTTTTTTTGAAATTTTTTTTTTGAAAATTTTTTTTTTGAAATTTTTTTTTTTCGAAAATTTTTTTGAAATTTTTTTTTGAAAATTTTTTTTTTTGAAATTTTTTTTCTTAAATTTTCTTTAAATTTTTTTTTTGAAATTTTTTTTTTTGTATTTTTTTTTTGAAATTTTTTTTTTTCGAAATTTTTTTTGAAATTATTTTTTTTTGAAATTTTTTTTTTGAAATTTTTTTTCAATTTTTTTTTAAATTTTTTTAAATTATTTTTTTGAAATTTTTTTTGAATTTTTTTTTTGAAATTTTTTTTTTTGAAATTTTTTTTTTGAAATTATTTTTTTCGAAAATTTTTTTGAAATTTTTTTCCAATTTTTTTTTTTCAATTTTTTTAAAATTTTTTTTTGAAATTTTTTTTTTGAAATTTTTTTTTTGAAATTTTTTTTTTGAAAATTTTTTTCCAATTTTTTTTAAATTATTTTTTTGAAATTTTTTTTGAATTTTTTTTTTGAATTTTTTTTTTGAAATTTTTTTTCTTGAAATTTTTTTTTCGAAAATTTTTTGAAATTTTTTTCCAATTTTTTTTTTCAATTTTTTTTAAATTTATTTTTTTTGTATTTTTTTTTTGAAATTTTTTTTTTCGAAAATTTTTTTGAAATTTTTTTCCAATTTTTTTTTTCAATTTTTTTTAAAATTTTTTTTGAAATTTTTTTTTTTTAATTTTTTTTAAATTTTTTTTTTGAAAATTTTTTTTTCGAAATTGTTTTTTTTTGAAATTTTTTTTTTGAAATTTTTTTTTTCGAAATTTTTTTGAAATTTTTTTCCAATTTTTTTTTTCAATTTTTTTAAAATTTTTTTTAAATTTTTTTTTTGAAATTTTTTTTTTTGTATTTTTTTTTTTTGAAATTTTTTTTTTCGAAAATTTTTTTGAAATTATTTTTTTTTGAAATTTTTTTTTTGAAAATTTTTTTTTTTAAATTTTTTTTTTCGAAAATTTTTTTGAAATTTTTTTTTTGAAATTTTTTTTTTTGAAATTTTTTGTTTTCGAAAATTTTTTTGAAATTTTTTTTTTGAAAATTTTTTTTTTTGAATTTTTTTTTTTGAAATTTTTCTTAAAATTTTTTTTGAAATTTTTTTTTTAAATTTTTTTTAAATTTTTTTTTTGAAAATTTTTTTTTTGAAATTTTTTTTTTCGAAATTTTTTTCCAATTTTTTTTTTCAATTTTTTTTAAATTTTTTTTTTGAAATTTTTTTTTTGTATTTTTTTTTTTGAAATTTTTTTTTTCGAAAATTTTTTTGAAATTATTTTTTTTTGAAATTTTTTTTTTGAAAATTTTTTTTTTGAAATTTCTTTTTTTTCGAAAATTTTTTTGAAATTTTTTTTTGAAAATTTTTTTTTTTAAATTTTTTTTTTTAAATTTTCTTTAAATTTTTTTTTTTAAATTTTTTTTTTTGTATTTTTTTTTTTTGAAATTTTTTTTTTCGAAATTTTTTTTGAAATTATTTTTTTTTGAAATTTTTTTTTTGAAATTTTTTTTCAATTTTTTTTTTAAATTTTTTTAAATTATTTTTTTGAAATTTTTTTTGAATTTTTTTTTTGAATTTTTTTTTTTTTGAAATTTTTTTCTTGAATTTTTTTTTCGAATTTTTTTTCAATTTTTTTTTCAATTTTTATTAAAATTTTTTTTTTTATTTTTTTTTTTTATTTTTTAAAAAAATTTTTTGAAAAATTTTTTTTCAATTTTTTTCCAATTTTTTTTTCAATTTTTTTAAAAATTTTTTTAAATTTTTTTTTGAAATTTTTTTTTTTTCAAATTTTTTTTTTGAAATTATTTTTTTCGAAAATTTTTTTGAAATTTTTTTCCAATTTTTTTTTTTCAATTTTTTTAAAAATTTTTTTTGAAATTTTTTTTTTTGAATTTTTTTTTTTGAAATTTTTTTTTTGAAAATTTTTTTTTCGATTTTTTTTAAATTATTTTTTTGAAATTTTTTTTTGAATTTTTTTTTTGAAATTTTTTTTTTTGAATTTATTTTTTTCGAAAATTTTTTGAAATTTTTTTCCAATTTTTTTTTTCAATTTTTTTTAAATTTATTTTTTTTTTGAAATTTTTTTTTTCGAAAATTTTTTTGAAATTTTTTTCCAATTTTTTTTTTCAATTTTTTTTTTAAATTTTTTTAAATTATTTTTTTGAAATTTTTTTCCAATTTTTTTTAAATTATTTTTTTGAAATTTTTTTTGAATTTTTTTTTTGAATTTTTTTTTTGAAATTTTTTTTCTTGAAATTTTTTTTTCGAAAATTTTTTGAAATTTTTTTCCAATTTTTTTTTTCAATTTTTTTTAAATTTATTTTTTTAGTATTTTTTTTTTAATTTTTTTTTTTCGAAAATTTTTTTGAAATTTTTTTCCAATTTTTTTTTTCAATTTTTTTAAAAAATTTTTTTGAAATTTTTTTTTTAAAATTTTTTTTAAATTTTTTTTTTGAAAATTTTTTTTTCGAAATTTTTTTTTTTTAATTTTTTTTTTGAAATTTTTTTTTTCGAAATTTTTTTGAAATTTTTTTCCAATTTTTTTTTTCAATTTTTTTTAAATTTTTTTTAAATTTTTTTTTTGAAATTTTTTTTTTTGTATTTTTTTTTTTGAATTTTTTTTTTTCGAAAATTTTTTTGAAATTATTTTTTTTTGAAATTTTTTTTTTTGAAAATTTTTTTTTTGAAATTTTTTTTTTCGAAAATTTTTTTGAAATTTTTTTTTTGAAAATTTTTTTTTTTGAATTTTTTTTTTTGAAATTTTTTTTAAAATTTTTTTTGAAATTTTTTTTTTTTAATTTTTTTTAAATTTTTTTTTTGAAAATTTTTTTTTTGAAATTTTTTTTTTCGAAATTTTTTTCCAATTTTTTTTTTCAATTTTTTTAAAATTTTTTTTTTGAAATTTTTTTTTTGTATTTTTTTTTTTGTAATTTTTTTTTTCGAAAATTTTTTTGAAATTTTTTTTTTGAAAATTTTTTTTTTTGAATTTTTTTTTTTGAAATTTTTTTTAAAATTTTTTTTGAAATTTTTTTTTTTTAATTTTTTTTAAATTTTTTTTTTGAAAATTTTTTTTTTGAAATTTTTTTTTTCGAAATTTTTTTCCAATTTTTTTTTTCAATTTTTTTAAAATTTTTTTTTTGAAATTTTTTTTTTGTATTTTTTTTTTTGTAATTTTTTTTTTCGAAAATTTTTTTGAAATTATTTTTTTTTGAAATTTTTTTTTTGAAAATTTTTTTTTTGAAATTTTTTTTTTTCGAAAATTTTTTTGAAATTTTTTTTTGAAAATTTTTTTTTTTGAAATTTTTTTTCTTAAATTTTCTTTAAATTTTTTTTTTGAAATTTTTTTTTTTGTATTTTTTTTTTGAAATTTTTTTTTTTCGAAATTTTTTTTGAAATTATTTTTTTTTGAAATTTTTTTTTTGAAATTTTTTTTCAATTTTTTTTTAAATTTTTTTAAATTATTTTTTTGAAATTTTTTTTGAATTTTTTTTTTGAAATTTTTTTTTTTGAAATTTTTTTTTTGAAATTATTTTTTTCGAAAATTTTTTTGAAATTTTTTTCCAATTTTTTTTTTTCAATTTTTTTAAAATTTTTTTTTGAAATTTTTTTTTTTGAAATTTTTTTTTTGAAATTTTTTTTTTGAAAATTTTTTTCCAATTTTTTTTAAATTATTTTTTTGAAATTTTTTTTGAATTTTTTTTTTGAATTTTTTTTTTGAAATTTTTTTTCTTGAAATTTTTTTTTCGAAAATTTTTTGAAATTTTTTTCCAATTTTTTTTTTCAATTTTTTTTAAATTTATTTTTTTTGTATTTTTTTTTTGAAATTTTTTTTTTCGAAAATTTTTTTGAAATTTTTTTCCAATTTTTTTTTTCAATTTTTTTTAAAATTTTTTTTGAAATTTTTTTTTTTTAATTTTTTTTAAATTTTTTTTTTGAAAATTTTTTTTTCGAAATTGTTTTTTTTTGAAATTTTTTTTTTGAAATTTTTTTTTTCGAAATTTTTTTGAAATTTTTTTCCAATTTTTTTTTTCAATTTTTTTAAAATTTTTTTTAAATTTTTTTTTTGAAATTTTTTTTTTTGTATTTTTTTTTTTTGAAATTTTTTTTTTCGAAAATTTTTTTGAAATTATTTTTTTTTGAAATTTTTTTTTTGAAAATTTTTTTTTTTAAATTTTTTTTTTCGAAAATTTTTTTGAAATTTTTTTTTTGAAATTTTTTTTTTTGAAATTTTTTGTTTTCGAAAATTTTTTTGAAATTTTTTTTTTGAAAATTTTTTTTTTTGAATTTTTTTTTTTGAAATTTTTCTTAAAATTTTTTTTGAAATTTTTTTTTTAAATTTTTTTTAAATTTTTTTTTTGAAAATTTTTTTTTTGAAATTTTTTTTTTCGAAATTTTTTTCCAATTTTTTTTTTCAATTTTTTTTAAATTTTTTTTTTGAAATTTTTTTTTTGTATTTTTTTTTTTGAAATTTTTTTTTTCGAAAATTTTTTTGAAATTATTTTTTTTTGAAATTTTTTTTTTGAAAATTTTTTTTTTGAAATTTCTTTTTTTTCGAAAATTTTTTTGAAATTTTTTTTTGAAAATTTTTTTTTTTAAATTTTTTTTTTTAAATTTTCTTTAAATTTTTTTTTTTAAATTTTTTTTTTTGTATTTTTTTTTTTTGAAATTTTTTTTTTCGAAATTTTTTTTGAAATTATTTTTTTTTGAAATTTTTTTTTTGAAATTTTTTTTCAATTTTTTTTTTAAATTTTTTTAAATTATTTTTTTGAAATTTTTTTTGAATTTTTTTTTTGAATTTTTTTTTTTTTGAAATTTTTTTCTTGAATTTTTTTTTCGAATTTTTTTTCAATTTTTTTTTCAATTTTTATTAAAATTTTTTTTTTTATTTTTTTTTTTTATTTTTTAAAAAAATTTTTTGAAAAATTTTTTTTCAATTTTTTTCCAATTTTTTTTTCAATTTTTTTAAAAATTTTTTTAAATTTTTTTTTGAAATTTTTTTTTTTTCAAATTTTTTTTTTGAAATTATTTTTTTCGAAAATTTTTTTGAAATTTTTTTCCAATTTTTTTTTTTCAATTTTTTTAAAAATTTTTTTTGAAATTTTTTTTTTTGAATTTTTTTTTTTGAAATTTTTTTTTTGAAAATTTTTTTTTCGATTTTTTTTAAATTATTTTTTTGAAATTTTTTTTTGAATTTTTTTTTTGAAATTTTTTTTTTTGAATTTATTTTTTTCGAAAATTTTTTGAAATTTTTTTCCAATTTTTTTTTTCAATTTTTTTTAAATTTATTTTTTTTTTGAAATTTTTTTTTTCGAAAATTTTTTTGAAATTTTTTTCCAATTTTTTTTTTCAATTTTTTTTTTAAATTTTTTTAAATTATTTTTTTGAAATTTTTTTCCAATTTTTTTTAAATTATTTTTTTGAAATTTTTTTTGAATTTTTTTTTTGAATTTTTTTTTTGAAATTTTTTTTCTTGAAATTTTTTTTTCGAAAATTTTTTGAAATTTTTTTCCAATTTTTTTTTTCAATTTTTTTTAAATTTATTTTTTTAGTATTTTTTTTTTAATTTTTTTTTTTCGAAAATTTTTTTGAAATTTTTTTCCAATTTTTTTTTTCAATTTTTTTAAAAAATTTTTTTGAAATTTTTTTTTTAAAATTTTTTTTAAATTTTTTTTTTGAAAATTTTTTTTTCGAAATTTTTTTTTTTTAATTTTTTTTTTGAAATTTTTTTTTTCGAAATTTTTTTGAAATTTTTTTCCAATTTTTTTTTTCAATTTTTTTTAAATTTTTTTTAAATTTTTTTTTTGAAATTTTTTTTTTTGTATTTTTTTTTTTGAATTTTTTTTTTTCGAAAATTTTTTTGAAATTATTTTTTTTTGAAATTTTTTTTTTTGAAAATTTTTTTTTTGAAATTTTTTTTTTCGAAAATTTTTTTGAAATTTTTTTTTTGAAATTTTTTTTTTTGAATTTTTTTTTTTTAAATTTTTTTTTTGAAAATTTTTTTTTCGATTTTTTTTAAATTATTTTTTTGAAATTTTTTTTTGAATTTTTTTTTTGAAATTTTTTTTTTTGAATTTATTTTTTTCGAAAATTTTTTGAAATTTTTTTCCAATTTTTTTTTTCAATTTTTTTTAAATTTATTTTTTTGTATTTTTTTTTTAAATTTTTTTTTTCGAAAATTTTTTTGAAATTTTTTTCCAATTTTTTTTTTCAATTTTTTTTTTAAATTTTTTTAAATTATTTTTTTGAAATTTTTTTCCAATTTTTTTTAAATTATTTTTTTGAAATTTTTTTTGAATTTTTTTTTTCAATTTTTTTTTTGAAATTTTTTTTCTTGAAATTTTTTTTTCGAAAATTTTTTGAAATTTTTTTCCAATTTTTTTTTTCAATTTTTTTTAAATTTATTTTTTTAGTATTTTTTTTTTGAATTTTTTTTTTTCGAAAATTTTTTTGAAATTTTTTTCCAATTTTTTTTTTCAATTTTTTTAAAAATTTTTTTTGAAATTTTTTTTTTTAAATTTTTTTTAAATTTTTTTTTTGAAAATTTTTTTTTCGAAATTTTTTTTTTTGAAATTTTTTTCCAATTTTTTTTTTCAATTTTTTTTAAATTTTTTTTTTGAAATTTTTTTTTTGTATTTTTTTTTTTGTAATTTTTTTTTTCGAAAATTTTTTTGAAATTATTTTTTTTTGAAATTTTTTTTTGAAAATTTTTTTTTTTGAAATTTTTTTTTTTAAATTTTCTTTAAATTTTTTTTTTGAAATTTTTTTTTTGTATTTTTTTTTTGAAATTTTTTTTTTTCGAAATTTTTTTTGAAATTATTTTTTTTTGAAATTTTTTTTTTGAAATTTTTTTTCAATTTTTTTTTAAATTTTTTTAAATTATTTTTTTGAAATTTTTTTTGAATTTTTTTTTTGAAATTTTTTTTTTGAAATTTTTTTTTTGAAATTATTTTTTTCGAAAATTTTTTTGAAATTTTTTTCCAATTTTTTTTTTTCAATTTTTTTAAAATTTTTTTTTGAAATTTTTTTTTTTGAAATTTTTTTTTTTGAAATTTTTTTTTTGAAAATTTTTTTTTCGATTTTTTTTAAATTATTTTTTTGAAATTTTTTTTTGAATTTTTTTTTGAAATTTTTTTTTTTTGGATTTTTTTTTCGAAAGTTTTTTTTTAAATTTTTTTTTGAAATTTTTTTTTTGAAATTTTTTTTTTCGAAATTTTTTTTTTCAATTTTTTTTTAAATTTTTTTGAAATTTTTTTTTTCGAAAATTTTTTTGAAATTTTTTTTTGAAAATTTTTTTTTTTTGAAAAATTTTTTTTTTGAAATTTTTTTTTAAAATTTTTTTTAAATTTTTTTTTTGAAATTTTTTTTTTTGTATTTTTTTTTTTTGAAATTTTTTTTTTCGAAAATTTTTTTGAAATTTTTTTTTTTGAAAATTTTTTTTTTGAAATTTTTTTTTTTGAAATTTTTTTTTTTTTATTTTTTTAAATTTTTTTTTTTGAAAATTTTTTTTTTGAAATTTTTTTTTTGTATTTTTTTTAAATTTTTTTAAAAATTTTTTTTGAAATTTTTTTTCTTAAATTTTTTTTAAATTTTTTTTTTGAAAATTTTTTTGAAATTTTTTTCTTCAATTTTTTTTTAAAATTTTTTTAAATTATTTTTTTGAAATTTTTTTCCAATTTATTTTAAATTATTTTTTTGAAATTTTTTTTGAATTTTTTTTTTGAATTTTTTTTTGAAATTTTTTTTTTCGAAAATTTTTTTGAAATTTTTTTCCAATTTTTTTTTTCAATTTTTTTTTTTAATTTTTTCAAATTATTTTTTTGAAATTTTTTTCCAATTTTTTTAAAATTATTTTTTTGAAATTTTTTTTGAATTTTTTTTTTGAATTTTTTTTTTGAAATTTTTTTTCTTGAAATTTTTTTTTTCAATTTTTTTTAAATTTATTTTTTTTGTATTTTTTTTTTTGAAATTTTTTTTTCGAAAATTTTTTTGAAATTTTTTTCCAATTTTTTTTTTCAATTTTTTTTAAAATTTTTTTAAAATATTTTTTTGAAATTTTTTTTGAATTTTTTTTTTGAAATTTTTTTTTTAAATTTTTTTTTTGAATTTTTTTTTCAATATTTTTTAAGATTTTTTTTGAAATTTTTTTTTTAAAATTTTTTTAAATTTTTTTTTGAAAATTTTTTTTTTGAAATTTTTTTTTTTTTAAATTTTTTTTTTTTGAAATTTTTTTTTTGAAATTTTTTTTCAATTTTTTTTTAAATTTTTTCAAATTATTTTTTTGAAATTTTTTTTGAATTTTTTTTTTTAAATTTTTTTTTTTGAAATTTTTTTTTTGAATTTTTTTTTCAATTTTTTTTAAAATTTTTTTTTTTATTTTTTTTAAATTTTTTTTTTGAAAATTTTTTTTTTTGAAATTTTTTTTCAATTTTTTTTAAAATTTTTTTAAATTATTTTTTTGAAATTTTTTTTAAATTTTTTTTTTGAAATTTTTTTTTTGTATTTTTTTTTTGAAATTTTTTTTTTCGAAAATTTTTTTGAAATTATTTTTTTTTGAAAATTTTTTTTTTGAAATTTTTTTTTTGAAATTTTTTTTTGAAATTATTTTTCCGAAAATTTTTTTGAAATTTTTTTCCAATTTTTTTTTTCAATTTTTTTTAAATTTTTTTTTGAAATTTTTTTTTTTTTTTTTTTTTAAATTTTTTTTTGAAATTTTTTTTTGAAATTATTTTTTTCGAAAATTTTTTTGAAATTTTTTTCCAATTTTTTTTTTCAATTTTTTTTTAAATTTTTTTTTGAAATTTTTTTTTTTGAAATTTTTTTTTTTGAAATTTTTTTTTTTGAAATTTTTTTTTTCGATTTTTTTTTTCAATTTTTTTTTAAATTTTTTTTTTGAAAATTTTTTTTTGAAATTTTTTTTTTGAAATTTTTTTTTTATTTTTTTTAAATTTTTTTTTTGAAAATTTTTTTTTTGAAATTTTTTTTTTGAATTTTTTTTTCAATTTTTTTAAAAAATTTTTTTTTAATTTTTTTTAAATTTTCTTTTTGAAAATTTTATTTTTTGAAATTTTTTTTCAATTTTTTTTAAAATTTTTTTAAATTATTTTTTTGAAATTTTTTTTTTAAAATTTTTTTTAAATTTTTTTTTTGAAAATTTTTTTTTTGAAATTTTTTTTTTCGAATTTTTTTTGAAATTTTTTTCCAATTTTTTTTTCAATTTTTTTAAAATTTTTTTTAAATTTTTTTTTTGAAATTTTTTTTTTGTACTTTTTTTTTTGAAATTTTTTTTTTCGAAAATTTTTTTGAAATTATTTTTTTTTGAAATTTTTTTTTTGAAAATTTTTTTTTTGAAATTTTTTTTTTTCGAAAATTTTTTTGAAATTTTTTTTTTGAAAATTTGTTTTTTTGAAAATTTTTTTTTGAAAATTTTTTTTTTTGAAATTTTTTTTTTTAATTTTTTTTAAATTTTTTTTTTGAATTTTTTTTTTTTGTATTTTTTTTTTGAATTTTTTTTTTTCGAAAATTTTTTTGAAATTATTTTTTTTTGAAATTTTTTTTTTGGAAAATTTTTTTTTTGAAATTTTTTTTTTGAAATTTTTTTTTGAAATTTTTTTTTTCGAAAATTTTTTTGAAATTTTTTTCCAATTATTTTTTTGAAATTTTTTTTTTGAAAATTTTTTTTTTTTTAATTATTTTTTCGAAATTTTTTTGAAATTTATTTCCAATTTTTTTTTCAATTTTTTTAAAATTTTTTTTGAAATTTTTTTTTTTGTATTTTTTTTTTGAAATTTTTTTTTTGAAATTTTTTTTTTTGAAAAATTTTTTTTTTTAAATTTTTTTTTTGAAATTTTTTTTTTCGAAATTTTTTTGAAATTTTTTTCCAATTTTTTTTTTCAATTTTTTTTCAATTTTTTTTAAATTTTTTTTGAAATTTTTTTTTTTTGTATTTTTTTTTTGAAATTTTTTTTTTGAAATTTTTTTTTTTGAAAAATTTTTTTTTTTAAATTTTTTTTTTGAAATTTTTTTTTTCGAAATTTTTTTGAAATTTTTTTCCAATTTTTTTTTTCAATTTTTTTTCAATTTTTTTAAAAATTTTTTTGAAATTTTTTTTTTTTGTATTTTTTTTTTGAAATTTTTTTTTTGAAATTTTTTTTTTTGAAAATTTTTTTTTTTTAAATTTTTTTTTAAAATTTTTTCTTTTGAAATTTTTTTTTTTTGAAATTTTTTTTTTGAAAATTTTTTTTTCGATTTTTTTTAAATTATTCTTTTGAAATTTTTTTTTGAATTTTTTTTTTGAAATTTTTTTTTTGAAATTTTTTTTTCGAAAATTTTTTGAAATTTTTTTCCAATTTTTTTTTTCAATTTTTTTTAAATTTATTTTTTTTGTAATTTTTTTTTTGAAATTTTTTTTTTCGAAAATTTTTTTGAAATTTTTTTCCAATTTTTTTTTTCAATTTTTTTTTTAAATTTTTTTAAATTATTTTTTTGAATTTTTTTCCAATTTTTTTTAAATTATTTTTTTGAAATTTTTTTTGAATTTTTTTTTTGAATTTTTTTTTTGAAATTTTTTTTCTTGAAATTTTATTTTCGAAAATTTTTTGAAATTTTTTTCCAATTTTTTTTTCAATTTTTTTTAAATTTATTTTTTTTGTATTTTTTTTTTGAAATTTTTTTTTTCGAAAATTTTTTTGAAATTTTTTTCCAATTTTTTTTTTCAATTTTTTTTAAAATTTTTTTTGAAATTTTTTTTTTTTAATTTTTTTTAAATTTTTTTTTTGAAAATTTTTTTTTCGAAATTGTTTTTTTTTGAAATTTTTTTTTTGAAATTTTTTTTTTCGAAATTTTTTTGAAATTTTTTTCCAATTTTTTTTTTCAATTTTTTTAAAATTTTTTTTAAATTTTTTTTTTGAAATTTTTTTTTTTTGTATTTTTTTTTTTGAAATTTTTTTTTTCGAAAATTTTTTTGAAATTATTTTTTTTTGAAATTTTTTTTTTGAAATTTTTTTTTTCGAAAATTTTTTTGAAATTTTTTTTTTGAAAATTTTTTTTTTGAAATATTTTTTTTTCGAAAATTTTTTTGAAATTTTTTTTTTGAAAATTTTTTTTTTTGAATTTTTTTTTTTGAAATTTTTTTTAAAATTTTTTTTGAAATTTTTTTTTTTTAATTTTTTTTAAATTTTTTTTTTGAAAATTTTTTTTTTGAAATTTTTTTTTTCGAAATTTTTTTCCAATTTTTTTTTTCAATTTTTTTAAAATTTTTTTTTTGAAATTTTTTTTTTGTATTTTTTTTTTTGTAATTTTTTTTTTCGAAAATTTTTTTGAAATTATTTTTTTTTGAAATTTTTTTTTTGAAAATTTTTTTTTTGAAATTTTTTTTTTTCGAAAATTTTTTTGAAATTTTTTTTTGAAAATTTTTTTTTTTGAAATTTTTTTTCTTAAATTTTCTTTAAATTTTTTTTTTGAAATTTTTTTTTTTGTATTTTTTTTTTGAAATTTTTTTTTTTCGAAATTTTTTTTGAAATTATTTTTTTTTGAAATTTTTTTTTTGAAATTTTTTTTCAATTTTTTTTTAAATTTTTTTAAATTATTTTTTTGAAATTTTTTTTGAATTTTTTTTTTGAAATTTTTTTTTTTGAAATTTTTTTTTTGAAATTATTTTTTTCGAAAATTTTTTTGAAATTTTTTTCCAATTTTTTTTTTTCAATTTTTTTAAAATTTTTTTTTGAAATTTTTTTTTTTGAAATTTTTTTTTTGAAATTTTTTTTTTGAAAATTTTTTTCCAATTTTTTTTAAATTATTTTTTTGAAATTTTTTTTGAATTTTTATTTTGAATTTTTTTTTTGAAATTTTTTTTCTTGAAATTTTTTTTTCGAAAATTTTTTGAAATTTTTTTCCAATTTTTTTTTTCAATTTTTTTTAAATTTATTTTTTTTGTATTTTTTTTTTGAAATTTTTTTTTTCGAAAATTTTTTTGAAATTTTTTTCCAATTTTTTTTTTCAATTTTTTTTAAAATTTTTTTTGAAATTTTTTTTTTTTAATTTTTTTTAAATTTTTTTTTTGAAAATTTTTTTTTCGAAATTGTTTTTTTTTGAAATTTTTTTTTTGAAATTTTTTTTTTCGAAATTTTTTTGAAATTTTTTTCCAATTTTTTTTTTCAATTTTTTTAAAATTTTTTTTAAATTTTTTTTTTGAAATTTTTTTTTTTGTATTTTTTTTTTTTGAAATTTTTTTTTTCGAAAATTTTTTTGAAATTATTTTTTTTTGAAATTTTTTTTTTGAAAATTTTTTTTTTTAAATTTTTTTTTTCGAAAATTTTTTTGAAATTTTTTTTTTGAAATTTTTTTTTTTGAAATTTTTTGTTTTCGAAAATTTTTTTGAAATTTTTTTTTTGAAAATTTTTTTTTTTGAATTTTTTTTTTTGAAATTTTTCTTAAAATTTTTTTTGAAATTTTTTTTTTTAAATTTTTTTTAAATTTTTTTTTTGAAAATTTTTTTTTTGAAATTTTTTTTTTCGAAATTTTTTTCCAATTTTTTTTTTCAATTTTTTTTAAATTTTTTTTTTGAAATTTTTTTTTTGTATTTTTTTTTTTGAAATTTTTTTTTTCGAAAATTTTTTTGAAATTATTTTTTTTTGAAATTTTTTTTTTGAAAATTTTTTTTTTGAAATTTCTTTTTTTTCGAAAATTTTTTTGAAATTTTTTTTTGAAAATTTTTTTTTTTAAATTTTTTTTTTTAAATTTTCTTTAAATTTTTTTTTTTAAATTTTTTTTTTTGTATTTTTTTTTTTTGAAATTTTTTTTTTCGAAATTTTTTTTGAAATTATTTTTTTTTGAAATTTTTTTTTTGAAATTTTTTTTCAATTTTTTTTTTAAATTTTTTTAAATTATTTTTTTGAAATTTTTTTTGAATTTTTTTTTTGAATTTTTTTTTTTTTGAAATTTTTTTCTTGAATTTTTTTTTCGAATTTTTTTTCAATTTTTTTTTCAATTTTTATTAAAATTTTTTTTTTATTTTTTTTTTTTATTTTTTAAAAAAATTTTTTGAAAAATTTTTTTTCAATTTTTTTCCAATTTTTTTTTCAATTTTTTTAAAAAATTTTTTAAATTTTTTTTTGAAATTTTTTTTTTTTCAAATTTTTTTTTTGAAATTATTTTTTTCGAAAATTTTTTTGAAATTTTTTTCCAATTTTTTTTTTTCAATTTTTTTAAAAATTTTTTTTGAAATTTTTTTTTTTGAATTTTTTTTTTTGAAATTTTTTTTTTGAAAATTTTTTTTTCGATTTTTTTTAAATTATTTTTTTGAAATTTTTTTTTGAATTTTTTTTTTGAAATTTTTTTTTTTGAATTTATTTTTTTCGAAAATTTTTTGAAATTTTTTTCCAATTTTTTTTTTCAATTTTTTTTAAATTTATTTTTTTTTTGAAATTTTTTTTTTCGAAAATTTTTTTGAAATTTTTTTCCAATTTTTTTTTTCAATTTTTTTTTTAAATTTTTTTAAATTATTTTTTTGAAATTTTTTTCCAATTTTTTTTAAATTATTTTTTTGAAATTTTTTTTGAATTTTTTTTTTGAATTTTTTTTTTGAAATTTTTTTTCTTGAAATTTTTTTTTCGAAAATTTTTTGAAATTTTTTTCCAATTTTTTTTTTCAATTTTTTTTAAATTTATTTTTTTAGTATTTTTTTTTTAATTTTTTTTTTTCGAAAATTTTTTTGAAATTTTTTTCCAATTTTTTTTTTCAATTTTTTTAAAAAATTTTTTTGAAATTTTTTTTTTAAAATTTTTTTTAAATTTTTTTTTTGAAAATTTTTTTTTCGAAATTTTTTTTTTTTAATTTTTTTTTTGAAATTTTTTTTTTCGAAATTTTTTTGAAATTTTTTTCCAATTTTTTTTTTCAATTTTTTTTAAATTTTTTTTAAATTTTTTTTTTGAAATTTTTTTTTTTGTATTTTTTTTTTTGAATTTTTTTTTTTCGAAAATTTTTTTGAAATTATTTTTTTTTGAAATTTTTTTTTTTGAAAATTTTTTTTTTGAAATTTTTTTTTTCGAAAATTTTTTTGAAATTTTTTTTTTGAAATTTTTTTTTTTGAATTTTTTTTTTTTAAATTTTTTTTTTGAAAATTTTTTTTTCGATTTTTTTTAAATTATTTTTTTGAAATTTTTTTTTGAATTTTTTTTTTGAAATTTTTTTTTTTGAATTTATTTTTTTCGAAAATTTTTTGAAATTTTTTTCCAATTTTTTTTTTCAATTTTTTTTAAATTTATTTTTTTGTATTTTTTTTTTAAATTTTTTTTTTCGAAAATTTTTTTGAAATTTTTTTCCAATTTTTTTTTTCAATTTTTTTTTTAAATTTTTTTAAATTATTTTTTTGAAATTTTTTTCCAATTTTTTTTAAATTATTTTTTTGAAATTTTTTTTGAATTTTTTTTTTCAATTTTTTTTTTGAAATTTTTTTTCTTGAAATTTTTTTTTCGAAAATTTTTTGAAATTTTTTTCCAATTTTTTTTTTCAATTTTTTTTAAATTTATTTTTTTAGTATTTTTTTTTTGAATTTTTTTTTTTCGAAAATTTTTTTGAAATTTTTTTCCAATTTTTTTTTTCAATTTTTTTAAAAATTTTTTTTGAAATTTTTTTTTTTAAATTTTTTTTAAATTTTTTTTTTGAAAATTTTTTTTTCGAAATTTTTTTTTTTGAAATTTTTTTTTTGAAATTTTTTTTTTCGAAATTTTTTTGAAATTTTTTTCCAATTTTTTTTTTCAATTTTTTTTAAATTTTTTTTAAATTTTTTTTTTGAAATTTTTTTTTTTTGTATTTTTTTTTTTGAATTTTTTTTTTCGAAAATTTTTTTGAAATTATTTTTTTTTGAAATTTTTTTTTTGAAAATTTTTTTTTTGAAATTTTTTTTTTCGAAAATTTTTTTGAAATTTTTTTCCAATTTTTTTTTTCAATTTTTTTTTTTAATTTTTTTAAATTATTTTTTTGAAATTTTTTTCCAATTTTTTTTAAATTATTTTTTTGAAATTTTTTTTGAATTTTTTTTTTGAATTTTTTTTTTGAAATTTTTTTTCTTGAAATTTTTTTTTCGAAAATTTTTTGAAATTTTTTCCAATTTTTTTTTTCAATTTTTTTTAAATTTATTTTTTTAGTATTTTTTTTTTAATTTTTTTTTTTCGAAAATTTTTTTGAAATTTTTTTCCAATTTTTTTTTTCAATTTTTTTAAAAATTTTTTTTTGAAATTTTTTTTTTTTAATTTTTTTTAAATTTTTTTTTTGAAAATTTTTTTTTCGAAATTTTTTTTTTTTAAATTTTTTTTTTGAAATTTTTTTTTTCGAAATTTTTTTGAAATTTTTTTCCAATTTTTTTTTTCAATTTTTTTTAAATTTTTTTTAAATTTTTTTTTTGAAATTTTTTTTTTTTGTATTTTTTTTTTTGAATTTTTTTTTTTCGAAAATTTTTTTGAAATTATTTTTTTTTGAAATTTTTCTTTTGAAAATTTTTTTTTTGAAATTTTTTTTTTCGAAAATTTTTTTGAAATTTTTTTTTTGAAATTTTTTTTTTTGAATTTTTTTTTTGAAATTTTTTTTTTGAAAATTTTTTTTTCGATTTTTTTTAAATTATTTTTTTGAAATTTTTTTTTGAATTTTTTTTTTGAAATTTTTTTTTTTGAATTTATTTTTTTCGAAAATTTTTTGAAATTTTTTTCCAATTTTTTTTTTCAATTTTTTTTAAATTTATTTTTTTGTATTTTTTTTTTGAAATTTTTTTTTTCGAAAATTTTTTTGAAATTTTTTTCCAATTTTTTTTTTCAATTTTTTTTTTAAATTTTTTTAAATTATTTTTTTGAAATTTTTTTCCAATTTTTTTTAAATTATTTTTTTGAAATTTTTTTTGAATTTTTTTTTTGAATTTTTTTTTTGAAATTTTTTTTCTTGAAATTTTTTTTTCGAAAATTTTTTGAAATTTTTTTCCAATTTTTTTTTTCAATTTTTTTTAAATTTATTTTTTTAGTATTTTTTTTTTGAATTTTTTTTTTTCGAAAATTTTTTTGAAATTTTTTTCCAATTTTTTTTTTCAATTTTTTTAAAAATTTTTTTTGAAATTTTTTTTTTAAAATTTTTTTTAAATTTTTTTTTTGAAAATTTTTTTTTCGAAATTTTTTTTTTTGAAATTTTTTTTTTGAAATTTTTTTTTTCGAAATTTTTTTGAAATTTTTTTCCAATTTTTTTTTTCAATTTTTTTTAATTTTTTTTTAAATTTTTTTTTTGAAATTTTTTTTTTTTGTATTTTTTTTTTTTGAATTTTTTTTTTTCGAAAATTTTTTTGAAATTATTTTTTTTTGAAATTTTTTTTTTGAAAATTTTTTTTTTAAATTTTTTTTTTCGAAAATTTTTTTGAAATTTTTTTCCAATTTTTTTTTTCAATTTTTTTTTTAAATTTTTTTAAATTATTTTTTTGAAATTTTTTTCCAATTTTTTTTAAATTATTTTTTTGAAATTTTTTTTGAATTTTTTTTTTGAATTTTTTTTTTGAAATTTTTTTTCTTGAAATTTTTTTTTCGAAAATTTTTTGAAATTTTTTTCCAATTTTTTTTTTCAATTTTTTTTAAATTTATTTTTTTAGTATTTTTTTTTTGAATTTTTTTTTTTCGAAAATTTTTTTGAAATTTTTTTCCAATTTTTTTTTTCAATTTTTTTTGAAATTTTTTTTTTAAAATTTTTTTTAAATTTTTTTTTTGAAAATTTTTTTTTCGAAATTTTTTTTTTTGAAATTTTTTTTTTGAAATTTTTTTTTTCGAAATTTTTTTGAAATTTTTTTCCAATTTTTTTTTTCAATTTTTTTTAAATTTTTTTTAAATTTTTTTTTTGAAATTTTTTTTTTTTGTATTTTTTTTTTTGAATTTTTTTTTTCGAAAATTTTTTTGAAATTATTTTTTTTTGAAATTTTTTTTTTGAAAATTTTTTTTTTGAAATTTTTTTTTTCGAAAATTTTTTTGAAATTTTTTTTTTGAAAATTTTTTTCCAATTTTTTTTTTCAATTTTTTTTAAATTTATTTTTTTTGTATTTTTTTTTTGAAATTTTTTTTTTCGAAAATTTTTTTGAAATTTTTTTCCAATTTTTTTTTTTCAATTTTTTTTTTTAATTTTTTTAAATTATTTTTTTGAAATTTTTTTCCAATTTTTTTTAAATTATTTTTTTGAAATTTTTTTTGAATTTTTTTTTTGAATTTTTTTTTTGAAATTTTTTTTCTTGAAATTTTTTTTTCGAAAATTTTTTGAAATTTTTTTCCAATTTTTTTTTTCAATTTTTTTTAAATTTATTTTTTTAGTATTTTTTTTTTAATTTTTTTTTTTCGAAAATTTTTTTGAAATTTTTTTCCAATTTTTTTTTTCAATTTTTTTAAAAATTTTTTTTTGAAATTTTTTTTTTTAAATTTTTTTTAAATTTTTTTTTTGAAAATTTTTTTTTCGAAATTTTTTTTTTTTAAATTTTTTTTTTGAAATTTTTTTTTTCGAAATTTTTTTGAAATTTTTTTCCAATTTTTTTTTTCAATTTTTTTTAAATTTTTTTTAAATTTTTTTTTTGAAATTTTTTTTTTTTGTATTTTTTTTTTTTGAATTTTTTTTTTTCGAAAATTTTTTTGAAATTATTTTTTTTTGAAATTTTTTTTTTGAAAATTTTTTTTTTGAAATTTTTTTTTTCGAAAATTTTTTTGAAATTTTTTTTTTGAAATTTTTTTTTTGAATTTTTTTTTTTGAAATTTTTTTTTTGAAAATTTTTTTTTCGATTTTTTTTAAATTATTTTTTTGAAATTTTTTTTTGAATTTTTTTTTTGAAATTTTTTTTTTTGAATTTATTTTTTTCGAAAATTTTTTGAAATTTTTTTCCAATTTTTTTTTTCAATTTTTTTTAAATTTATTTTTTTGTATTTTTTTTTTGAAATTTTTTTTTTCGAAAATTTTTTTGAAATTTTTTTCCAATTTTTTTTTTCAATTTTTTTTTTAAATTTTTTTAAATTATTTTTTTGAAATTTTTTTATTTTTTTTAAATTATTTTTTTGAAATTTTTTTTGAATTTTTTTTTTGAATTTTTTTTTTGAAATTTTTTTTCTTGAAATTTTTTTTTCGAAAATTTTTTGAAATTTTTTTCCAATTTTTTTTTTCAATTTTTTTTAAATTTATTTTTTTAGTATTTTTTTTTTGAATTTTTTTTTTTCGAAAATTTTTTTGAAATTTTTTTCCAATTTTTTTTTTCAATTTTTTTAAAAATTTTTTTTGAAATTTTTTTTTTAAAATTTTTTTTAAATTTTTTTTTTGAAAATTTTTTTTTCGAAATTTTTTTTTTTGAAATTTTTTTTTTGAAATTTTTTTTTTCGAAATTTTTTTGAAATTTTTTTCCAATTTTTTTTTTCAATTTTTTTTAATTTTTTTTTAAATTTTTTTTTTGAAATTTTTTTTTTTTGTATTTTTTTTTTTTGAATTTTTTTTTTCGAAAATTTTTTTGAAATTATTTTTTTTTGAAATTTTTTTTTTGAAAATTTTTTTTTTGAAATTTTTTTTTTCGAAAATTTTTTTGAAATTTTTTTTTTGAAAATTTTTTTTCTGAAGTTTTTTTTTTTAATTTTTTTTAAATTTTTTTTTTGAAATTTTTTTTTTTTGTATTTTTTTTTTGAAATTTTTTTTTTCGAAAATTTTTTTGAAATTATTTTTTTTTTTAATTTTTTTTTTCGAAAATTTTTTTGAAATTATTTTTTTTTGAAATTTTTTTTTTGAAAATTTTTTTTTTGAAATTTTTTTTTTGAAATTTTTTTTTTCGAAAATTTTTTTGAAATTTTTTTCCAATTTTTTTTTTCAATTTTTTTTTTTATTTTTTTAAATTATTTTTTTGAAATTTTTTTTGAAATTTTTTTTTGAATTTTTTTTTCAATTTTTTTAAAAATTTTTTTTGAAATTTTTTTTTTTTAATTTTTTTTAAATTTTTTTTTTGAAAATTTTTTTTTGAAATTTTTTTTTTTTGAAATTTTTTTTTTGAAATTTTTTTTTTCGAAATTTTTTTGAAATTTTTTTCCAATTTTTTTGAAATTTTTTTTTTGAAATTTTTTTTTTTGTATTTTTTTTTTTTGAAATTTTTTTTTTCGAAAATTTTTTTGAAATTATTTTTTTTTGAAATTTTTTTTTTGAAAATTTTTTTTTTGAAATTTTTTTTTTTTCGAAAATTTTTTTGAAATTTTTTTTTTGAAAATTTTTTTTTTTGGAATTTTTTTTTTTAAATTTTTTTTAAATTTTTTTTTTGAAATTTTTTTTTGTATTTTTTTTTTTGAAATTTTTTTTTTCGAAATTTTTTTTGAAATTATTTTTTTTTTAAATTTTTTTTTTTGAAAATTTTTTTTTTGAAATTTTTTTTTTGAAATTTTTTTTTTTGAAATTTTTTTTTTCGAAAATTTTTTTGAAATTTTTTTCCAATTTTTTTTTTCAATTTTTTTTAAATTTTTTTTTTGAAAATTTTTTTTTTGAATTTTTTTTTTAAATTTTTTTTTTGAAATTTTTTTTTTCGAAATTTTTTTGAAATTTTTTTCCAATTTTTTTTTCAATTTTTTTTAAATTTTTTTTTAATTTTTTTTTTGAAATTTTTTTTTTTTGTATTTTTTTTTTGTAATTTTTTTTTCGAAAATTTTTTTGAAATTATTTTTTTTTGGAATTTTTTTTTTGAAAATTTTTTTTTTGAAATTTTTTTTTTTCGAAAATTTTTTTGAAATTTTTTTTTGAAAATTTTTTTTTTTGAATTTTTTTTTTGAAATTTTTTTTAAATTTTTTTTTTTAAATTTTTTTTTTGTATTTTTTTTTGAAATTTTTTTTTTCGAAAATTTTTTTGAAATTATTTTTTTTTGAAATTTTTTTTTTTGAAATTTTTTTTTTGAAATTTTTTTTTTCGAAAATTTTTTTTTCGAAAATTTTTTTAAAATTTTTTTTAAATTTTTTTTTTGAATTTTTTTTTTGTATTTTTTTTTGAAATTTTTTTTTTCGAAAATTTTTTTGAAATTTTTTTTTTTGAAAATTTTTTTTTTGAAATTTTTTTTTTGAAAATTTTTTTTTTTTATTTTTTTAAAATTTTTTTTTTTGAAAATTTTTTTTTTGAAATTTTTTTTTTGTATTTTTTTAAAATTTTTTTTAAAATTTTTTTTGAAATTTTTTTTCTTAAATTTTTTTTAAATTTTTTTTTTGAAAATTTTTTTGAAATTTTTTTCCAATTTTTTTTTTCAATTTTTTTTTTAAATTTTTTTAAATTATTTTTTTGAAATTTTTTTCCAATTTTTTTTAAATTATTTTTTTGAAATTTTTTTTGAATTTTTTTTTGAATTTTTTTTTTGAAATTTTTTTTTTCGAAAATTTTTTTGAAATTATTTTTTTTTGAAATTTTTTTTTTTGAAAATTTTTTTTTTGAAATTTTTTTTTTTCGAAAATTTTTTTGAAATTTTTTTTTGAAAATTTTTTTTTTTGAAAATTTTTTTTTTTGAAATTTTTTTTTAAAATTTTTTTTAAATTTTTTTTTTTTAATTTTTTTTTTTGTATTTTTTTTTGAAATTTTTTTTTTCGAAAATTTTTTTGAAATTATTTTTTTTTGAAATTTTTTTTTTTGAAATTTTTTTTTTGAAATTTTTTTTTTGAAATTTTTTTTTCGAAAATTTTTTTTAAATTTTTTTTAAATTTTTTTTTTGAATTTTTTTTTTGTATTTTTTTTTGAAATTTTTTTTTTCGAAAATTTTTTTGAAATTTTTTTTTTTGAAAATTTTTTTTTTGAAATTTTTTTTTTGAAAATTTTTTTTTTTATTTTTTTAAAATTTTTTTTTTTGAAAATTTTTTTTTTGAAATTTTTTTTTTTAAAATTTTTTTTTTTATTTTTTTAAAATTTTTTTTTTTGAAAATTTTTTTTTTGAAATTTTTTTTTTGTATTTTTTTAAAATTTTTTTTAAAATTTTTTTTGAAATTTTTTTTCTTAAATTTTTTTTAAATTTTTTTTTTGAAAATTTTTTTGAAATTTTTTTCCAATTTTTTTTTTCAATTTTTTTTTTAAATTTTTTTAAATTATTTTTTTGAAATTTTTTTCCATTTTTTTTTAAATTATTTTTTTGAAATTTTTTTTGAATTTTTTTTTGAATTTTTTTTTTGAAATTTTTTTTTTCGAAAATTTTTTTGAAATTATTTTTTTTTGAAATTTTTTTTTTTGAAAATTTTTTTTTGAAAATTTTTTTTTTTGAAATTTTTTTTGAAATTTTTTTTTTTAATTTTTTTTAAATTTTTTTTTTGAAAATTTTTTTTTGAAATTTTTTTTTTTGAAATTTTTTTTTTTGAAATTTTTTTTTTTGAAATTTTTTTTTTGAAAATTTTTTTTTCGATTTTTTTTAAATTATTTTTTTGAAATTTTTTTTTGAATTTTTTTTTTTAAATTTTTTTTTTGAAATTTTTTTTTTCGAAAATTTTTTGAAATTTTTTTCCAATTTTTTTTTTCAATTTTTTTTAAATTTATTTTTTTTGTATTTTTTTTTTGAAATTTTTTTTTTCGAAAATTTCTTTGAAATTTTTTTCCAATTTTTTTTTCAATTTTTTAAAAATTTTTTAAATTATTTTTTTGAAATTTTTTTCCAATTTTTTTTAAATTATTTTTTTGAAATTTTTTTTGAATTTTTTTTTTGAATTTTTTTTTTTAATTTTTTTTCTTGAAATTTTTTTTTCGAAAATTTTTTGAAATTTTTTTCCAATTTTTTTTTCAATTTTTTTTAAATTTATTTTTTTTGTATTTTTTTTTTGAAATTTTTTTTTTCGAAAATTTTTTTGAAATTTTTTTCCAATTTTTTTTTCAATTTTTTTTTAAATTTTTTTTGAAATTTTTTTTTTAAAATTTTTTTTAAATTTTTTTTTTGAAAATTTTTTTTTCGAAATTGTTTTTTTTTGAAATTTTTTTTTTGAAATTTTTTTTTTCGAAATTTTTTTGAAATTTTTTTCCAATTTTTTTTTTCAATTTTTTTAAAATTTTTTTTAAATTTTTTTTTTGAAATTTTTTTTTTCGAAAATTTTTTTGAAATTTTTTTTTTGAAATTTTTTTTTTTGAAATTTTTTTTTTTCGAAAATTTTTTTGAAATTTTTTTTTTGAAAATTTTTTTTTTTGAATTTTTTTTTTTGAAATTTTTCTTAAAATTTTTTTTGAAATTTTTTTTTTAAAATTTTTTTTAAATTTTTTTTTTGAAAATTTTTTTTTTGAAATTTTTTTTTTTTGAAATTTTTTTTTTTGAAATTTTTTTTTTCGAAATTTTTTTCCAATTTTTTTTTTCAATTTTTTTTAAATTTTTTTTTTAAATTTTTTTTTTGTATTTTTTTTTTTTGAAATTTTTTTTTTCGAAAATTTTTTTGAAATTATTTTTTTTTGAAATTTTTTTTTTGAAAATTTTTTTTTTTGAAATTTCTTTTTTTTCGAAAATTTTTTTGAAATTTTTTTTTTAAATTTTTTTTTTGTATTTTTTTTTTGAAATTTTTTTTTTCGAAAATTTTTTTGAAATTATTTTTTTTTGAAATTTTTTTTTTGAAAATTTTTTTTTTGAAATTTCTTTTTTTTCGAAATTTTTTTGAAATTTTTTTCCAATTTTTTTTTTAATTTTTTTTCAATTTTTTTAAAATTTTTTTTGAAATTTTTTTTTTTTGTATTTTTTTTTTGAAATTTTTTTTTTGAAATTTTTTTTTTTGAAAAATTTTTTTTTTTTAAATTTTTTTTTTGAAATTTTTTTTTTCGAAATTTTTTTGAAATTTTTTTCCAATTTTTTTTTTCAATTTTTTTTCAATTTTTTTAAAATTTTTTTTGAAATTTTTTTTTTTTGTATTTTTTTTTTGAAATTTTTTTTTTGAAATTTTTTTTTTTGAAAATTTTTTTTTTTTAAATTTTTTTTTTAAATTTTTTTTTTTGAAATTTTTTTTTTTGAAATTTTTTTTTTGAAAATTTTTTTTTCGATTTTTTTTAAATTATTTTTTTGAAATTTTTTTTTGAATTTTTTTTTTGAAATTTTTTTTTTGAAATTTTTTTTTTCGAAAATTTTTTGAAATTTTTTTCCAATTTTTTTTTTCAATTTTTTTTAAATTTATTTTTTTTGTATTTTTTTTTTTGAAATTTTTTTTTTCGAAAATTTTTTTGAAATTTTTTTCCAATTTTTTTTTTTAATTTTTTTTTTAAATTTTTTCAAATTATTTTTTTGAAATTTTTTTCCAATTTTTTTTAAATTATTTTTTTGAAATTTTTTTTGAATTTTTTTTTTGATTTTTTTTTTGAAATTTTTTTTCTTGAAATTTTATTTTCGAAAATTTTTTGAAATTTTTTTCCAATTTTTTTTTTCAATTTTTTTTAAATTTATTTTTTTTGTATTTTTTTTTTGAAATTTTTTTTTTCGAAAATTTTTTTGAAATTTTTTTCCAATTTTTTTTTTCAATTTTTTTTAAAATTTTTTTTGAAATTTTTTTTTTTAAATTTTTTTTAAATTTTTTTTTGAAAATTTTTTTTTCGAAATTGTTTTTTTTTGAAATTTTTTTTTGAAATTTTTTTTTTCGAAATTTTTTTGAAATTTTTTTCCAATTTTTTTTTTCAATTTTTTTAAAATTTTTTTTAAATTTTTTTTTTGAATTTTTTTTTTTCGAAAATTTTTTTGAAATTTTTTTTTTGAAATTTTTTTTTTTGAAATTTTTTTTTTTCGAAAATTTTTTTGAAATTTTTTTTTTGAAAATTTTTTTTTTTGAATTTTTTTTTTTGAAATTTTTCTTAAAATTTTTTTTGAAATTTTTTTTTTTAAATTTTTTTTAAATTTTTTTTTTGAAAATTTTTTTTTTGAAATTTTTTTTTTTTGAAATTTTTTTTTTTGAAATTTTTTTTTTCGAAATTTTTTTCCAATTTTTTTTTTAAATTTTTTTTTTGTATTTTTTTTTTTTGAAATTTTTTTTTTCGAAAATTTTTTTGAAATTATTTTTTTTTGAAATTTTTTTTTTGAAAATTTTTTTTTTGAAATTTCTTTTTTTTCGAAAATTTTTTTGAAATTTTTTTTTTTAATTTTTTTTTTGTATTTTTTTTTTTTGAAATTTTTTTTTTCGAAAATTTTTTTGAAATTATTTTTTTTTGAAATTTTTTTTTTGAAAATTTTTTTTTTGAAATTTCTTTTTTTTCGAAATTTTTTTGAAATTTTTTTCCAATTTTTTTTTTCAATTTTTTTTCAATTTTTTTAAAATTTTTTTTGAAATTTTTTTTTTTTGTATTTTTTTTTTGAAATTTTTTTTTTGAAATTTTTTTTTTTGAAAATTTTTTTTTTTTAAATTTTTTTTTTAAATTTTTTTTTTTGAAATTTTTTTTTTTGAAATTTTTTTTTTGAAAATTTTTTTTTCGATTTTTTTTAAATTATTTTTTTGAAATTTTTTTTTGAATTTTTTTTTTGAAATTTTTTTTTTGAAATTTTTTTTTTCGAAAATTTTTTGAAATTTTTTTCCAATTTTTTTTTTCAATTTTTTTTAAATTTATTTTTTTTGTAATTTTTTTTTTGAAATTTTTTTTTTCGAAAATTTTTTTGAAATTTTTTTCCAATTTTTTTTTTAAATTTTTTCAAATTATTTTTTTGAAATTTTTTTCCAATTTTTTTTAAATTATTTTTTTGAAATTTTTTTTGAATTTTTTTTTTGATTTTTTTTTTTGAAATTTTTTTTCTTGAAATTTTATTTTCGAAAATTTTTTGAAATTTTTTTCCAATTTTTTTTTTCAATTTTTTTTAAATTTATTTTTTTTGTATTTTTTTTTTGAAATTTTTTTTTTCGAAAATTTTTTTGAAATTTTTTTCCAATTTTTTTTTTCAATTTTTTTTTAAATTTTTTTTGAAATTTTTTTTTTTAAATTTTTTTTAAATTTTTTTTTTGAAAATTTTTTTTTCGAAATTGTTTTTTTTTGAAATTTTTTTTTTGAAATTTTTTTTTTCGAAATTTTTTTGAAATTTTTTTCCAATTTTTTTTTTCAATTTTTTTAAAAATTTTTTTAAATTTTTTTTTTGAAATTTTTTTTTTTGTATTTTTTTTTTTGAAATTTTTTTTTTCGAAAATTTTTTTGAAATTATTTTTTTTTGAAATTTTTTTTTTGAAAATTTTTTTTTTGAAATTTTTTTTTTTGAAATTTTTTTTTTGAAATTTTTTTTTTTAAATTTTTTTTTTCGAAAATTTTTTTTAAATTTTTTTTAAATTTTTTTTTTGAATTTTTTTTTTGTATTTTTTTTTGAAATTTTTTTTTTCGAAAATTTTTTTGAAATTTTTTTTTTTGAAAATTTTTTTTTTGAAATTTTTTTTTTGAAAATTTTTTTTTTTTATTTTTTTAAAATTTTTTTTTTTGAAAATTTTTTTTTTGAAATTTTTTTTTTTAAATTTTTTTTTTTTATTTTTTTAAAATTTTTTTTTTTGAAAATTTTTTTTTTGAAATTTTTTTTTTGTATTTTTTTAAAATTTTTTTTAAAATTTTTTTTGAAATTTTTTTTCTTAAATTTTTTTTAAATTTTTTTTTTGAAAATTTTTTTGAAATTTTTTTCCAATTTTTTTTTTCAATTTTTTTTTTAAATTTTTTTAAATTATTTTTTTGAAATTTTTTTCCAATTTTTTTTAAATTATTTTTTTGAAATTTTTTTTGAATTTTTTTTTTGAATTTTTTTTTTGAAATTTTTTTTTTCGAAAATTTTTTTGAAATTATTTTTTTTTGAAATTTTTTTTTTTGAAAATTTTTTTTTGAAAATTTTTTTTTTTGAAATTTTTTTTGAAATTTTTTTTTTTAATTTTTTTTAAATTTTTTTTTTGAAAATTTTTTTTTGAAATTTTTTTTTTTGAAATTTTTTTTTTTGAAATTTTTTTTTTTGAAATTTTTTTTTTTGAAATTTTTTTTTTGAAAATTTTTTTTTCGATTTTTTTTAAATTATTTTTTTGAAATTTTTTTTTGAATTTTTTTTTTTAAATTTTTTTTTTGAAATTTTTTTTTTCGAAAATTTTTTGAAATTTTTTTCCAATTTTTTTTTTCAATTTTTTTTAAATTTATTTTTTTTGTATTTTTTTTTTTGAAATTTTTTTTTTCGAAAATTTCTTTGAAATTTTTTTCCAATTTTTTTTTCAATTTTTTAAAAATTTTTTAAATTATTTTTTTGAAATTTTTTTCCAATTTTTTTTAAATTATTTTTTTGAAATTTTTTTTGAATTTTTTTTTTGAATTTTTTTTTTTTAATTTTTTTTCTTGAAATTTTTTTTTCGAAAATTTTTTGAAATTTTTTTCCAATTTTTTTTTCAATTTTTTTTAAATTTATTTTTTTTGTATTTTTTTTTGAAATTTTTTTTTTCGAAAATTTTTTTGAAATTTTTTTCCAATTTTTTTTTCAATTTTTTTTTAAATTTTTTTTGAAATTTTTTTTTTAAAATTTTTTTTAAATTTTTTTTTTGAAAATTTTTTTTTCGAAATTGTTTTTTTTTGAAATTTTTTTTTTGAAATTTTTTTTTTCGAAATTTTTTTGAAATTTTTTTCCAATTTTTTTTTTCAATTTTTTTAAAATTTTTTTTAAATTTTTTTTTTGAAATTTTTTTTTTCGAAAATTTTTTTGAAATTTTTTTTTTGAAATTTTTTTTTTTGAAATTTTTTTTTTTCGAAAATTTTTTTGAAATTTTTTTTTTGAAAATTTTTTTTTTTGAATTTTTTTTTTTGAAATTTTTCTTAAAATTTTTTTTGAAATTTTTTTTTTAAAATTTTTTTTAAATTTTTTTTTTGAAAATTTTTTTTTTGAAATTTTTTTTTTTTGAAATTTTTTTTTTTGAAATTTTTTTTTTCGAAATTTTTTTCCAATTTTTTTTTTCAATTTTTTTTAAATTTTTTTTTTAAATTTTTTTTTTGTATTTTTTTTTTTTGAAATTTTTTTTTTCGAAAATTTTTTTGAAATTATTTTTTTTTGAAATTTTTTTTTTGAAAAATTTTTTTTTTGAAATTTCTTTTTTTTCGAAAATTTTTTTGAAATTTTTTTTTTAAATTTTTTTTTTGTATTTTTTTTTTTTGAAATTTTTTTTTTCGAAAATTTTTTTGAAATTATTTTTTTTTGAAATTTTTTTTTTGAAAATTTTTTTTTTAAATTTCTTTTTTTTCGAAATTTTTTTGAAATTTTTTTCCAATTTTTTTTTTCAATTTTTTTTCAATTTTTTTAAAATTTTTTTTGAAATTTTTTTTTTTTGTATTTTTTTTTGAAATTTTTTTTTTGAAATTTTTTTTTTTGAAAAATTTTTTTTTTTAAATTTTTTTTTTGAAATTTTTTTTTTCGAAATTTTTTTGAAATTTTTTTCCAATTTTTTTTTTCAATTTTTTTTCAATTTTTTTAAAATTTTTTTTGAATTTTTTTTTTTTTGTATTTTTTTTTTGAAATTTTTTTTTTGAAATTTTTTTTTTTGAAAATTTTTTTTTTTTAAATTTTTTTTTTAAATTTTTTTTTTTGAAATTTTTTTTTTTGAAATTTTTTTTTTGAAAATTTTTTTTTCGATTTTTTTTAAATTATTTTTTTGAAATTTTTTTTTGAATTTTTTTTTAGAAATTTTTTTTTTGAAATTTTTTTTTTCGAAAATTTTTTGAAATTTTTTTCCAATTTTTTTTTTCAATTTTTTGTAAATTTATTTTTTTTGTAATTTTTTTTTTGAAATTTTTTTTTTCGAAAATTTTTTTGAAATTTTTTTCCAATTTTTTTTTTCAATTTTTTTTTAAATTTTTTCAAATTATTTTTTTAAATTTTTTTCCAATTTTTTTTAAATTATTTTTTTGAAATTTTTTTTGAATTTTTTTTTTGATTTTTTTTTTTGAAATTTTTTTTCTTGAAATTTTATTTTCGAAAATTTTTTGAAATTTTTTTCCAATTTTTTTTTTCAATTTTTTTTAAATTTATTTTTTTTGTATTTTTTTTTTGAAATTTTTTTTTTCGAAAATTTTTTTGAAATTTTTTTCCAATTTTTTTTTTCAATTTTTTTTTAAATTTTTTTTGAAATTTTTTTTTTTAAATTTTTTTTAAATTTTTTTTTTGAAAATTTTTTTTTCGAAATTGTTTTTTTTTGAAATTTTTTTTTTGAAATTTTTTTTTTCGAAATTTTTTTGAAATTTTTTTCCAATTTTTTTTTTCAATTTTTTTAAAATTTTTTTTAAATTTTTTTTTTGAAATTTTTTTTTTCGAAAATTTTTTTGAAATTTTTTTTTTGAAATTTTTTTTTTTGAAATTTTTTTTTTTCGAAAATTTTTTTGAAATTTTTTTTTTGAAACTTTTTTTTTTTGAATTTTTTTTTTTGAAATTTTTCTTAAAATTTTTTTTGAAATTTTTTTTTTTTAATTTTTTTTAAATTTTTTTTTTGAAAATTTTTTTTTTGAAATTTTTTTTTTTTGAAATTTTTTTTTTTGAAATTTTTTTTTTCGAAATTTTTTTCCAATTTTTTTTTTAAATTTTTTTTAAATTTTTTTTTTAAATTTTTTTTTTGTATTTTTTTTTTTTGAAATTTTTTTTTTCGAAAATTTTTTTGAAATTATTTTTTTTTGAAATTTTTTTTTTGAAAATTTTTTTTTTGAAATTTCTTTTTTTTCGAAAATTTTTTTGAAATTTTTTTTTTAAATTTTTTTTTTGTATTTTTTTTTTTTGAAATTTTTTTTTTCGAAAATTTTTTTGAAATTATTTTTTTTTGAAATTTTTTTTTTGAAAATTTTTTTTTTGAAATTTCTTTTTTTTCGAAATTTTTTTGAAATTTTTTTCCAATTTTTTTTTCAATTTTTTTTCAATTTTTTAAAATTTTTTTTGAAATTTTTTTTTTTTGTATTTTTTTTTTGAAATTTTTTTTTTGAAATTTTTTTTTTTGAAAAATTTTTTTTTTTAAATTTTTTTTTTGAAATTTTTTTTTTCGAAATTTTTTTGAAATTTTTTTCCAATTTTTTTTTTCAATTTTTTTTCAATTTTTTTAAAATTTTTTTTGAATTTTTTTTTTTTTTAATTTTTTTTTTGAAATTTTTTTTTTGAAATTTTTTTTTTTGAAAATTTTTTTTTTTGAAATTTTTTTTTTAAATTTTTTTTTTTGAAATTTTTTTTTTTGAAATTTTTTTTTTGAAAATTTTTTTTTCGATTTTTTTTAAATTATTTTTTTGAAATTTTTTTTTGAATTTTTTTTTTGAGATTTTTTTTTTGAAATTTTTTTTTTCGAAAATTTTTTGAAATTTTTTTCCAATTTTTTTTTTCAATTTTTTTTAAATTTATTTTTTTTGTAATTTTTTTTTTGAAATTTTTTTTTTCGAAAATTTTTTTGAAATTTTTTTCCAATTTTTTTTTTCAATTTTTTTTTTAAATTTTTTCAAATTATTTTTTTGAAATTTTTTTCCAATTTTTTTTAAATTATTTTTTTGAAATTTTTTTTGAATTTTTTTTTTGATTTTTTTTTTTGAAATTTTTTTTCTTGAAATTTTATTTTCGAAAATTTTTTGAAATTTTTTTCCAATTTTTTTTTTCAATTTTTTTTAAATTTATTTTTTTTGTATTTTTTTTTTGAAATTTTTTTTTTCGAAAATTTTTTTGAAATTTTTTTCCAATTTTTTTTTTCAATTTTTTTTTAAATTTTTTTTGAAATTTTTTTTTTTAAATTTTTTTTAAATTTTTTTTTTGAAAATTTTTTTTTCGAAATTGTTTTTTTTTGAAATTTTTTTTTTGAAATTTTTTTTTTCGAAATTTTTTTGAAATTTTTTTCCAATTTTTTTTTTCAATTTTTTTAAATTTTTTTTTTGAAATTTTTTTTTTTTGTATTTTTTTTTTTGAAATTTTTTTTTTCGAAAATTTTTTTGAAATTATTTTTTTTTGAAATTTTTTTTTTGAAAATTTTTTTTTTGAAATTTTTTTTTTCGAAAATTTTTTTGTAATTTTTTTTTTGAAAATTTTTTTTTTGAAATTTTTTTTTTTCGAAAATTTTTTTGAAATTTTTTTTTTGAAAATTTTTTTTTTTGAATTTTTTTTTTTGAAATTTTTTTTTAAATTTTTTTTGAAATTTTTTTTTTAAAATTTTTTTTAAATTTTTTTTTTGAAAATTTTTTTTTTGAAATTTTTTTTTTCGAAATTTTTTTCCAATTTTTTTTTTCAATTTTTTTTAAATTTTTTTTTTGAAATTTTTTTTTTGTATTTTTTTTTTTTGTAATTTTTTTTTTCGAAAATTTTTTTGAAATTATTTTTTTTTGAAATTTTTTTTTTGAAAATTTTTTTTTTGAAATTTTTTTTTTTCGAAAATTTTTTTGAAATTTTTTTTTGAAAATTTTTTTTTTTGAAATTTTTTTTTTTAAATTTTCTTTAAATTTTTTTTTTGAAATTTTTTTTTTTGTATTTTTTTTTTGAAATTTTTTTTTTTCGAAATTTTTTTTGAAATTATTTTTTTTGAAATTTTTTTTTTGAAATTTTTTTTCAATTTTTTTTTAAATTTTTTTAAATTATTTTTTTGAAATTTTTTTTGAATTTTTTTTTTGAAATTTTTTTTTTTGAAATTTTTTTTTTGAAATTATTTTTTTCGAAAATTTTTTTGAAATTTTTTTCCAATTTTTTTTTTTCAATTTTTTTAAAATTTTTTTTTGAAATTTTTTTTTTTGAAATTTTTTTTTTTGAAATTTTTTTTTTGAAAATTTTTTTTTCGATTTTTTTTAAATTATTTTTTTGAAATTTTTTTTTGAATTTTTTTTTGAAATTTTTTTTTTTTGAATTTTTTTTTCGAAAGTTTTTTTTTAAATTTTTTTTTGAAATTTTTTTTTTGAAATTTTTTTTTTCGAATTTTTTTTTTTCAATTTTTTTTTAAATTTTTTTGAAATTTTTTTTTTCGAAAATTTTTTTGAAATTTTTTTTTGAAAATTTTTTTTTTTGAAAAATTTTTTTTTTGAAATTTTTTTTTAAAATTTTTTTTAAATTTTTTTTTTGAAATTTTTTTTTTTGTATTTTTTTTTTTTGAAATTTTTTTTTTCGAAAATTTTTTTGAAATTTTTTTTTTTGAAAATTTTTTTTTTGAAATTTTTTTTTTTGAAAATTTTTTTTTTTTATTTTTTTAAAATTTTTTTTTTGAAATTTTTTTTTTTGAAATTTTTTTTTGTATTTTTTTTTTATTTTTTTTAAAATTTTTTTTGAAATTTTTTTTCTTAAATTTTTTTTAAATTTTTTTTTTGAAAATTTTTTTGAAATTTTTTTCTTCAATTTTTTTTAAAATTTTTTTAAATTATTTTTTTGAAATTTTTTTCCAATTTTTTTTAAATTATTTTTTTGAAATTTTTTTTGAATTTTTTTTTTGAATTTTTTTTTTGAAATTTTTTTTTTCGAAAATTTTTTTGAAATTTTTTTCCAATTTTTTTTTTCAATTTTTTTTTTTAATTTTTTCAAATTATTTTTTTGAAATTTTTTTCCAATTTTTTTAAAATTATTTTTTTGAAATTTTTTTTGAATTTTTTTTTTGAATTTTTTTTTTGAAATTTTTTTTCTTGAAATTTTTTTTTTCAATTTTTTTTAAATTTATTTTTTTTGTATTTTTTTTTTTGAAATTTTTTTTTCGAAAATTTTTTTGAAATTTTTTTCCAATTTTTTTTTTCAATTTTTTTTAAAATTTTTTTAAATTATTTTTTTGAAATTTTTTTTGAATTTTTTTTTTGAAATTTTTTTTTTAAATTTTTTTTTTGAATTTTTTTTTCAATATTTTTTAAGATTTTTTTTGAAATTTTTTTTTTAAAATTTTTTTAAATTTTTTTTTGAAAATTTTTTTTTTGAAATTTTTTTTTTTTGAAATTTTTTTTTTTTGAAATTTTTTTTTTGAAATTTTTTTTCAATTTTTTTTTAAATTTTTTCAAATTATTTTTTTGAAATTTTTTTTGAATTTTTTTTTTTAAATTTTTTTTTTTGAAATTTTTTTTTTGAATTTTTTTTTCAATTTTTTTAAAATTTTTTTTTTTATTTTTTTTAAATTTTTTTTTTGAAAATTTTTTTTTTTGAAATTTTTTTTCAATTTTTTTTAAAATTTTTTTAAATTATTTTTTTGAAATTTTTTTTAAATTTTTTTTTTGAAATTTTTTTTTTGTATTTTTTTTTTGAAATTTTTTTTTTCGAAAATTTTTTTGAAATTATTTTTTTTTGAAAATTTTTTTTTTGAAATTTTTTTTTTGAAATTTTTTTTTGAAATTATTTTTCCGAAAATTTTTTTGAAATTTTTTTCCAATTTTTTTTTTCAATTTTTTTTAAATTTTTTTTTGAAATTTTTTTTTTTTTTTTTTTAAATTTTTTTTTGAAATTTTTTTTTGAAATTATTTTTTTCGAAAATTTTTTTGAAATTTTTTTCCAATTTTTTTTTTCAATTTTTTTTAAATTTTTTTTTGAAATTTTTTTTTTTGAAATTTTTTTTTTTGAAATTTTTTTTTTTGAAAATTTTTTTTTCGATTTTTTTTTTCAATTTTTTTTTAAATTTTTTTTTTGAAAATTTTTTTTTGAAATTTTTTTTTTGAAATTTTTTTTTTATTTTTTTTAAATTTTTTTTTTGAAAATTTTTTTTTTGAAATTTTTTTTTTGAATTTTTTTTTCAATTTTTTTAAAAAATTTTTTTTTAATTTTTTTTAAATTTTCTTTTTGAAAATTTTATTTTTTGAAATTTTTTTTCAATTTTTTTTTAAATTTTTTTAAATTATTTTTTTGAAATTTTTTTTGAATTTTTTTTTTGAAATTTTTTTTTTTGAAATTTTTTTTTTGAATTTTTTTTCAATTTTTTTTTAAATTTTTTTTGAAATTTTTTTTTTTTAATTTTTTTTAAATTTTTTTTTTGAAAATTTTTTTTTTGAAATTTTTTTTTTCGAATTTTTTTTGAAATTTTTTTCCAATTTTTTTTTTCAATTTTTTTAAAATTTTTTTTAAATTTTTTTTTTTAAATTTTTTTTTTGTACTTTTTTTTTTGAAATTTTTTTTTTCGAAAATTTTTTTGAAATTATTTTTTTTTGAAATTTTTTTTTTGAAAATTTTTTTTTTGAAATTTTTTTTTTTCGAAAATTTTTTTGAAATTTTTTTTTTGAAAATTTGTTTTTTTGAAAATTTTTTTTTGAAAATTTTTTTTTTTGAAATTTTTTTTTTTAATTTTTTTTAAATTTTTTTTTTGAAATTTTTTTTTTTTGGTTTTTTTTTTTTTGAATTTTTTTTTTTCGAAAATTTTTTTGAAATTATTTTTTTTTGAAATTTTTTTTTTGGAAAATTTTTTTTTTGAAATTTTTTTTTTGAAATTTTTTTTTTGAAATTTTTTTTTTCGAAAATTTTTTTGAAATTTTTTTCCAATTATTTTTTTGAAATTTTTTTTTTGAAAATTTTTTTTTTTTTAATTATTTTTTCGAAATTTTTTTGAAATTTTTTTCCAATTTTTTTTTCAATTTTTTTAAAAATTTTTTTGAAATTTTTTTTTTTGTATTTTTTTTTTGAAATTTTTTTTTTGGAATTTTTTTTTTTGAAAAATTTTTTTTTTTAAATTTTTTTTTTGAAATTTTTTTTTTCGAAATTTTTTTGAAATTTTTTTCCAATTTTTTTTTTCAATTTTTTTTCAATTTTTTTTAAATTTTTTTTGAAATTTTTTTTTTTTGTATTTTTTTTTTGAAATTTTTTTTTTGAAATTTTTTTTTTTGAAAAATTTTTTTTTTAAAATTTTTTTTTTGAAATTTTTTTTTTCGAAATTTTTTTGAAATTTTTTTCCAATTTTTTTTTTCAATTTTTTTTCAATTTTTTTAAAAATTTTTTTGAAATTTTTTTTTTTTGTATTTTTTTTTTGAAATTTTTTTTTTGAAATTTTTTTTTTTGAAAATTTTTTTTTTTAAATTTTTTTTTAAAATTTTTTCTTTTGAAATTTTTTTTTTTTGAAATTTTTTTTTTGAAAATTTTTTTTTCGATTTTTTTAAATTATTTTTTTGAAATTTTTTTTTGAATTTTTTTTTTGAAATTTTTTTTTTGAAATTTTTTTTTTCGAAAATTTTTTGAAATTTTTTTCCAATTTTTTTTTTCAATTTTTTTTAAATTTATTTTTTTTGTAATTTTTTTTTTGAAATTTTTTTTTTCGAAAATTTTTTTGAAATTTTTTTCCAATTTTTTTTTTCAATTTTTTTTTAAATTTTTTTAAATTATTTTTTTGAAATTTTTTTCCAATTTTTTTTAAATTATTTTTTTGAAATTTTTTTTGAATTTTTTTTTTGAATTTTTTTTTTGAAATTTTTTTTCTTGAAATTTTATTTTCGAAAATTTTTTGAAATTTTTTTCCAATTTTTTTTTTCAATTTTTTTTAAATTTATTTTTTTGTATTTTTTTTTTGAAATTTTTTTTTTCGAAAATTTTTTTGAAATTTTTTTCCAATTTTTTTTTTCAATTTTTTTTAAAATTTTTTTTGAAATTTTTTTTTTTAAATTTTTTTTAAATTTTTTTTTTGAAAATTTTTTTTTCGAAATTGTTTTTTTTTGAAATTTTTTTTTTGAAATTTTTTTTTTCGAAATTTTTTTGAAATTTTTTTCCAATTTTTTTTTTCAATTTTTTTAAAATTTTTTTTAAATTTTTTTTTTGAAATTTTTTTTTTTTGTATTTTTTTTTTTGAAATTTTTTTTTTCGAAAATTTTTTTGAAATTATTTTTTTTTGAAATTTTTTTTTTGAAAATTTTTTTTTTGAAATTTTTTTTTTCTAAAATTTTTTTGAAATTTTTTTTTTGAAAATTTTTTTTTTGAAATTTTTTTTTTTCGAAAATTTTTTTGAAATTTTTTTTTTGAAAATTTTTTTTTTTGAATTTTTTTTTTTGAAATTTTTTTTAAAATTTTTTTTGAAATTTTTTTTTTTTAATTTTTTTTAAATTTTTTTTTTGAAAATTTTTTTTTTGAAATTTTTTTTTTCGAAATTTTTTTCCAATTTTTTTTTTCAATTTTTTTAAAATTTTTTTTTTGAAATTTTTTTTTTGTATTTTTTTTTTTTGTAATTTTTTTTTTCGAAAATTTTTTTGAAATTATTTTTTTTTGAAATTTTTTTTTTGAAAATTTTTTTTTTGAAATTTTTTTTTTTCGAAAATTTTTTTGAAATTTTTTTTTGAAAATTTTTTTTTTTGAAATTTTTTTTCTTAAATTTTCTTTAAATTTTTTTTTTGAAATTTTTTTTTTTGTATTTTTTTTTTGAAATTTTTTTTTTTCGAAATTTTTTTTGAAATTATTTTTTTTTGAAATTTTTTTTTTGAAATTTTTTTTCAATTTTTTTTTAAATTTTTTTAAATTATTTTTTTGAAATTTTTTTTGAATTTTTTTTTTGAAATTTTTTTTTTTGAAATTTTTTTTTTTAAATTATTTTTTTCGAAAATTTTTTTGAAATTTTTTTCCAATTTTTTTTTTTCAATTTTTTTAAAATTTTTTTTTGAAATTTTTTTTTTTGAAATTTTTTTTTTTGAAATTTTTTTTTTGAAAATTTTTTTTTCGATTTTTTTTAAATTATTTTTTTGAAATTTTTTTTTGAATTTTTTTTTGAAATTTTTTTTTTGAAATTTTTTTTTTCGAAAATTTTTTGAAATTTTTTTCCAATTTTTTTTTTCAATTTTTTTTAAATTTATTTTTTTGTATTTTTTTTTTTGAAATTTTTTTTTTCGAAAATTTTTTTGAAATTTTTTTCCAATTTTTTTTTTCAATTTTTTTTTAAAATTTTTTTAAATAATTTTTTTGAAATTTTTTTCCAATTTTTTTTAAATTATTTTTTTGAAATTTTTTTTGAATTTTTTTTTTGAATTTTTTTTTTGAAATTTTTTTTCTTGAAATTTTTTTTTCGAAAATTTTTTGAAATTTTTTTCCAATTTTTTTTTTCAATTTTTTTTAAATTTATTTTTTTTGTATTTTTTTTTTGAAATTTTTTTTTTCGAAAATTTTTTTGAAATTTTTTTCCAATTTTTTTTTTCAATTTTTTTTAAAATTTTTTTTGAAATTTTTTTTCTTAAATTTTTTTTAAATTTTTTTTTTGAAAATTTTTTTGAAATTTTTTTCTTCAATTTTTTTTTTAAATTTTTTTAAATTATTTTTTTGAAATTTTTTTCCAATTTTTTTTAAATTATTTTTTTGAAATTTTTTTTGAATTTTTTTTTTGAAATTTTTTTTTTCGAAAATTTTTTTGAAATTTTTTTCCAATTTTTTTTTTCAATTTTTTTTTTTAATTTTTTCAAATTATTTTTTTGAAATTTTTTTCCAATTTTTTTAAAATTATTTTTTTGAAATTTTTTTTGAATTTTTTTTTTGAATTTTTTTTTTGAAATTTTTTTTCTTGAAATTTTTTTTTCGAAAATTTTTTTGAAATTTTTTTCCAATTTTTTTTTTCAATTTTTTTTAAAATTTTTTTAAATTATTTTTTTGAAATTTTTTTTGAATTTTTTTTTTGAAATTTTTTTTTTTAATTTTTTTTTTGAATTTTTTTTTCAATATTTTTTAAGATTTTTTTTGAAATTTTTTTTTTAAAATTTTTTTAAATTTTTTTTTGAAAATTTTTTTTTTGAAATTTTTTTTTTTTGAAATTTTTTTTTTTTGAAATTTTTTTTTTGAAATTTTTTTTCAATTTTTTTTTAAATTTTTTCAAATTATTTTTTTGAAATTTTTTTTGAATTTTTTTTTTTAAATTTTTTTTTTTGAAATTTTTTTTTTGAATTTTTTTTTCAATTTTTTTTAAAATTTTTTTTTTTATTTTTTTTAAATTTTTTTTTTGAAAATTTTTTTTTTTGAAATTTTTTTTCAATTTTTTTTAAAATTTTTTTAAATTATTTTTTTGAAATTTTTTTTAAATTTTTTTTTTGAAATTTTTTTTTTGTATTTTTTTTTTGAAATTTTTTTTTTCGAAAATTTTTTTGAAATTATTTTTTTTTGAAAATTTTTTTTTTGAAATTTTTTTTTTGAAATTTTTTTTTGAAATTATTTTTCCGAAAATTTTTTTGAAATTTTTTTCCAATTTTTTTTTTCAATTTTTTTTAAATTTTTTTTTGAAATTTTTTTTTTTTTTTTTTTTAATTTTTTTTTGAAATTTTTTTTTGAAATTATTTTTTTCGAAAATTTTTTTGAAATTTTTTTCCAATTTTTTTTTTCAATTTTTTTTAAATTTTTTTTTGAAATTTTTTTTTTTGAAATTTTTTTTTTTGAAATTTTTTTTTTTGAAAATTTTTTTTTCCATTTTTTTTTTCAATTTTTTTTTAAATTTTTTTTTTGAAAATTTTTTTTTGAAATTTTTTTTTTGAATTTTTTTTTTTATTTTTTTTAAATTTTTTTTTTGAAAATTTTTTTTTTGAAATTTTTTTTTTGAATTTTTTTTTCAATTTTTTTAAAAAATTTTTTTTTAATTTTTTTTAAATTTTCTTTTTGAAAATTTTATTTTTTGAAATTTTTTTTCAATTTTTTTTTAAATTTTTTTAAATTATTTTTTTGAAATTTTTTTTGAATTTTTTTTTTGAAATTTTTTTTTTTGAAATTTTTTTTTTGAATTTTTTTTCAATTTTTTTTAAAATTTTTTTTGAAATTTTTTTTTAAAATTTTTTTTAAATTTTTTTTTTGAAAATTTTTTTTTTGAAATTTTTTTTTTCGAATTTTTTTTGAAATTTTTTTCCAATTTTTTTTTTCAATTTTTTTAAAATTTTTTTTAAATTTTTTTTTTGAAATTTTTTTTTTGTACTTTTTTTTTTGAAATTTTTTTTTTCGAAAATTTTTTTGAAATTATTTTTTTTTGAAATTTTTTTTTTGAAAATTTTTTTTTTGAAATTTTTTTTTTTCGAAAATTTTTTTGAAATTTTTTTTTGAAAATTTGTTTTTTTGAAAATTTTTTTTTGAAAATTTTTTTTTTTGAAATTTTTTTTTTTAATTTTTTTTAAATTTTTTTTTTGAAATTTTTTTTTTTTGTATTTTTTTTTTTGAATTTTTTTTTTTCGAAAATTTTTTTGAAATTATTTTTTTTTGAAATTTTTTTTTTGGAAAATTTTTTTTTTGAAATTTTTTTTTTGAAATTTTTTTTTTGAAATTTTTTTTTTCGAAAATTTTTTTGAAATTTTTTTCCAATTATTTTTTTGAAATTTTTTTTTTGAAAATTTTTTTTTTTTTAATTATTTTTTCGAAATTTTTTTGAAATTTTTTTCCAATTTTTTTTTCAATTTTTTTAAAAATTTTTTTGAAATTTTTTTTTTTGTATTTTTTTTTTGAAATTTTTTTTTTGAAATTTTTTTTTTTGAAAAATTTTTTTTTTTAAATTTTTTTTTTGAAATTTTTTTTTTCGAAATTTTTTTGAAATTTTTTTCCAATTTTTTTTTTCAATTTTTTTTCAATTTTTTTTAAATTTTTTTTGAAATTTTTTTTTTTTGTATTTTTTTTTTGAATTTTTTTTTTTGAAATTTTTTTTTTTGAAAAATTTTTTTTTTTAAATTTTTTTTTTGAAATTTTTTTTTTCGAAATTTTTTTGAAATTTTTTTCCAATTTTTTTTTTCAATTTTTTTTCAATTTTTTTAAAAATTTTTTTGAAATTTTTTTTTTTTGTATTTTTTTTTTGAAATTTTTTTTTTGAAATTTTTTTTTTTGAAAATTTTTTTTTTTTAAATTTTTTTTTTTAATTTTTTTTTTTGAAATTTTTTTTTTTGAAATTTTTTTTTTGAAAATTTTTTTTTCGATTTTTTTTAAATTATTTTTTTGAAATTTTTTTTTGAATTTTTTTTTTGAAATTTTTTTTTTGAAATTTTTTTTTTCGAAAATTTTTTGAAATTTTTTTCCAATTTTTTTTTTCAATTTTTTTTAAATTTATTTTTTTTGTAATTTTTTTTTTGAAATTTTTTTTTTCGAAAATTTTTTTGAAATTTTTTTCCAATTTTTTTTTTCAATTTTTTTTTTAAATTTTTTCAAATTATTTTTTTGAAATTTTTTTCCAATTTTTTTTAAATTATTTTTTTGAAATTTTTTTTGAATTTTTTTTTTGATTTTTTTTTTTGAAATTTTTTTTCTTGAAATTTTATTTTCGAAAATTTTTTGAAATTTTTTTCCAATTTTTTTTTTCAATTTTTTTTAAATTTATTTTTTTTGTATTTTTTTTTTGAAATTTTTTTTTTCGAAAATTTTTTTGAAATTTTTTTCCAATTTTTTTTTTCAATTTTTTTTAAAATTTTTTTTGAAATTTTTTTTTTTAAATTTTTTTTAAATTTTTTTTTTGAAAATTTTTTTTTCGAAATTGTTTTTTTTTGAAATTTTTTTTTTGAAATTTTTTTTTTCGAAATTTTTTTGAAATTTTTTTCCAATTTTTTTTTTCAATTTTTTTAAAAATTTTTTTAAATTTTTTTTTTGAAATTTTTTTTTTTTGAAATTTTTTTTTTGTATTTTTTTTTTGAAATTTTTTTTTTCGAAAATTTTTTTGAAATTATTTTTTTTTGAAAATTTTTTTTTTGAAATTTTTTTTTTGAAATTTTTTTTTGAAATTATTTTTCCGAAAATTTTTTTGAAATTTTTTTCCAATTTTTTTTTTCAATTTTTTTTAAATTTTTTTTTGAAATTTTTTTTTTTTTTTTTTTTAATTTTTTTTTGAAATTTTTTTTTGAAATTATTTTTTTCGAAAATTTTTTTGAAATTTTTTTCCAATTTTTTTTTTCAATTTTTTTTAAATTTTTTTTTGAAATTTTTTTTTTTGAAATTTTTTTTTTTGAAATTTTTTTTTTTGAAAATTTTTTTTTCCATTTTTTTTTTCAATTTTTTTTTAAATTTTTTTTTTGAAAATTTTTTTTTGAAATTTGTTTTTTGAATTTTTTTTTTTATTTTTTTTAAATTTTTTTTTTGAAAATTTTTTTTTTGAAATTTTTTTTTTGAATTTTTTTTTCAATTTTTTTAAAAAATTTTTTTTTAATTTTTTTTAAATTTTCTTTTTGAAAATTTTATTTTTTGAAATTTTTTTTCAATTTTTTTTTAAATTTTTTTAAATTATTTTTTTGAAATTTTTTTTGAATTTTTTTTTTGAAATTTTTTTTTTTGAAATTTTTTTTTTGAATTTTTTTTCAATTTTTTTTAAAATTTTTTTTGAAATTTTTTTTTTAAATTTTTTTTAAATTTTTTTTTTGAAAATTTTTTTTTTGAAATTTTTTTTTTCGAATTTTTTTTGAAATTTTTTTCCAATTTTTTTTTTCAATTTTTTTAAAATTTTTTTTAAATTTTTTTTTTGAAATTTTTTTTTTGTACTTTTTTTTTTGAAATTTTTTTTTTCGAAAATTTTTTTGAAATTATTTTTTTTTGAAATTTTTTTTTTGAAAATTTTTTTTTTGAAATTTTTTTTTTTCGAAAATTTTTTTGAAATTTTTTTTTGAAAATTTGTTTTTTTGAAAATTTTTTTTTGAAAATTTTTTTTTTTGAAATTTTTTTTTTTAATTTTTTTTAAATTTTTTTTTTGAAATTTTTTTTTTTTGTATTTTTTTTTTTGAATTTTTTTTTTTCGAAAATTTTTTTGAAATTATTTTTTTTTGAAATTTTTTTTTTGGAAAATTTTTTTTTTGAAATTTTTTTTTTGAAATTTTTTTTTTGAAATTTTTTTTTTCGAAAATTTTTTTGAAATTTTTTTCCAATTATTTTTTTGAAATTTTTTTTTTGAAAATTTTTTTTTTTTTAATTATTTTTTCGAAATTTTTTTGAAATTTTTTTCCAATTTTTTTTTCAATTTTTTTAAAAATTTTTTTGAAATTTTTTTTTTTGTATTTTTTTTTTGAAATTTTTTTTTTGAAATTTTTTTTTTTGAAAAATTTTTTTTTTTAAATTTTTTTTTTGAAATTTTTTTTTTCGAAATTTTTTTGAAATTTTTTTCCAATTTTTTTTTTCAATTTTTTTTCAATTTTTTTTAAATTTTTTTTGAAATTTTTTTTTTTTGTATTTTTTTTTTGAATTTTTTTTTTTGAAATTTTTTTTTTTGAAAAATTTTTTTTTTTAAATTTTTTTTTTGAAATTTTTTTTTTCGAAATTTTTTTGAAATTTTTTTCCAATTTTTTTTTTCAATTTTTTTTCAATTTTTTTAAAAATTTTTTTGAAATTTTTTTTTTTTGTATTTTTTTTTTGAAATTTTTTTTTTGAAATTTTTTTTTTTGAAAATTTTTTTTTTTTAAATTTTTTTTTTTAATTTTTTTTTTTGAAATTTTTTTTTTTGAAATTTTTTTTTTGAAAATTTTTTTTTCGATTTTTTTTAAATTATTTTTTTGAAATTTTTTTTTGAATTTTTTTTTTGAAATTTTTTTTTTGAAATTTTTTTTTTCGAAAATTTTTTGAAATTTTTTTCCAATTTTTTTTTTCAATTTTTTTTAAATTTATTTTTTTTGTAATTTTTTTTTTGAAATTTTTTTTTTCGAAAATTTTT
>OX101812.2:39322508-39350008 GCA_944452925.2 Chrysolina oricalcia
TTTTAAATTTATTTTTTTTGTATTTTTTTTTTGAAATTTTTTTTTTCGAAAATTTTTTTGAAATTTTTTTCCAATTTTTTTTTTCAATTTTTTTTAAAATTTTTTTTGAAATTTTTTTTTTTAAATTTTTTTTAAATTTTTTTTTTGAAAATTTTTTTTTCGAAATTGTTTTTTTTTGAAATTTTTTTTTTGAAATTTTTTTTTTCGAAATTTTTTTGAAATTTTTTTCCAATTTTTTTTTTCAATTTTTTTAAAATTTTTTTTAAATTTTTTTTTTGAAATTTTTTTTTTTTGTATTTTTTTTTTTGAAATTTTTTTTTTCGAAAATTTTTTTGAAATTATTTTTTTTTGAAATTTTTTTTTTGAAAATTTTTTTTTTGAAATTTTTTTTTTCGAAAATTTTTTTGAAATTTTTTTTTTGAAAATTTTTTTTTTGAAATTTTTTTTTTTTCGAAAATTTTTTTGAAATTTTTTTTTTGAAATTTTTTTTTTTGAATTTTTTTTTTGAAATTTTTTTTAAAATTTTTTTTGAAATTTTTTTTTTTTAATTTTTTTTAAATTTTTTTTTTGAAAATTTTTTTTTTGAAATTTTTTTTTTCGAAATTTTTTTCCAATTTTTTTTTTCAATTTTTTTAAAAATTTTTTTTTGAAATTTTTTTTTTGTATTTTTTTTTTTTGTAATTTTTTTTTTCGAAAATTTTTTTGAAATTATTTTTTTTTGAAATTTTTTTTTTGAAAATTTTTTTTTTGAAATTTTTTTTTTTCGAAAATTTTTTTGAAATTTTTTTTTGAAAATTTTTTTTTTTGAAATTTTTTTTCTTAAATTTTCTTTAAATTTTTTTTTTGAAATTTTTTTTTTTGTATTTTTTTTTTGAAATTTTTTTTTTTCGAAATTTTTTTTGAAATTATTTTTTTTTGAAATTTTTTTTTTGAAATTTTTTTTCAATTTTTTTTTAAATTTTTTTAAATTATTTTTTTGAAATTTTTTTTGAATTTTTTTTTTGAAATTTTTTTTTTTGAAATTTTTTTTTTGAAATTATTTTTTTCGAAAATTTTTTTGAAATTTTTTTCCAATTTTTTTTTTTCAATTTTTTTAAAATTTTTTTTTGAAATTTTTTTTTTTGAAATTTTTTTTTTTGAAATTTTTTTTTTGAAAATTTTTTTTTCGATTTTTTTTAAATTATTTTTTTGAAATTTTTTTTTGAATTTTTTTTTGAAATTTTTTTTTTTGAAATTTTTTTTTTCGAAAATTTTTTGAAATTTTTTTCCAATTTTTTTTTTCAATTTTTTTTAAATTTATTTTTTTTGTATTTTTTTTTTTGAAATTTTTTTTTTCGAAAATTTTTTTGAAATTTTTTTCCAATTTTTTTTTTCAATTTTTTTTTTAAATTTTTTTAAATAATTTTTTTGAAATTTTTTTCCAATTTTTTTTAAATTATTTTTTTGAAATTTTTTTTGAATTTTTTTTTTGAATTTTTTTTTTGAAATTTTTTTTCTTGAAATTTTTTTTTCGAAAATTTTTTGAAATTTTTTTCCAATTTTTTTTTTCAATTTTTTTTAAATTTATTTTTTTTGTATTTTTTTTTTGAAATTTTTTTTTTTCGAAAATTTTTTTGAAATTTTTTTCCAATTTTTTTTTCAATTTTTTTTAAAATTTTTTTTGAAATTTTTTTTCTTAAATTTTTTTTAAATTTTTTTTTTGAAAATTTTTTTGAAATTTTTTTCTTCAATTTTTTTTAAAAATTTTTTTAAATTATTTTTTTGAAATTTTTTTCCAATTTTTTTTAAATTATTTTTTTGAAATTTTTTTTGAATTTTTTTTTTGAATTTTTTTTTGAAATTTTTTTTTTCGAAAATTTTTTTGAAATTTTTTTCCAATTTTTTTTTTCAATTTTTTTTTTTAATTTTTTCAAATTATTTTTTTGAAATTTTTTTCCAATTTTTTTAAAATTATTTTTTTGAAATTTTTTTTGAATTTTTTTTTTGAATTTTTTTTTTGAAATTTTTTTTCTTGAAATTTTTTTTTTCAATTTTTTTTAAATTTATTTTTTTTGTATTTTTTTTTTGAAATTTTTTTTTCGAAAATTTTTTTGAAATTTTTTTCCAATTTTTTTTTTCAATTTTTTTTAAAATTTTTTTAAATTATTTTTTTGAAATTTTTTTTGAATTTTTTTTTGAAATTTTTTTTTTAAATTTTTTTTTTGAATTTTTTTTTCAATATTTTTTAAGATTTTTTTTGAAATTTTTTTTTTAAAATTTTTTTAAATTTTTTTTTGAAAATTTTTTTTTTGAAATTTTTTTTTTTTGAAATTTTTTTTTTTGAAATTTTTTTTTTGAAATTTTTTTTCAATTTTTTTTAAAATTTTTTCAAATTATTTTTTTGAAATTTTTTTTGAATTTTTTTTTTAAATTTTTTTTTTTGAAATTTTTTTTTTGAATTTTTTTTTCAATTTTTTTTAAAATTTTTTTTTTATTTTTTTTAAATTTTTTTTTTGAAAATTTTTTTTTTTGAAATTTTTTTTCAATTTTTTTTAAAATTTTTTTAAATTATTTTTTTGAAATTTTTTTTAAATTTTTTTTTTGAAATTTTTTTTTTGTATTTTTTTTTTGAAATTTTTTTTTTCGAAAATTTTTTTGAAATTATTTTTTTTTGAAAATTTTTTTTTTGAAATTTTTTTTTTGAAATTTTTTTTTGAAATTATTTTTCCGAAAATTTTTTTGAAATTTTTTTCCAATTTTTTTTTTCAATTTTTTTTAAATTTTTTTTTGAAATTTTTTTTTTTTTTTTTTTAAATTTTTTTTTGAAATTTTTTTTTGAAATTATTTTTTTCGAAAATTTTTTTGAAATTTTTTTCCAATTTTTTTTTTCAATTTTTTTTAAATTTTTTTTTGAAATTTTTTTTTTTGAAATTTTTTTTTTTGAAATTTTTTTTTTTGAAAATTTTTTTTTCGATTTTTTTTTTCAATTTTTTTTTAAATTTTTTTTTTGAAAATTTTTTTTTGAAATTTTTTTTTTGAAATTTTTTTTTTTATTTTTTTTAAAATTTTTTTTTTGAAAATTTTTTTTTTGAAATTTTTTTTTTGAATTTTTTTTTCAATTTTTTTAAAAAATTTTTTTTTAATTTTTTTTAAATTTTCTTTTTGAAAATTTTATTTTTTGAAATTTTTTTTCAATTTTTTTTTAAATTTTTTTAAATTATTTTTTTGAAATTTTTTTTGAATTTTTTTTTTGAAATTTTTTTTTTTGAAATTTTTTTTTTGAATTTTTTTTCAATTTTTTTTTAAATTTTTTTTGAAATTTTTTTTTTTAAATTTTTTTTAAATTTTTTTTTTGAAAATTTTTTTTTTGAAATTTTTTTTTTCGAATTTTTTTTGAAATTTTTTTCCAATTTTTTTTTTCAATTTTTTTAAAAATTTTTTTAAATTTTTTTTTTGAAATTTTTTTTTTGTACTTTTTTTTTTGAAATTTTTTTTTTCGAAAATTTTTTTGAAATTATTTTTTTTTGAAATTTTTTTTTTGAAAATTTTTTTTTTGAAATTTTTTTTTTTCGAAAATTTTTTTGAAATTTTTTTTTTGAAAATTTGTTTTTTTGAAAATTTTTTTTTGAAAATTTTTTTTTTTGAAATTTTTTTTTTAATTTTTTTTAAATTTTTTTTTTGAAATTTTTTTTTTTTGTATTTTTTTTTTTGAATTTTTTTTTTTCGAAAATTTTTTTGAAATTATTTTTTTTTGAAATTTTTTTTTTGGAAAATTTTTTTTTTGAAATTTTTTTTTTGAAATTTTTTTTTTCGAAAATTTTTTTGAAATTTTTTTCCAATTATTTTTTTGAAATTTTTTTTTTGAAAATTTTTTTTTTTTTAATTATTTTTTCGAAATTTTTTTGAAATTTTTTTCCAATTTTTTTTTCAATTTTTTTTAAATTTTTTTTGAAATTTTTTTTTTTGTATTTTTTTTTTGAAATTTTTTTTTGAAATTTTTTTTTTTGAAAAATTTTTTTTTTTAAATTTTTTTTTTGAAATTTTTTTTTTCGAAATTTTTTTGAAATTTTTTTCCAATTTTTTTTTTCAATTTTTTTTCAATTTTTTTTAAATTTTTTTTGAAATTTTTTTTTTTTGTATTTTTTTTTTGAAATTTTTTTTTTGAAATTTTTTTTTTTGAAAAATTTTTTTTTTTAAATTTTTTTTTTGAAATTTTTTTTTTCGAAATTTTTTTGAAATTTTTTTCCAATTTTTTTTTTCAATTTTTTTTCAATTTTTTTAAAAAATTTTTTGAAATTTTTTTTTTTTGTATTTTTTTTTTGAAATTTTTTTTTTGAAATTTTTTTTTTTGAAAATTTTTTTTTTTTAAATTTTTTTTTTAAATTTTTTCTTTTGAAATTTTTTTTTTTTGAAATTTTTTTTTTGAAAATTTTTTTTTCGATTTTTTTTAAATTATTTTTTTGAAATTTTTTTTTGAATTTTTTTTTTTAAATTTTTTTTTTGAAATTTTTTTTTTCGAAAATTTTTTGAAATTTTTTTCCAATTTTTTTTTTCAATTTTTTTTAAATTTATTTTTTTTGTAATTTTTTTTTTGAAATTTTTTTTTTCGAAAATTTTTTTGAAATTTTTTTCCAATTTTTTTTTTCAATTTTTTTTTTAAATTTTTTTAAATTATTTTTTTGAAATTTTTTTCCAATTTTTTTTAAATTATTTTTTTGAAATTTTTTTTGAATTTTTTTTTTGAATTTTTTTTTTGAAATTTTTTTTCTTGAAATTTTATTTTCGAAAATTTTTTGAAATTTTTTTCCAATTTTTTTTTTCAATTTTTTTTAAATTTATTTTTTTGTATTTTTTTTTTGAAATTTTTTTTTTCGAAAATTTTTTTGAAATTTTTTTCCAATTTTTTTTTTCAATTTTTTTTAAAATTTTTTTTGAAATTTTTTTTTTGAAATTTTTTTTAAATTTTTTTTTTGAAAATTTTTTTTTCGAAATTGTTTTTTTTTGAAATTTTTTTTTTGAAATTTTTTTTTTCGAAATTTTTTTGAAATTTTTTTCCAATTTTTTTTTTCAATTTTTTTAAAATTTTTTTTAAATTTTTTTTTTGAAATTTTTTTTTTTTGTATTTTTTTTTTTGAAATTTTTTTTTTCGAAAATTTTTTTGAAATTATTTTTTTTTGAAATTTTTTTTTTGAAAATTTTTTTTTTGAAATTTTTTTTTTCGAAAATTTTTTTGAAATTTTTTTTTTGAAAATTTTTTTTTTGAAATTTTTTTTTTCGAAAATTTTTTTGAAATTTTTTTTTTGAAAATTTTTTTTTTTGAATTTTTTTTTTTGAAATTTTTTTTAAAATTTTTTTTGAAATTTTTTTTTTTTAATTTTTTTTAAATTTTTTTTTTGAAAATTTTTTTTTTGAAATTTTTTTTTTCGAAATTTTTTTCCAATTTTTTTTTTCAATTTTTTTAAAATTTTTTTTTTGAAATTTTTTTTTTGTATTTTTTTTTTTGTAATTTTTTTTTTCGAAAATTTTTTTGAAATTATTTTTTTTTTAAATTTTTTTTTTGAAAATTTTTTTTTTGAAATTTTTTTTTTTCGAAAATTTTTTTGAAATTTTTTTTTGAAAATTTTTTTTTTTGAAATTTTTTTTCTTAAATTTTCTTTAAATTTTTTTTTTGAAATTTTTTTTTTTGTATTTTTTTTTTGAAATTTTTTTTTTTCGAAATTTTTTTTGAAATTATTTTTTTTTGAAATTTTTTTTTTGAAATTTTTTTTCAATTTTTTTTTAAATTTTTTTAAATTATTTTTTTGAAATTTTTTTTGAATTTTTTTTTTGAAATTTTTTTTTTTGAAATTTTTTTTTTGAAATTATTTTTTTCGAAAATTTTTTTGAAATTTTTTTCCAATTTTTTTTTTCAATTTTTTTAAAATTTTTTTTTGAAATTTTTTTTTTTGAAATTTTTTTTTTTGAAATTTTTTTTTTGAAAATTTTTTTTTCGATTTTTTTTAAATTATTTTTTTGAAATTTTTTTTTGAATTTTTTTTTGAAATTTTTTTTTTTGAAATTTTTTTTTTCGAAAATTTTTTGAAATTTTTTTCCAATTTTTTTTTTCAATTTTTTTTAAATTTATTTTTTTTGTATTTTTTTTTTTAAATTTTTTTTAAATTTTTTTTTTGAAAATTTTTTTTTCGAAATTTTTTTTTTTGAAATTTTTTTTTTGAAATTTTTTTTTTCGAAATTTTTTTGAAATTTTTTTCCAATTTTTTTTTTCAATTTTTTTTAAATTTTTTTTAAATTTTTTTTTTTGAAATTTTTTTTTTTTGTATTTTTTTTTTTGAATTTTTTTTTTTCGAAAATTTTTTTGAAATTATTTTTTTTTGAAATTTTTTTTTTGAAAATTTTTTTTTTGAAATTTTTTTTTTCGAAAATTTTTTTGAAATTTTTTTTTTGAAAATTTTTTTCCAATTTTTTTTTTCAATTTTTTTTAAATTTATTTTTTTTGTATTTTTTTTTTGAAATTTTTTTTTCGAAAATTTTTTTGAAATTTTTTTCCAATTTTTTTTTTCAATTTTTTTTTAAAATTTTTTTAAATTATTTTTTTGAAATTTTTTTCCAATTTTTTTTAAATTATTTTTTTGAAATTTTTTTTGAATTTTTTTTTTGAATTTTTTTTTTGAAATTTTTTTTCTTGAAATTTTTTTTTCGAAAATTTTTTGAAATTTTTTTCCAATTTTTTTTTTCAATTTTTTTTAAATTTATTTTTTTAGTATTTTTTTTTTAATTTTTTTTTTTCGAAAATTTTTTTGAAATTTTTTTCCAATTTTTTTTTTCAATTTTTTTAAAAATTTTTTTTGAAATTTTTTTTTTAAAATTTTTTTTAAATTTTTTTTTTGAAAATTTTTTTTTCGAAATTTTTTTTTTTTTAATTTTTTTTTTGAAATTTTTTTTTTCGAAATTTTTTTGAAATTTTTTTCCAATTTTTTTTTTCAATTTTTTTTAAATTTTTTTTAAATTTTTTTTTTGAAATTTTTTTTTTTTGTATTTTTTTTTTTTGAATTTTTTTTTTTCGAAAATTTTTTTGAAATTATTTTTTTTTGAAATTTTTTTTTTTGAAAATTTTTTTTTTGAAATTTTTTTTTTCGAAAATTTTTTTGAAATTTTTTTTTTGAAATTTTTTTTTTTGAATTTTTTTTTTGAAATTTTTTTTTTGAAAATTTTTTTTTCGATTTTTTTTAAATTATTTTTTTGAAATTTTTTTTTGAATTTTTTTTTTGAAATTTTTTTTTTTGAATTTATTTTTTTCGAAAATTTTTTGAAATTTTTTTCCAATTTTTTTTTTCAATTTTTTTTAAATTTATTTTTTTGTATTTTTTTTTTGAAATTTTTTTTTTCGAAAATTTTTTTGAAATTTTTTTCCAATTTTTTTTTTCAATTTTTTTTTTAAATTTTTTTAAATTATTTTTTTGAAATTTTTTTCCAATTTTTTTTAAATTATTTTTTTGAAATTTTTTTTGAATTTTTTTTTTGAATTTTTTTTTTGAATTTTTTTTTCTTGAAATTTTTTTTTCGAAAATTTTTTGAAATTTTTTTCCAATTTTTTTTTTCAATTTTTTTTAAATTTATTTTTTTAGTATTTTTTTTTTGAATTTTTTTTTTTTCGAAAATTTTTTTGAAATTTTTTTCCAATTTTTTTTTTCAATTTTTTTAAAAATTTTTTTTGAAATTTTTTTTTTTAAATTTTTTTTAAATTTTTTTTTTGAAAATTTTTTTTTCGAAATTTTTTTTTTTGAAATTTTTTTTTTGAAATTTTTTTTTTCGAAATTTTTTTGAAATTTTTTTCCAATTTTTTTTTTCAATTTTTTTTAAATTTTTTTTAAATTTTTTTTTTGAAATTTTTTTTTTTTGTATTTTTTTTTTTTGAATTTTTTTTTTTCGAAAATTTTTTTGAAATTATTTTTTTTTGAAATTTTTTTTTTGAAAATTTTTTTTTTGAAATTTTTTTTTTCGAAAATTTTTTTGAAATTTTTTTTTTGAAAATTTTTTTTTTGAAGTTTTTTTTTTTAATTTTTTTTAAATTTTTTTTTTGAAATTTTTTTTTTTTGTATTTTTTTTTTTGAAATTTTTTTTTTCGAAAATTTTTTTGAAATTATTTTTTTTTGAAATTTTTTTTTTCGAAAATTTTTTTGAAATTATTTTTTTTTGAAATTTTTTTTTTGAAAATTTTTTTTTTGAAATTTTTTTTTTGAAATTTTTTTTTTCGAAAATTTTTTTGAAATTTTTTTCCAATTTTTTTTTTCAATTTTTTTTTTTATTTTTTTAAATTATTTTTTTGAAATTTTTTTTGAAATTTTTTTTTGAATTTTTTTTTCAATTTTTTTAAAAATTTTTTTTGAAATTTTTTTTTTTTAATTTTTTTTAAATTTTTTTTTTGAAAATTTTTTTTTTGAAATTTTTTTTTTTTGAAATTTTTTTTTTGAAATTTTTTTTTTCGAAATTTTTTTGAAATTTTTTTCCAATTTTTTTGAAATTTTTTTTTTGAAATTTTTTTTTTTGTATTTTTTTTTTGAAATTTTTTTTTTCGAAAATTTTTTTGAAATTATTTTTTTTTGAAATTTTTTTTTTGAAAATTTTTTTTTTGAAATTTTTTTTTTTTCGAAAATTTTTTTGAAATTTTTTTTTTGAAAATTTTTTTTTTTGGAATTTTTTTTTTTTAATTTTTTTTAAATTTTTTTTTTGAAATTTTTTTTTTGTATTTTTTTTTTTTGAAATTTTTTTTTTCGAAATTTTTTTTGAAATTATTTTTTTTTGAAATTTTTTTTTTGAAAATTTTTTTTTTGAAATTTTTTTTTTGAAATTTTTTTTTTTGAAATTTTTTTTTTCGAAAATTTTTTTGAAATTTTTTTCCAATTTTTTTTTTCAATTTTTTTTAAATTTTTTTTTTGAAAATTTTTTTTTTGAATTTTTTTTTTAAATTTTTTTTTTGAAATTTTTTTTTTCGAAATTTTTTTGAAATTTTTTTCCAATTTTTTTTTCAATTTTTTTTAAATTTTTTTTTTATTTTTTTTTTGAAATTTTTTTTTTTTGTATTTTTTTTTTGTAATTTTTTTTTTCGAAAATTTTTTTGAAATTATTTTTTTTTGGAATTTTTTTTTTGAAAATTTTTTTTTTGAAATTTTTTTTTTTCGAAAATTTTTTTGAAATTTTTTTTTGAAAATTTTTTTTTTTGAATTTTTTTTTTGAAATTTTTTTTAAATTTTTTTTTTTTAATTTTTTTTTTGTATTTTTTTTTGAAATTTTTTTTTTCGAAAATTTTTTTGAAATTATTTTTTTTTGAAATTTTTTTTTTTGAAATTTTTTTTTTGAAATTTTTTTTTTCGAAAATTTTTTTTTCGAAAATTTTTTTTAAATTTTTTTTAAATTTTTTTTTTGAATTTTTTTTTTGTATTTTTTTTTTGAAATTTTTTTTTCGAAAATTTTTTTGAAATTTTTTTTTTTGAAAATTTTTTTTTTGAAATTTTTTTTTTGAAAATTTTTTTTTTTTATTTTTTTAAAATTTTTTTTTTTGAAAATTTTTTTTTTGAAATTTTTTTTTTGTATTTTTTTAAAAATTTTTTTAAAATTTTTTTTGAAATTTTTTTTCTTAAATTTTTTTTAAATTTTTTTTTTGAAAATTTTTTTGAAATTTTTTTCCAATTTTTTTTTTCAATTTTTTTTTTAAATTTTTTTAAATTATTTTTTTGAAATTTTTTTCCAATTTTTTTTAAATTATTTTTTTGAAATTTTTTTTGAATTTTTTTTTGAATTTTTTTTTTGAAATTTTTTTTTTCGAAAATTTTTTTGAAATTATTTTTTTTTGAAATTTTTTTTTTTGAAAATTTTTTTTTTGAAATTTTTTTTTTTCGAAAATTTTTTTGAAATTTTTTTTTGAAAATTTTTTTTTTTGAAAATTTTTTTTTTTGAAATTTTTTTTTAAAATTTTTTTTAAATTTTTTTTTTTAAATTTTTTTTTTTGTATTTTTTTTTGAAATTTTTTTTTTCGAAAATTTTTTTGAAATTATTTTTTTTTGAAATTTTTTTTTTTGAAATTTTTTTTTTGAAATTTTTTTTTTGAAATTTTTTTTTTCGAAAATTTTTTTAAAATTTTTTTTAAATTTTTTTTTTGAATTTTTTTTTGTATTTTTTTTTGAAATTTTTTTTTTCGAAAATTTTTTTGAAATTTTTTTTTTTGAAAATTTTTTTTTTGAAATTTTTTTTTTGAAAATTTTTTTTTTTATTTTTTTAAAATTTTTTTTTTTGAAATTTTTTTTTTTGAAATTTTTTTTTTTTTAATTTTTTTCTTTATTTTTTTAAAATTTTTTTTTTTGAAAATTTTTTTTTTGAAATTTTTTTTTTGTATTTTTTTAAAATTTTTTTTAAAATTTTTTTTGAAATTTTTTTTCTTAAATTTTTTTTAAATTTTTTTTTTGAAAATTTTTTTGAAATTTTTTTCCAATTTTTTTTTTCAATTTTTTTTTTAAATTTTTTTAAATTATTTTTTTGAAATTTTTTTCCAATTTTTTTTAAATTATTTTTTTGAAATTTTTTTTGAATTTTTTTTTGAATTTTTTTTTTGAAATTTTTTTTTTCGAAAATTTTTTTGAAATTATTTTTTTTTGAAATTTTTTTTTTTGAAAATTTTTTTTTGATAATTTTTTTTTTTGAAATTTTTTTTGAAATTTTTTTTTTTAATTTTTTTTAAATTTTTTTTTTGAAAATTTTTTTTTGAAATTTTTTTTTTTGAAATTTTTTTTTTTGAAATTTTTTTTTTTGAAATTTTTTTTTTGAAAATTTTTTTTTCGATTTTTTTTAAATTATTTTTTTGAAGATTTTTTTTTGAATTTTTTTTTTTAAATTTTTTTTTTGAAATTTTTTTTTTCGAAAATTTTTTGAAATTTTTTTCCAATTTTTTTTTTCAATTTTTTTTAAATTTATTTTTTTTGTATTTTTTTTTTTGAAATTTTTTTTTTCGAAAATTTCTTTGAAATTTTTTTCCAATTTTTTTTTCAATTTTTTAAAAATTTTTTAAATTATTTTTTTGAAATTTTTTTCCAATTTTTTTTAAATTATTTTTTTGAAATTTTTTTTGAATTTTTTTTTTGAATTTTTTTTTTTAAATTTTTTTTCTTGAAATTTTTTTTTCGAAAATTTTTTGAAATTTTTTTCCAATTTTTTTTTCAATTTTTTTTAAATTTATTTTTTTTGTATTTTTTTTTTGAAATTTTTTTTTTCGAAAATTTTTTTGAAATTTTTTTCCAATTTTTTTTTCAATTTTTTTTTAAATTTTTTTTGAAATTTTTTTTTTTAAATTTTTTTTAAATTTTTTTTTTGAAAATTTTTTTTTCGAAATTGTTTTTTTTTGAAATTTTTTTTTTGAAATTTTTTTTTTCGAAATTTTTTTGAAATTTTTTTCCAATTTTTTTTTTCAATTTTTTTAAAATTTTTTTTAAATTTTTTTTTTGAAATTTTTTTTTTCGAAAATTTTTTTGAAATTTTTTTTTTGAAATTTTTTTTTTTGAAATTTTTTTTTTTCGAAAATTTTTTTGAAATTTTTTTTTTGAAAATTTTTTTTTTTGAATTTTTTTTTTTGAAATTTTTCTTAAAATTTTTTTTGAAATTTTTTTTTTTAAATTTTTTTTAAATTTTTTTTTTGAAAATTTTTTTTTTGAAATTTTTTTTTTTTGAAATTTTTTTTTTTGAAATTTTTTTTTTCGAAATTTTCCAATTTTTTTTTTCAATTTTTTTTAAATTTTTTTTTTTAATTTTTTTTTTGTATTTTTTTTTTTTGAAATTTTTTTTTTCGAAAATTTTTTTGAAATTATTTTTTTTTGAAATTTTTTTTTTGAAAATTTTTTTTTTGAAATTTCTTTTTTTTCGAAAATTTTTTTGAAATATTTTTTTGAAAATTTTTTTTTTGAATTTTTTTTTTTTAAATTTTCTTTAAATTTTTTTTTTGAAATTTTTTTTTTTGTATTTTTTTTTTTTGAAATTTTTTTTTTTCGAAATTTTTTTTGAAATTATTTTTTTTTGAAATTTTTTTTTTGAAATTTTTTTTCAATTTTTTTTTAAATTTTTTTAAATTATTTTTTTGAAATTTTTTTTGAATTTTTTTTTTGAAATTTTTTTTTTTGAAATTTTTTTCTTGAATTTTTTTTTCGAATTTTTTTTCAATTTTTTTTTCAATTTTTATTAAAATTTTTTTTTTTATTTTTTTTTTAATTTTTTAAAAAAATTTTTTGAAAAATTTTTTTTCAATTTTTTCCAATTTTTTTTTCAATTTTTTTAAAAATTTTTTAAATTTTTTTTTGAAATTTTTTTTTTTTCAAATTTTTTTTTTGAAATTATTTTTTTCGAAAATTTTTTTGAAATTTTTTTCCAATTTTTTTTTTTCAATTTTTTTAAAAATTTTTTTTGAAATTTTTTTTTTTGAATTTTTTTTTTTGAAATTTTTTTTTTGAAAATTTTTTTTTCGATTTTTTTTAAATTATTTTTTTGAAATTTTTTTTTGAATTTTTTTTTTGAAATTTTTTTTTTTGAATTTATTTTTTTCGAAAATTTTTTGAAATTTTTTTCCAATTTTTTTTTTCAATTTTTTTTAAATTTATTTTTTTTGTATTTTTTTTTTGAAATTTTTTTTTTCGAAAATTTTTTTGAAATTTTTTTCCAATTTTTTTTTTCAATTTTTTTTTTAAATTTTTTTAAATTATTTTTTTGAAATTTTTTTCCAATTTTTTTTAAATTATTTTTTTGAAATTTTTTTTGAATTTTTTTTTTGAATTTTTTTTTTGAAATTTTTTTTCTTGAAATTTTTTTTTCGAAAATTTTTTGAAATTTTTTTCCAATTTTTTTTTTCAATTTTTTTTAAATTTATTTTTTTAGTATTTTTTTTTTGAATTTTTTTTTTTCGAAAATTTTTTTGAAATTTTTTTTTTGAAAATTTTTTTTTCGAAATTTTTTTTTTGAAATTTTTTTTTTGAAATTTTTTTTTTCGAAATTTTTTTGAAATTTTTTTCCAATTTTTTTTTTCAATTTTTTTTAAATTTTTTTTAAATTTTTTTTTTGAAATTTTTTTTTTTTGTATTTTTTTTTTTGAATTTTTTTTTTCGAAAATTTTTTTGAAATTATTTTTTTTTGAAATTTTTTTTTTTGAAAATTTTTTTTTTGAAATTTTTTTTTTCGAAAATTTTTTTGAAATTTTTTTTTTGAAAATTTTTTTTTTGAAGTTTTTTTTTTTAATTTTTTTTAAATTTTTTTTTTGAAATTTTTTTTTTTTGTATTTTTTTTTGAAATTTTTTTTTTCGAAAATTTTTTTGAAATTATTTTTTTTTGAAATTTTTTTTTTCGAAAATTTTTTTGAAATTATTTTTTTTTGAAATTTTTTTTTTGAAAATTTTTTTTTTGAAATTTTTTTTTTGAAATTTTTTTTTTCGAAAATTTTTTTGAAATTTTTTTCCAATTTTTTTTTTCAATTTTTTTTTTTTATTTTTTTAAATTATTTTTTTGAAATTTTTTTTGAAATTTTTTTTTGAATTTTTTTTTCAATTTTTTTAAAAATTTTTTTTGAAATTTTTTTTTTTTAATTTTTTTTAAATTTTTTTTTTGAAAATTTTTTTTTTGAAATTTTTTTTTTGAAATTTTTTTTTTGAAATTTTTTTTTTCGAAATTTTTTTGAAATTTTTTCCAATTTTTTTGAAATTTTTTTTTTGAAATTTTTTTTTTTGTATTTTTTTTTTTTGAAATTTTTTTTTTCGAAAATTTTTTTGAAATTATTTTTTTTTGAAATTTTTTTTTTGAAAATTTTTTTTTTGAAATTTTTTTTTTTTCGAAAATTTTTTTGAAATTTTTTTTTTGAAATTTTTTTTTTTTTGGAATTTTTTTTTTAAATTTTTTTTAAATTTTTTTTTTGAAATTTTTTTTTTGTATTTTTTTTTTTTGTAATTTTTTTTTTCGAAATTTTTTTTGAAATTATTTTTTTTTGAAATTTTTTTTTTTGAAAATTTTTTTTTTGAAATTTTTTTTTTGAAATTTTTTTTTTTGAAATTTTTTTTTTCGAAAATTTTTTTGAAATTTTTTTCCAATTTTTTTTTTCAATTTTTTTTAAATTTTTTTTTTGAAAATTTTTTTTTTGAATTTTTTTTTTTTAATTTTTTTTTTGAAATTTTTTTTTCGAAATTTTTTTGAAATTTTTTTCCAATTTTTTTTTCAATTTTTTTTTAAATTTTTTTTTAATTTTTTTTTTGAAATTTTTTTTTTTTGTATTTTTTTTTTGTTATTTTTTTTTTCGAAAATTTTTTTGAAATTATTTTTTTTTGGAATTTTTTTTTTTGAAAATTTTTTTTTTGAAATTTTTTTTTTTCGAAAATTTTTTTGAAATTTTTTTTTGAAAATTTTTTTTTTTGAATTTTTTTTTTGAAATTTTTTTTAAATTTTTTTTTTTAAATTTTTTTTTTTGTATTTTTTTTTGAAATTTTTTTTTTCGAAAATTTTTTTGAAATTATTTTTTTTTGAAATTTTTTTTTTTGAAATTTTTTTTTTGAAATTTTTTTTTTGAAATTTTTTTTTTCGAAAATTTTTTTTAAATTTTTTTTAAATTTTTTTTTTGAATTTTTTTTTTGTATTTTTTTTTGAAATTTTTTTTTTCGAAAATTTTTTTGAAATTTTTTTTTTTGAAAATTTTTTTTTTGAAATTTTTTTTTTGAAAATTTTTTTTTTTATTTTTTTAAAATTTTTTTTTTTGAAAATTTTTTTTTTGAAATTTTTTTTTTGTATTTTTTTAAAAATTTTTTTAAAATTTTTTTTGAAATTTTTTTTCTTAAATTTTTTTTAAATTTTTTTTTTGAAAATTTTTTTGAAATTTTTTTCCAATTTTTTTTTTCAATTTTTTTTAAAATTTTTTTAAATTATTTTTTTGAAATTTTTTTCCAATTTTTTTTAAATTATTTTTTTGAAATTTTTTTTAAATTTTTTTTAAATTTTTTTTTTGAATTTTTTTTTTGTATTTTTTTTTGAAATTTTTTTTTTCGAAAATTTTTTTGAAATTTTTTTTTTTGAAAATTTTTTTTTTGAAATTTTTTTTTTGGAAATTTTTTTTGAAATTATTTTTTTTTGAATTTTTTTTTTTCGAAAATTTTTTTGAAATTTTTTTCCAATTTTTTTTTTCAATTTTTTTTAAATTTTTTTTAAATTTTTTTTTTTGAAATTTTTTTTTTTTGTATTTTTTTTTTTGAATTTTTTTTTTTCGAAAATTTTTTTGAAATTATTTTTTTTTGAAATTTTTTTTTTGAAAATTTTTTTTTTGAAATTTTTTTTTTCGAAAATTTTTTTGAAATTTTTTTTTTGAAAATTTTTTTCCAATTTTTTTTTTCAATTTTTTTTAAATTTATTTTTTTTGTATTTTTTTTTTGAAATTTTTTTTTCGAAAATTTTTTTGAAATTTTTTTCCAATTTTTTTTTTCAATTTTTTTTTAAAATTTTTTTAAATTATTTTTTTGAAATTTTTTTCCAATTTTTTTTAAATTATTTTTTTGAAATTTTTTTTGAATTTTTTTTTTGAATTTTTTTTTTGAAATTTTTTTTCTTGAAATTTTTTTTTCGAAAATTTTTTGAAATTTTTTTCCAATTTTTTTTTTCAATTTTTTTTAAATTTATTTTTTTAGTATTTTTTTTTTAATTTTTTTTTTTCGAAAATTTTTTTGAAATTTTTTTCCAATTTTTTTTTTCAATTTTTTTAAAAATTTTTTTTGAAATTTTTTTTTTAAAATTTTTTTTAAATTTTTTTTTTGAAAATTTTTTTTTCGAAATTTTTTTTTTTTTAATTTTTTTTTTGAAATTTTTTTTTTCGAAATTTTTTTGAAATTTTTTTCCAATTTTTTTTTTCAATTTTTTTTAAATTTTTTTTAAATTTTTTTTTTGAAATTTTTTTTTTTTGTATTTTTTTTTTTTGAATTTTTTTTTTTCGAAAATTTTTTTGAAATTATTTTTTTTTGAAATTTTTTTTTTTGAAAATTTTTTTTTTGAAATTTTTTTTTTCGAAAATTTTTTTGAAATTTTTTTTTTGAAATTTTTTTTTTTGAATTTTTTTTTTGAAATTTTTTTTTTGAAAATTTTTTTTTCGATTTTTTTTAAATTATTTTTTTGAAATTTTTTTTTGAATTTTTTTTTTGAAATTTTTTTTTTTGAATTTATTTTTTTCGAAAATTTTTTGAAATTTTTTTCCAATTTTTTTTTTCAATTTTTTTTAAATTTATTTTTTTGTATTTTTTTTTTGAAATTTTTTTTTTCGAAAATTTTTTTGAAATTTTTTTCCAATTTTTTTTTTCAATTTTTTTTTTAAATTTTTTTAAATTATTTTTTTGAAATTTTTTTCCAATTTTTTTTAAATTATTTTTTTGAAATTTTTTTTGAATTTTTTTTTTGAATTTTTTTTTTGAATTTTTTTTTCTTGAAATTTTTTTTTCGAAAATTTTTTGAAATTTTTTTCCAATTTTTTTTTTCAATTTTTTTTAAATTTATTTTTTTAGTATTTTTTTTTTGAATTTTTTTTTTTTCGAAAATTTTTTTGAAATTTTTTTCCAATTTTTTTTTTCAATTTTTTTAAAAATTTTTTTTGAAATTTTTTTTTTTAAATTTTTTTTAAATTTTTTTTTTGAAAATTTTTTTTTCGAAATTTTTTTTTTTGAAATTTTTTTTTTGAAATTTTTTTTTTCGAAATTTTTTTGAAATTTTTTTCCAATTTTTTTTTTCAATTTTTTTTAAATTTTTTTTAAATTTTTTTTTTGAAATTTTTTTTTTTTGTATTTTTTTTTTTTGAATTTTTTTTTTTCGAAAATTTTTTTGAAATTATTTTTTTTTGAAATTTTTTTTTTGAAAATTTTTTTTTTGAAATTTTTTTTTTCGAAAATTTTTTTGAAATTTTTTTTTTGAAAATTTTTTTTTTGAAGTTTTTTTTTTTAATTTTTTTTAAATTTTTTTTTTGAAATTTTTTTTTTTGTATTTTTTTTTTTGAAATTTTTTTTTTCGAAAATTTTTTTGAAATTATTTTTTTTTGAAATTTTTTTTTTCGAAAATTTTTTTGAAATTATTTTTTTTTGAAATTTTTTTTTTGAAAATTTTTTTTTTGAAATTTTTTTTTTGAAATTTTTTTTTTCGAAAATTTTTTTGAAATTTTTTTCCAATTTTTTTTTTCAATTTTTTTTTTTATTTTTTTAAATTATTTTTTTGAAATTTTTTTTGAAATTTTTTTTTGAATTTTTTTTTCAATTTTTTTAAAAATTTTTTTTGAAATTTTTTTTTTTTAATTTTTTTTAAATTTTTTTTTTGAAAATTTTTTTTTTGAAATTTTTTTTTTTTGAAATTTTTTTTTTGAAATTTTTTTTTTCGAAATTTTTTTGAAATTTTTTTCCAATTTTTTTGAAATTTTTTTTTTGAAATTTTTTTTTTTGTATTTTTTTTTTGAAATTTTTTTTTTCGAAAATTTTTTTGAAATTATTTTTTTTTGAAATTTTTTTTTTGAAAATTTTTTTTTTGAAATTTTTTTTTTTTCGAAAATTTTTTTGAAATTTTTTTTTTGAAAATTTTTTTTTTTGGAATTTTTTTTTTTTAATTTTTTTTAAATTTTTTTTTTGAAATTTTTTTTTTGTATTTTTTTTTTTTGAAATTTTTTTTTTCGAAATTTTTTTTGAAATTATTTTTTTTTGAAATTTTTTTTTTGAAAATTTTTTTTTTGAAATTTTTTTTTTGAAATTTTTTTTTTTGAAATTTTTTTTTTCGAAAATTTTTTTGAAATTTTTTTCCAATTTTTTTTTTCAATTTTTTTTAAATTTTTTTTTTGAAAATTTTTTTTTTGAATTTTTTTTTTAAATTTTTTTTTTGAAATTTTTTTTTTCGAAATTTTTTTGAAATTTTTTTCCAATTTTTTTTTCAATTTTTTTTAAATTTATTTTTTATTTTTTTTTTGAAATTTTTTTTTTTTGTATTTTTTTTTTGTAATTTTTTTTTTCGAAAATTTTTTTGAAATTATTTTTTTTTGGAATTTTTTTTTTGAAAATTTTTTTTTTGAAATTTTTTTTTTTCGAAAATTTTTTTGAAATTTTTTTTTGAAAATTTTTTTTTTTGAATTTTTTTTTGAAATTTTTTTTAAATTTTTTTTTTTTTATTTTTTTTTTTGTATTTTTTTTTGAAATTTTTTTTTTCGAAAATTTTTTTGAAATTATTTTTTTTTGAAATTTTTTTTTTTGAAATTTTTTTTTTGAAATTTTTTTTTTCGAAAATTTTTTTTTCGAAAATTTTTTTTAAATTTTTTTTAAATTTTTTTTTTGAATTTTTTTTTTGTATTTTTTTTTTGAAATTTTTTTTTTCGAAAATTTTTTTGAAATTTTTTTTTTTGAAAATTTTTTTTTTGAAATTTTTTTTTTGAAAATTTTTTTTTTTTATTTTTTTAAAATTTTTTTTTTTGAAAATTTTTTTTTTGAAATTTTTTTTTTGTATTTTTTTAAAAATTTTTTTAAAATTTTTTTTGAAATTTTTTTTCTTAAATTTTTTTTAAATTTTTTTTTTGAAAATTTTTTTGAAATTTTTTTCCAATTTTTTTTTTCAATTTTTTTTTTAAATTTTTTTAAATTATTTTTTTGAAATTTTTTTCCAATTTTTTTTAAATTATTTTTTTGAAATTTTTTTTGAATTTTTTTTTGAATTTTTTTTTTGAAATTTTTTTTTTCGAAAATTTTTTTGAAATTATTTTTTTTTGAAATTTTTTTTTTTGAAAATTTTTTTTTTGAAATTTTTTTTTTTCGAAAATTTTTTTGAAATTTTTTTTTGAAAATTTTTTTTTTTGAAAATTTTTTTTTTTGAAATTTTTTTTTAAAATTTTTTTTAAATTTTTTTTTTTAAATTTTTTTTTTTGTATTTTTTTTTGAAATTTTTTTTTTCGAAAATTTTTTTGAAATTATTTTTTTTTGAAATTTTTTTTTTTGAAATTTTTTTTTTGAAATTTTTTTTTTGAAATTTTTTTTTTCGAAAATTTTTTTAAAATTTTTTTTAAATTTTTTTTTTGAATTTTTTTTTGTATTTTTTTTTGAAATTTTTTTTTTCGAAAATTTTTTTGAAATTTTTTTTTTTGAAAATTTTTTTTTTGAAATTTTTTTTTTGAAAATTTTTTTTTTTATTTTTTTAAAATTTTTTTTTTTGAAATTTTTTTTTTTGAAATTTTTTTTTTTTTAATTTTTTTTTTTATTTTTTTAAAATTTTTTTTTTTGAAAATTTTTTTTTTGAAATTTTTTTTTTGTATTTTTTTAAAATTTTTTTTAAAATTTTTTTTGAAATTTTTTTTCTTAAATTTTTTTTAAATTTTTTTTTTGAAAATTTTTTTGAAATTTTTTTCCAATTTTTTTTTTCAATTTTTTTTTTAAATTTTTTTAAATTATTTTTTTGAAATTTTTTTCCAATTTTTTTTAAATTATTTTTTTGAAATTTTTTTTGAATTTTTTTTTGAATTTTTTTTTTGAAATTTTTTTTTTCGAAAATTTTTTTGAAATTATTTTTTTTTGAAATTTTTTTTTTTGAAAATTTTTTTTTGAAAATTTTTTTTTTTGAAATTTTTTTTGAAATTTTTTTTTTTAATTTTTTTTAAATTTTTTTTTTGAAAATTTTTTTTTGAAATTTTTTTTTTTGAAATTTTTTTTTTTGAAATTTTTTTTTTTGAAATTTTTTTTTTGAAAATTTTTTTTTCGATTTTTTTTAAATAATTTTTTTGAAATTTTTTTTTGAATTTTTTTTTTTAAATTTTTTTTTTGAAATTTTTTTTTTCGAAAATTTTTTGAAATTTTTTTCCAATTTTTTTTTTCAATTTTTTTTAAATTTATTTTTTTTGTATTTTTTTTTTTGAAATTTTTTTTTTCGAAAATTTCTTTGAAATTTTTTTCCAATTTTTTTTTCAATTTTTTAAAAATTTTTTAAATTATTTTTTTGAAATTTTTTTCCAATTTTTTTTAAATTATTTTTTTGAAATTTTTTTTGAATTTTTTTTTTGAATTTTTTTTTTTAAATTTTTTTTCTTGAAATTTTTTTTTCGAAAATTTTTTGAAATTTTTTTCCAATTTTTTTTTCAATTTTTTTTAAATTTATTTTTTTTGTATTTTTTTTTTGAAATTTTTTTTTTCGAAAATTTTTTTGAAATTTTTTTCCAATTTTTTTTTCAATTTTTTTTTAAATTTTTTTTGAAATTTTTTTTTTTAAATTTTTTTTAAATTTTTTTTTTGAAAATTTTTTTTTCGAAATTGTTTTTTTTTGAAATTTTTTTTTTGAAATTTTTTTTTTCGAAATTTTTTTGAAATTTTTTTCCAATTTTTTTTTTCAATTTTTTTAAAATTTTTTTTAAATTTTTTTTTTGAAATTTTTTTTTTCGAAAATTTTTTTGAAATTTTTTTTTTGAAATTTTTTTTTTTGAAATTTTTTTTTTTCGAAAATTTTTTTGAAATTTTTTTTTTGAAAATTTTTTTTTTTGAATTTTTTTTTTTGAAATTTTTCTTAAAATTTTTTTTGAAATTTTTTTTTTTAAATTTTTTTTAAATTTTTTTTTTGAAAATTTTTTTTTTGAAATTTTTTTTTTTTGAAATTTTTTTTTTTGAAATTTTTTTTTTCGAAATTTTCCAATTTTTTTTTTCAATTTTTTTTAAATTTTTTTTTTTAATTTTTTTTTTGTATTTTTTTTTTTTGAAATTTTTTTTTTCGAAAATTTTTTTGAAATTATTTTTTTTTGAAATTTTTTTTTTGAAAATTTTTTTTTTGAAATTTCTTTTTTTTCGAAAATTTTTTTGAAATTTTTTTTTGAAAATTTTTTTTTTGAATTTTTTTTTTTTAAATTTTCTTTAAATTTTTTTTTTGAAATTTTTTTTTTTGTATTTTTTTTTTTTGAAATTTTTTTTTTTCGAAATTTTTTTTGAAATTATTTTTTTTTGAAATTTTTTTTTTGAAATTTTTTTTCAATTTTTTTTTAAATTTTTTTAAATTATTTTTTTGAAATTTTTTTTGAATTTTTTTTTTGAAATTTTTTTTTTTGAAATTTTTTTCTTGAATTTTTTTTTCGAATTTTTTTTCAATTTTTTTTTCAATTTTTATTAAAATTTTTTTTTTTATTTTTTTTTTTAATTTTTTAAAAAAATTTTTTGAAAAATTTTTTTTCAATTTTTTCCAATTTTTTTTCAATTTTTTTAAAAATTTTTTAAATTTTTTTTTGAAATTTTTTTTTTTTCAAATTTTTTTTTTGAAATTATTTTTTTCGAAAATTTTTTTGAAATTTTTTTCCAATTTTTTTTTTTCAATTTTTTTAAAAATTTTTTTTGAAATTTTTTTTTTTGAATTTTTTTTTTTTAAATTTTTTTTTTGAAAATTTTTTTTTCGATTTTTTTTAAATTATTTTTTTGAAATTTTTTTTTGAATTTTTTTTTTGAAATTTTTTTTTTTGAATTTATTTTTTTCGAAAATTTTTTGAAATTTTTTTCCAATTTTTTTTTTCAATTTTTTTTAAATTTATTTTTTTTGTATTTTTTTTTTGAAATTTTTTTTTTCGAAAATTTTTTTGAAATTTTTTTCCAATTTTTTTTTTCAATTTTTTTTTTAAATTTTTTTAAATTATTTTTTTGAAATTTTTTTCCAATTTTTTTTAAATTATTTTTTTGAAATTTTTTTTGAATTTTTTTTTTGAATTTTTTTTTTGAAATTTTTTTTCTTGAAATTTTTTTTTCGAAAATTTTTTGAAATTTTTTTCCAATTTTTTTTTTCAATTTTTTTTAAATTTATTTTTTTAGTATTTTTTTTTTGAATTTTTTTTTTTCGAAAATTTTTTTGAAATTTTTTTCCAAGTTTTTTTTTCAATTTTTTTAAAAATTTTTTTTGAAATTTTTTTTTTAAAATTTTTTTTAAATTTTTTTTTTGAAAATTTTTTTTTCGAAATTTTTTTTTTGAAATTTTTTTTTTGAAATTTTTTTTTTCGAAATTTTTTTGAAATTTTTTTCCAATTTTTTTTTTCAATTTTTTTTAAATTTTTTTTAAATTTTTTTTTTGAAATTTTTTTTTTTTGTATTTTTTTTTTTGAATTTTTTTTTTCGAAAATTTTTTTGAAATTATTTTTTTTTGAAATTTTTTTTTTTGAAAATTTTTTTTTTGAAATTTTTTTTTTCGAAAATTTTTTTGAAATTTTTTTTTTGAAAATTTTTTTTTTGAAGTTTTTTTTTTTAATTTTTTTTAAATTTTTTTTTTGAAATTTTTTTTTTTTGTATTTTTTTTTGAAATTTTTTTTTTCGAAAATTTTTTTGAAATTATTTTTTTTTGAAATTTTTTTTTTCGAAAATTTTTTTGAAATTATTTTTTTTTGAAATTTTTTTTTTGAAAATTTTTTTTTTGAAATTTTTTTTTTGAAATTTTTTTTTTCGAAAATTTTTTTGAAATTTTTTTCCAATTTTTTTTTTCAATTTTTTTTTTTTATTTTTTTAAATTATTTTTTTGAAATTTTTTTTGAAATTTTTTTTTGAATTTTTTTTTCAATTTTTTTAAAAATTTTTTTTGAAATTTTTTTTTTTTAATTTTTTTTAAATTTTTTTTTTGAAAATTTTTTTTTTGAAATTTTTTTTTTGAAATTTTTTTTTTGAAATTTTTTTTTTCGAAATTTTTTTGAAATTTTTTCCAATTTTTTTGAAATTTTTTTTTTGAAATTTTTTTTTTTGTATTTTTTTTTTTTGAAATTTTTTTTTTCGAAAATTTTTTTGAAATTATTTTTTTTTGAAATTTTTTTTTTGAAAATTTTTTTTTTGAAATTTTTTTTTTTTCGAAAATTTTTTTGAAATTTTTTTTTTGAAATTTTTTTTTTTTGGAATTTTTTTTTTAAATTTTTTTTAAATTTTTTTTTTGAAATTTTTTTTTTGTATTTTTTTTTTTTGTAATTTTTTTTTTCGAAATTTTTTTTGAAATTATTTTTTTTTGAAATTTTTTTTTTTGAAAATTTTTTTTTTGAATTTTTTTTTTTGAAATTTTTTTTTTTGAAATTTTTTTTTTCGAAAATTTTTTTGAAATTTTTTTCCAATTTTTTTTTTCAATTTTTTTTAAATTTTTTTTTTGAAAATTTTTTTTTTGAATTTTTTTTTTTAAATTTTTTTTTTGAAATTTTTTTTTCGAAATTTTTTTGAAATTTTTTTCCAATTTTTTTTTCAATTTTTTTTAAAATTTTTTTTTAATTTTTTTTTTGAAATTTTTTTTTTTTGTATTTTTTTTTTGTTATTTTTTTTTTCGAAAATTTTTTTGAAATTATTTTTTTTTGGAATTTTTTTTTTTGAAAATTTTTTTTTTGAAATTTTTTTTTTTCGAAAATTTTTTTGAAATTTTTTTTTGAAAATTTTTTTTTTTGAATTTTTTTTTTGAAATTTTTTTTAAATTTTTTTTTTTAAATTTTTTTTTTTGTATTTTTTTTTGAAATTTTTTTTTTCGAAAATTTTTTTGAAATTATTTTTTTTTGAAATTTTTTTTTTTGAAATTTTTTTTTTGAAATTTTTTTTTTGAAATTTTTTTTTTCGAAAATTTTTTTTAAATTTTTTTTAAATTTTTTTTTTGAATTTTTTTTTTGTATTTTTTTTTGAAATTTTTTTTTCGAAAATTTTTTTGAAATTTTTTTTTTTGAAAATTTTTTTTTTGAAATTTTTTTTTTGAAAATTTTTTTTTTTATTTTTTTAAAATTTTTTTTTTTGAAAATTTTTTTTTTGAAATTTTTTTTTTGTATTTTTTTAAAAATTTTTTTAAAATTTTTTTTGAAATTTTTTTTCTTAAATTTTTTTTAAATTTTTTTTTTGAAAATTTTTTTGAAATTTTTTTCCAATTTTTTTTTTCAATTTTTTTTTAAATTTTTTTAAATTATTTTTTTGAAATTTTTTTCCAATTTTTTTTAAATTATTTTTTTGAAATTTTTTTTAAATTTTTTTTAAATTTTTTTTTTGAATTTTTTTTTTGTATTTTTTTTTGAAATTTTTTTTTTCGAAAATTTTTTTGAAATTTTTTTTTTTGAAAATTTTTTTTTTGAAATTTTTTTTTTGGAAATTTTTTTTGAAATTATTTTTTTTTGAAATTTTTTTTTTTGAAAATTTTTTTTTTGAAATTTTTTTTTTTCGAAAATTTTTTTGAATTTTTTTTTTGAAAATTTTTTTTTTTGAAATTTTTTTTGAAATTTTTTTTTTTAATTTTTTTTAAATTTTTTTTTTGAAAATTTTTTTTTTGAAATTATTTTTTTTTGAAATTTTTTTTTTTGAATTTTTTTTTTTCGAAATTTTTTTCCAATTTTTTTTTCAATTTTTTTTAAATTTTTTTTTTGAAATTTTTTTTTTTTGTATTTTTTTTTTTGAAATTTTTTTTTTCGAAAATTTTTTTGAAATTATTTTTTTTTGAAATTTTTTTTTTGAAAATTTTTTTTTTAAATTTTTTTTTTTCGAAAATTTTTTTGAAATTTTTTTTTGAAAATTTTTTTTTTTGAAAATTTTTTTCTTTGAAATTTTTTTTAAAAATTTTTTTTAAATTTTTTTTTTGAAATTTTTTTTTTTGTATTTTTTTTTTTTGAAATTTTTTTTTTCGAAATTTTTTTTGAAATTATTTTTTTTTGAAATTTTTTTTTGAAATTTTTTTTCAATTTTTTTTTAAATTTTTTTAAATTATTTTTTTGAAATTTTTTTTGAATTTTTTTTTTGAAATTTTTTTTTTTGAAATTTTTTTTTTGAATTTTTTTTTCGAATTTTTTTTCAATTTTTTTTTCAATTTTTATTAAAATTTTTTTTTTTTTTTTTTTTTTTTCCAATTTTTTTTTCAATTTTTTTAAAATTTTTTTTAAATTTTTTTTTGAAATTTTTTTTTTTGAAATTTTTTTTTTGAAATTATTTTTTTCGAAAATTTTTTTGAAATTTTTTTCCCATTTTTTTTTCAATTTTTTAAAAATTTTTTTTGAAATTTTTTTTTTTGAAATTTTTTTTTTTGAAATTTTTTTTTTTGAAATTTTTTTTTTGAAAATTTTTTTTTCGATTTTTTTTAAATTATTTTTTTGAAATTTTTTTTTGAATTTTTTTTTTAAATTTTTTTTTTGAAATTTTTTTTTTCGAAAATTTTTTGAAATTTTTTTCCAATTTTTTTTTTCAATTTTTTTTAAATTTATTTTTTTTGTATTTTTTTTTTTGAAATTTTTTTTTTCGAAAATTTTTTTGAAATTTTTTTCCAATTTTTTTTTCAATTTTTTAAAATTTTTTTAAATTATTTTTTTGAAATTTTTTTCCAATTTTTTTTAAATTATTTTTTTGAAATTTTTTTTGAATTTTTTTTTTGAATTTTTTTTTTTTAATTTTTTTTCTTGAAATTTTTTTTTCGAAAATTTTTTGAAATTTTTTTCCAATTTTTTTTTTCAATTTTTTTTAAATTTATTTTTTTTGTATTTTTTTTTTGAAATTTTTTTTTTCGAAAATTTTTTTGAAATTTTTTTCTAATTTTTTTTTCAATTTTTTTTAAAATTTTTTTTGAAATTTTTTTTTTTTAATTTTTTTTAAATTTTTTTTTTGAAAATTTTTTTTTCGAAATTGTTTTTTTTTGAAATTTTTTTTTTGAAATTTTTTTTTTCGAAATTTTTTTGAAATTTTTTTCCAATTTTTTTTTTCAATTTTTTTAAAATTTTTTTTAAATTTTTTTTTTGAAATTTTTTTTTTTGTATTTTTTTTTTGAAATTTTTTTTTTCGAAAATTTTTTTGAAATTATTTTTTTTTGAAATTTTTTTTTTGAAAATTTTTTTTTTGAAATTTTTTTTTTCGAAAATTTTTTTGAAATTTTTTTTTTGAAAATTTTTTTTTTGAAGTTTTTTTTTTAATTTTTTTTAAATTTTTTTTTTTGAAATTTTTTTTTTTTGTATTTTTTTTTTTGAAATTTTTTTTTTTCGAAAATTTTTTTGAAATTATTTTTTTTTGAAATTTTTTTTTTCGAAAATTTTTTTGAAATTATTTTTTTTTGAATTTTTTTTTTGAAAATTTTTTTTTTGAAATTTTTTTTTTGAAATTTTTTTTTTGAAATTTTTTTTTTCGAAAATTTTTTTGAAATTTTTTTCCAATTTTTTTTTTCAATTTTTTTTTTTATTTTTTTAAATTATTTTTTTGAAATTTTTTTTGAAATTTTTTTTTTGAATTTTTTTTTCAATTTTTTTTAAAATTTTTTTTGAAATTTTTTTTTAAAATTTTTTTTAAATTTTTTTTTTGAAAATTTTTTTTTTGAAATTTTTTTTTTTTGAAATTTTTTTTTTTGAAATTTTTTTTTTCGAAATTTTTTTGAAATTTTTTTCCAATTTTTTTTTCAATTTTTTTGTATTTTTTTTTTTGAAATTTTTTTTTTCGAAAATTTTTTTGAAATAATTTTTTTTTGAAATTTTTTTTTTTGAAAATTTTTTTTTTGAAATTTTTTTTTTTTTCGAAAATTTTTTTGAAATTTTTTTTTTGAAAATTTTTTTTTTTGAAATTTTTTTTTTTTAATTTTTTTTAAATTTTTTTTTTGAAATTTTTTTTTTGTATTTTTTTTTTTGAAATTTTTTTTTTCGAAATTTTTTTTGAAATTATTTTTTTTTGAAATTTTTTTTTTTGAAAATTTTTTTTTTGAAATTTTTTTTTTGAAAATTTTTTTTTCGATTTTTTTTAAATTATTTTTTTGAAATTTTTTTTTGAATTTTTTTTTTGAAATTTTTTATTTGAAATTTTTTTTTTCGAAAATTTTTTGAAATTTTTTTCCAATTTTTTTTTTCAATTTTTTTTTAATTTATTTTTTTTGTATTTTTTTTTTTGAAATTTTTTTTTTCGAAAATTTTTTTGAAATTTTTTTCCAATTTTTTTTTTCAATTTTTTTTTTAAATTTTTTAAAATTATTTTTTTTCAATTTTTTTCCAATTTTTTTTAAATTATTTTTTGAAATTTTTTTTGAATTTTTTTTTTGAATTTTTTTTTTGAAATTTTTTTTCTTGAAATTTTTTTTTCGAAAATTTTTTGAAATTTTTTTCCAATTTTTTTTTTCAATTTTTTTGTATTTTTTTTTTGAAATTTTTTTTTTCGAAAATTTTTTTGAAATTTTTTTCCAATTTTTTTTTTCAATTTTTTTTTAAATTTTTTTTGAAATTTTTTTTTTGAAATTTTTTTTAAATTTTTTTTTTGAAAATTTTTTTTTCGAAATTGTTTTTTTTTGAAATTTTTTTTTTGAAATTTTTTTTTCGAAATTTTTTTGAAATTTTTTTCCAATTTTTTTTTTCAATTTTTTTAAAATTTTTTTTAAATTTTTTTTTGAAATTTTTTTTTTTTGTATTTTTTTTTTTAATTTTTTTTTTCGAAAATTTTTTTGAAATTATTTTTTTTTGAAATTTTTTCTTTGAAAATTTTTTTTTGAAATTTTTTTTTTCGAAAATTTTTTTGAAATTTTTTTTTTCGAAAATTTTTTGAAATTTTTTTCCA
>OX101812.2:39360008-39440008 GCA_944452925.2 Chrysolina oricalcia
CCAATTTTTTTTTTCAATTTTTTTTTTTTATTTTTTTAAATTATTTTTTTGAAATTTTTTTTGAAATTTTTTTTTTTTGAAATTTTTTTTTTTGAAATTTTTTTTCTCGAAATTTTTTTGAAATTTTTTTCCAATTTTTTTTTTCAATTTTTTTTAAATTTTTTTTTTGAAATTTTTTTTTTTTGTATTTTTTTTTTTGAAATTTTTTTTTTCGAAAATTTTTTTGAAATTATTTTTTTTTGAAATTTTTTTTTTGAAAATTTTTTTTTTGAAATTTTTTTTTTTCGAAAATTTTTTTGAAATTTTTTTTTGAAAATTTTTTTTTTTGAAATTTTTTTTTAAAAATTTTTTTTAAATTTTTTTTTTGAAATTTTTTTTTTGTATTTTTTTTTTTTGAAATTTTTTTTTTCGAAATTTTTTTTGAAATTATTTTTTTTTGAAATTTTTTTTTTTGAAAATTTTTTTTTTGAAATTTTTTTTTTGAAATTTTTTTTTTCGAAAATTTTTTTGAAATTTTTTTCCAATTTTTTTTTTCAATTTTTTTTAAATTTTTTTTTTGAAATTTTTTTTTTTGTATTTTTTTTTTGAAATTTTTTTTTTCGAAAATTTTTTTGAAATTATTTTTTTTTGAAATTTTTTTTTTTGAAAATTTTTTTTGTGAAATTTTTTTTTTCGAAAATTTTTTTGAAATTTTTTTTTTGAAAATTTTTTTTTTGAATTTTTTTTTTGAAATTTTTTTTAAATTTTTTTTTTGAAATTTTTTTTTTTTGTATTTTTTTTTTTGAAATTTTTTTTTTCGAAAATTTTTTTGAAATTATTTTTTTTTGAAAATTTTTTTTTTGAAATTTTTTTTTTGAAATTTTTTTTTTTGAAATTTTTTTTTTCGAAATTTTTTTTAAAATTTTTTTTAAATTTTTTTTTTGAATTTTTTTTTTGTATTTTTTTTTTGAAATTTTTTTTTTCGAAAATTTTTTTGAAATTTTTTTTTTTGAAAATTTTTTTTTTGAAATTTTTTTTTGAAAATTTTTTTTTTTTATTTTTTTAAAATTTTTTTTTTGAAAATTTTTTTTTTGAAATTTTTTTTTTGTATTTTTTTTAAATTTTTTTTAAAATTTTTTTTGAAATTTTTTTTCTTAAATTTTTTTTTAATTTTTTTTTTGAAAATTTTTTTGAAATTTTTTTCCAATTTTTTTTTTCAATTTTTTTTTTAATTTTTTTAAATTATTTTTTTGAAATTTTTTTCCAATTTTTTTTAAATTATTTTTTTGAAATTTTTTTTGAATTTTTTTTTTGAATTTTTTTTTTGAAATTTTTTTTTTCGAAAATTTTTTTGAAATTTTTTTCCAATTTTTTTTTTCAATTTTTTTTTTAAATTTTTTCAAATTATTTTTTTGAAATTTTTTTCCAATTTTTTTTAAATTATTTTTTTGAAATTTTTTTTGAAATTTTTTTTCTTGAAATTGTTTTTTTCAATTTTTTTTAAATTTATTTTTTTTGTATTTTTTTTTTGAAATTTTTTTTTCGAAAATTTTTTTGAAATTTTTTTCCAATTTTTTTTTTCAATTTTTTTTAAAATTTTTTTAAATTATTTTTTTGAAATTTTTTTTGAATTTTTTTTTTGAAATTTTTTTTTTTTCAAATTTTTTTTTTTTGAAATTTTTTTTTTGAAATTTTTTTTCAATTTTTTTTTAAATTTTTTTAAATTATTTTTTTGAAATTTTTTTTGAATTTTTTTTTTGAAATTTTTTTTTTTGAAATTTTTTTTTTGAATTTTTTTTTCAATTTTTTTTAAAATTTTTTTTTTTATTTTTTTTAAATTTTTTTTTTGAAAATTTTTTTTTTTGAAATTTTTTTTCAATTTTTTTTTAAATTTTTTTAAATTATTTTTTTGAAATTTTTTTTAAATTTTTTTTTTGAAATTTTTTTTTTTGTATTTTTTTTTTGAAATTTTTTTTTTCGAAAATTTTTTTTGAAATTATTTTTTTTTGAAAATTTTTTTTTTGAAATTTTTTTTTTGAAATTTTTTTTTGAAATTATTTTTCCGAAAATTTTTTTGAAATTTTTTTCCAATTTTTTTTTTCAATTTTTTTTAAATTTTTTTTTGAAATTTTTTTTTTTTTTTTTTTAAATTTTTTTTTGAAATTTTTTTTTGAAATTATTTTTTTCGAAAATTTTTTTGAAATTTTTTTCCAATTTTTTTTTCAATTTTTTTTAAATTTTTTTTTGAAATTTTTTTTTTTGAAATTTTTTTTTTTGAAATTTTTTTTTTGAAAATTTTTTTTTCGATTTTTTTTTTCAATTTTTTTTTAAATTTTTTTTTTGAAAATTTTTTTTTGAAATTTTTTTTTTGAAATTTTTTTTTTATTTTTTTTAAATTTTTTTTTTGAAAATTTTTTTTTTTAAATTTTTTTTTTGAATTTTTTTTTTCAATTTTTTTAAAATTTTTTTTTTTAATTTTTTTTAAATTTTCTTTTTGAAAATTTTATTTTTTGAAATTTTTTTTCAATTTTTTTTTAAATTTTTTTAAATTATTTTTTTGAAATTTTTTTTGAATTTTTTTTTTGAAATTTTTTTTTTTGAAATTTTTTTTTTGAATTTTTTTTCAATTTTTTTTAAAATTTTTTTTGAAATCTTTTTTTTAAAATTTTTTTTAAATTTTTTTTTTGAAAATTTTTTTTTTGAAATTTTTTTTTTCGAATTTTTTTTGAAATTTTTTTCCAATTTTTTTTTTCAATTTTTTTAAAAAATTTTTTAAATTTTTTTTTTGAAATTTTTTTTTTGTACTTTTTTTTTTGAAATTTTTTTTTTCGAAAATTTTTTTGAAATTATTTTTTTTTGAAATTTTTTTTTTGAAAATTTTTTTTTGAAATTTTTTTTTTTCGAAAATTTTTTTGAAATTTTTTTTTTGAAAATTTGTTTTTTTGAAAATTTTTTTTGTAAAATTATTTTTTTTAAATTTTTTTTTTTTAATTTTTTTTAAATTTTTTTTTTGAATTTTTTTTTTTTGTATTTTTTTTTTTTGAATTTTTTTTTTCGAAAATTTTTTTGAAATTATTTTTTTTTGAAATTTTTTTTTTTGAAAATTTTTTTTTTGAAATTTTTTTTTTGAAATTTTTTTGTTGAAATTTTTTTTTTCGAAAATTTTTTTGAAATTTTTTTCCAATTATTTTTTTGAAATTTTTTTTTTGAAAATTTTTTTTTTTTTAATTATTTTTTTGAAATTTTTTTTTTCGAAATTTTTTTGAAATTTTTTTCCAATTTTTTTTTCAATTTTTTTAAAAATTTTTTTGAAATTTTTTTTTTTGTATTTTTTTTTTGAAATTTTTTTTTTGAAATTTTTTTTTTGAAAAATTTTTTTTTTTAATTTTTTTTTTGAAATTTTTTTTTTCGAAATTTTTTTGAAATTTTTTTCCAATTTTTTTTTTCAATTTTTTTTCAATTTTTTTAAAATTTTTTTTGAAATTTTTTTTTTTGTATTTTTTTTTTGAAATTTTTTTTTTGAAATTTTTTTTTTTGAAAAATTTTTTTTTTTAAATTTTTTTTTTGAAATTTTTTTTTTCGAAATTTTTTTGAAATTTTTTTCCAATTTTTTTTTCAATTTTTTTTAAATTTTTTTTAAATTTTTTTTTTGAAATTTTTTTTTTTGTATTTTTTTTTTTTGAAATTTTTTTTTTCGAAAATTTTTTTGAAATTATTTTTTTTTGAAATTTTTTTTTTTGAAAATTTTTTTTTTGAAATTTTTTTTTTCGAAAATTTTTTTGAAATTTTTTTTTTGAAAATTTTTTTTTGAAAATTTTTTTTTTGAAATTTTTTTTAAATTTTTTTTTTGAAATTTTTTTTTTTGTATTTTTTTTTTTGAAATTTTTTTTTTCGAAAATTTTTTTGAAATTATTTTTTTTTGAAAATTTTTTTTTTGAATTTTTTTTTTTGAAATTTTTTTTTTTGAAATTTTTTTTTTCGAAAATTTTTTTAAAATTTTTTTTAAATTTTTTTTTTGAATTTTTTTTTTGTATTTTTTTTTTGAAATTTTTTTTTCGAAAATTTTTTTGAAATTTTTTTTTTTGAAAATTTTTTTTTTGAAATTTTTTTTTTGAAAATTTTTTTTTTTTATTTTTTTAAAATTTTTTTTTTGAAAATTTTTTTTTTGAAATTTTTTTTTTGTATTTTTTTAAAATTTTTTTTAAAATTTTTTTTGAAATTTTTTTTCTTAAATTTTTTTTAAATTTTTTTTTGAAAATTTTTTTGAAATTTTTTTCCAATTTTTTTTTTCAATTTTTTTTTAAAATTTTTTTAAATTATTTTTTTGAAATTTTTTTCCAATTTTTTTTAAATTATTTTTTTGAAATTTTTTTTGAATTTTTTTTTGAATTTTTTTTTTGAAATTTTTTTTTTCGAAAATTTTTTTGAAATTATTTTTTTTTGAAATTTTTTTTTTGAAAATTTTTTTTTTGAAATTTTTTTTTTTCGAAAATTTTTTTGAATTTTTTTTTTTGAAAATTTTTTTTTTTGAATTTTTTTTTTTGAAATTTTTTTTTTTGAATTATTTTTTTGAAATTTTTTTTGAATTTTTTTTTTGAATTTTTTTTTTGAAATTTTTTTTTTGAAAATTTTTTTTTTGAAATTTTTTTTTTTCGAAAATTTTTTTGAATTTTTTTTTTTGAAAATTTTTTTTTTTGAATTTTTTTTTTGAAATTTTTTTTTTTGAATTATTTTTTTGAAATTTTTTTTGAATTTTTTTTTTGAATTTTTTTTTTGAAATTTTTTTTTTCGAAAATTTTTTTGAAATTATTTTTTTTTTAAATTTTTTTTTTGAAATTTTTTTTTTTGAAATTTTTTTCCAATTTTTTTTTTGCAATTTTTTTAAAATTTTTTTTAAATTTTTTTTTTGAAATTTTTTTTTTTTTGTATTTTTTTTTTTGAAATTTTTTTTTTCGAAAATTTTTTTTGTGAAATTTTTTTTTTTCGAAAATTTTTTTGAAATTTTTTTTTTTGAAAATTTTTTTTGTGAAATTTTTTTTTTTCGAAAATTTTTTTGAAATTTTTTTTTTGAAAATTTTTTTTTTGAATTTTTTTTTTGAAATTTTTTTTAAATTTTTTTTTTGAAATTTTTTTTTTTTGTATTTTTTTTTTTGAAATTTTTTTTTTCGAAAATTTTTTTGAAATTATTTTTTTTTGAAAATTTTTTTTTTGAAATTTTTTTTTTGAAATTTTTTTTTTTGAAATTTTTTTTTTCGAAATTTTTTTTAAAATTTTTTTTAAATTTTTTTTTTGAATTTTTTTTTTGTATTTTTTTTTTGAAATTTTTTTTTTCGAAAATTTTTTTGAAATTTTTTTTTTTGAAAATTTTTTTTTTGAAATTTTTTTTTGAAAATTTTTTTTTTTTATTTTTTTAAAATTTTTTTTTTTGAAAATTTTTTTTTTGAAATTTTTTTTTTGTATTTTTTTTAAATTTTTTTTAAAATTTTTTTTGAAATTTTTTTTCTTAAATTTTTTTTTAATTTTTTTTTTGAAAATTTTTTTGAAATTTTTTTCCAATTTTTTTTTTCAATTTTTTTTTTAATTTTTTTAAATTATTTTTTTGAAATTTTTTTCCAATTTTTTTTAAATTATTTTTTTGAAATTTTTTTTGAATTTTTTTTTTGAATTTTTTTTTTGAAATTTTTTTTTTCGAAAATTTTTTTGAAATTTTTTTCCAATTTTTTTTTTCAATTTTTTTTTTAAATTTTTTCAAATTATTTTTTTGAAATTTTTTTCCAATTTTTTTTAAATTATTTTTTTGAAATTTTTTTTGAAATTTTTTTTCTTGAAATTGTTTTTTTCAATTTTTTTTAAATTTATTTTTTTTGTATTTTTTTTTTTGAAATTTTTTTTTCGAAAATTTTTTTGAAATTTTTTTCCAATTTTTTTTTTCAATTTTTTTTAAAATTTTTTTAAATTATTTTTTTGAAATTTTTTTTGAATTTTTTTTTTGAAATTTTTTTTTTTTCAAATTTTTTTTTTTTGAAATTTTTTTTTTGAAATTTTTTTTCAATTTTTTTTTAAATTTTTTTAAATTATTTTTTTGAAATTTTTTTTGAATTTTTTTTTTGAAATTTTTTTTTTTGAAATTTTTTTTTTGAATTTTTTTTTCAATTTTTTTTAAAATTTTTTTTTTTTATTTTTTTTAAATTTTTTTTTTGAAAATTTTTTTTTTTGAAATTTTTTTTCAATTTTTTTTTAAATTTTTTTAAATTATTTTTTTGAAATTTTTTTTAAATTTTTTTTTTGAAATTTTTTTTTTTGTATTTTTTTTTTGAAATTTTTTTTTTCGAAAATTTTTTTTGAAATTATTTTTTTTTGAAAATTTTTTTTTTGAAATTTTTTTTTTGAAATTTTTTTTTGAAATTATTTTTCCGAAAATTTTTTTGAAATTTTTTTCCAATTTTTTTTTTCAATTTTTTTTAAATTTTTTTTTGAAATTTTTTTTTTTTTTTTTTTAAATTTTTTTTTGAAATTTTTTTTTGAAATTATTTTTTTCGAAAATTTTTTTGAAATTTTTTTCCAATTTTTTTTTCAATTTTTTTTAAATTTTTTTTTGAAATTTTTTTTTTTGAAATTTTTTTTTTTGAAATTTTTTTTTTGAAAATTTTTTTTTCGATTTTTTTTTTCAATTTTTTTTTAAATTTTTTTTTTGAAAATTTTTTTTTGAAATTTTTTTTTTGAAATTTTTTTTTTATTTTTTTTAAATTTTTTTTTTGAAAATTTTTTTTTTTAAATTTTTTTTTTGAATTTTTTTTTTCAATTTTTTTAAAATTTTTTTTTTTAATTTTTTTTAAATTTTCTTTTTGAAAATTTTATTTTTTGAAATTTTTTTTCAATTTTTTTTTAAATTTTTTTAAATTATTTTTTTGAAATTTTTTTTGAATTTTTTTTTTGAAATTTTTTTCTTTGAAATTTTTTTTTTGAATTTTTTTTCAATTTTTTTTAAAATTTTTTTTGAAATCTTTTTTTTAAAATTTTTTTTAAATTTTTTTTTTGAAAATTTTTTTTTTGAAATTTTTTTTTTCGAATTTTTTTTGAAATTTTTTTCCAATTTTTTTTTTCAATTTTTTTAAAAAATTTTTTAAATTTTTTTTTTGAAATTTTTTTTTTGTACTTTTTTTTTTGAAATTTTTTTTTTCGAAAATTTTTTTGAAATTATTTTTTTTTGAAATTTTTTTTTTGAAAATTTTTTTTTTGAAATTTTTTTTTTTCGAAAATTTTTTTGAAATTTTTTTTTTGAAAATTTGTTTTTTTGAAAATTTTTTTTGTAAAATTATTTTTTTTAAATTTTTTTTTTTTAATTTTTTTTAAATTTTTTTTTTGAATTTTTTTTTTTTGTATTTTTTTTTTTTGAATTTTTTTTTTCGAAAATTTTTTTGAAATTATTTTTTTTTGAAATTTTTTTTTTCGAAATTTTTTTGAAATTTTTTTCCAATTTTTTTTTTCAATTTTTTTTCAATTTTTTTAAAATTTTTTTTGAAATTTTTTTTTTTGTATTTTTTTTTTGAAATTTTTTTTTTGAAATTTTTTTTTTTGAAAAATTTTTTTTTTTAAATTTTTTTTTTGAAATTTTTTTTTTCGAAATTTTTTTGAAATTTTTTTCCAATTTTTTTTTCAATTTTTTTTAAATTTTTTTTAAATTTTTTTTTTGAAATTTTTTTTTTTGTATTTTTTTTTTTTGAAATTTTTTTTTTCGAAAATTTTTTTGAAATTATTTTTTTTTGAAATTTTTTTTTTTGAAAATTTTTTTTTTGAAATTTTTTTTTTCGAAAATTTTTTTGAAATTTTTTTTTTGAAAATTTTTTTTTGAAAATTTTTTTTTTGAAATTTTTTTTAAATTTTTTTTTTGAAATTTTTTTTTTTGTATTTTTTTTTTTGAAATTTTTTTTTTCGAAAATTTTTTTGAAATTATTTTTTTTTGAAAATTTTTTTTTTGAAATTTTTTTTTTGAAATTTTTTTTTTTGAAATTTTTTTTTTCGAAAATTTTTTTAAAATTTTTTTTAAATTTTTTTTTTGAATTTTTTTTTTGTATTTTTTTTTTGAAATTTTTTTTTCGAAAATTTTTTTGAAATTTTTTTTTTTGAAAATTTTTTTTTTGAAATTTTTTTTTTGAAAATTTTTTTTTTTTATTTTTTTAAAATTTTTTTTTTGAAAATTTTTTTTTTGAAATTTTTTTTTTGTATTTTTTTAAAATTTTTTTTTAAATTTTTTTTGAAATTTTTTTTCTTAAATTTTTTTTAAATTTTTTTTTGAAAATTTTTTTGAAATTTTTTTCCAATTTTTTTTTTCAATTTTTTTTTAAAATTTTTTTAAATTATTTTTTTGAAATTTTTTTCCAATTTTTTTTAAATTATTTTTTTGAAATTTTTTTTGAATTTTTTTTTTGAATTTTTTTTTTGAAATTTTTTTTTTCGAAAATTTTTTTGAAATTATTTTTTTTTGAAATTTTTTTTTTGAAAATTTTTTTTTTGAAATTTTTTTTTTTCGAAAATTTTTTTGAATTTTTTTTTTTGAAAATTTTTTTTTTTGAATTTTTTTTTTTGAAATTTTTTTTTTTGAATTATTTTTTTGAAATTTTTTTTGAATTTTTTTTTTGAATTTTTTTTTTGAAATTTTTTTTTTGAAAATTTTTTTTTTGAAATTTTTTTTTTTCGAAAATTTTTTTGAATTTTTTTTTTTGAAAATTTTTTTTTTTGAATTTTTTTTTTGAAATTTTTTTTTTTGAATTTTTTTGAAATTTTTTTTGAATTTTTTTTTTGAATTTTTTTTTTGAAATTTTTTTTTTCGAAAATTTTTTTGAAATTATTTTTTTTTGAAATTTTTTTTTTGAAATTTTTTTTTTGAAATTTTTTTCCAATTTTTTTTTTGCAATTTTTTTTAAATTTTTTTTAAATTTTTTTTTTGAAATTTTTTTTTTTTTGTATTTTTTTTTTTGAAATTTTTTTTTTCGAAAATTTTTTTGAAATTATTTTTTTTTGAAATTTTTTTTTTTGAAAATTTTTTTTTGAAATTTTTTTTTTCGAAAATTTTTTTGAAATTTTTTTTTTGAAAATTTTTTTTTTGAAGTTTTTTTTTTTAAATTTTTTTTAAATTTTTTTTTTGAAATTTTTTTTTTTGTATTTTTTTTTTGAAATTTTTTTTTTCGAAAATTTTTTTGAAATTATTTTTTTTTGAAATTTTTTTTTCGAAAATTTTTTTGAAATTATTTTTTTTTGAAATTTTTTTTTTGAAATTTTTTTTTTGAAATTTTTTTTTTGAAATTTTTTTTTTTGAAATATTTTTTTCGAAAATTTTTTTGAAATTTTTTTCCAATTTTTTTTTTCAATTTTTTTTTTTATTTTTTTAAACTATTTTTTTGAAATTTTTTTTGAAATTTTTTTTTTGAATTTTTTTTTCAATTTTTTTTTAAAATTTTTTTTGAAATTTTTTTTTTTAAATTTTTTTTAAATTTTTTTTTTGAAAATTTTTTTTTTGAAATTTTTTTTTTTTGAAATTTTTTTTTTGAAATTTTTTTTTTCGAAATTTTTTTGAAATTTTTTTCCAATTTTTTTTTTCAATTTTTTTTAAATTTTTTTTTTGAAATTTTTTTTTTTGTATTTTTTTTTTGAAATTTTTTTTTTCGAAAATTTTTTTGAAATTATTTTTTTTTTAAATTTTTTTTTTGAAAATTTTTTTTTTGAAATTTTTTTTTTTCGAAAATTTTTTTGAAATTTTTTTTTTGAAAATTTTTTTTTTTGAAATTTTTTTTTAAAATTTTTTTTTAAATTTTTTTTTTGAAATTTTTTTTTTTGTATTTTTTTTTTTTTTAATTTTTTTTTCGAAATTTTTTTGAAATTATTTTTTTTTGAAATTTTTTTTTTTGAAAATTTTTTTTTTGAAATTTTTTTTTTGAAATTTTTTTTTTTGAAATTTTTTTTTTCGAAAATTTTTTTGAAATTTTTTTTTTGAAAATTTTTTTTTTGAAATTTTTTTTTTTTAATTTTTTTTTTGAAATTTTTTTTTTTGTATTTTTTTTTTGAAATTTTTTTTTTCGAAAATTTTTTTGAAATTATTTTTTTTTGAAATTTTTTTTTTGAAATTTTTTTTTTTTAATTTTTTTTTTGAAATTTTTTTTTTGAAATTTTTTTTTTCGAAAATTTTTTTGAAATTTTTTTCCAATTTTTTTTTTCAATTTTTTTTTTTATTTTTTTAAATTATTTTTTTGAAATTTTTTTTGAAATTTTTTTTTTGAATTTTTTTTTCAATTTTTTTTTTATTTTTTTTTGAAATTTTTTTTTTTAATTTTTTTTAATTTTTTTTTTTAATTTTTTTTTTGAAATTTTTTTTTTTGAAATTTTTATTTTTGAAATTTTTTTTCTCGAAATTTTTTTGAAATTTTTTTCCAATTTTTTTTTTCAATTTTTTTTAAATTTTTTTTTTGAAATTTTTTTTTTTTGTATTTTTTTTTTTGAAATTTTTTTTTTCGAAAATTTTTTTGAAATTATTTTTTTTTTTAATTTTTTTTTGAAAATTTTTTTTTTGAAATTTTTTTTTTTCGAAAATTTTTTTGAAATTTTTTTTTTGAAAATTTTTTTTTTTGAAATTTTTTTTTAAAAATTTTTTTTAAATTTTTTTTTTGAAATTTTTTTTTTGTATTTTTTTTTTTGAAATTTTTTTTTTCGAAATTTTTTTTGAAATTATTTTTTTTTGAAATTTTTTTTTTTGAAAATTTTTTTTTTGAAATTTTTTTTTTGAAATTTGTTTTTTCGAAAATTTTTTTGAAATTTTTTTCCAATTTTTTTTTTCTTTTTTTTTTAAATTTTTTTTTTGAAATTTTTTTTTTTGTATTTTTTTTTTTGAAATTTTTTTTTTCGAAAATTTTTTTGAAATAATTTTTTTTTGAAATTTTTTTTTTTGAAAATTTTTTTTGTGAAATTTTTTTTTTTCGAAAATTTTTTTGAAATTTTTTTTTTGAAAATTTTTTTTTTGAATTTTTTTTTTGAAATTTTTTTTAAATTTTTTTTTTGAAATTTTTTTTTTTTGTATTTTTTTTTTTGAAATTTTTTTTTTCGAAAATTTTTTTGAAATTATTTTTTTTTGAAAATTTTTTTTTTGAAATTTTTTTTTTGAAATTTTTTTTTTTGAAATTTTTTTTTTCGAAATTTTTTTTAAAATTTTTTTTAAATTTTTTTTTTGAATTTTTTTTTTGTATTTTTTTTTTGAAATTTTTTTTTTCGAAAATTTTTTTGAAATTTTTTTTTTGAAAATTTTTTTTTTGAAATTTTTTTTTTGAAAATTTTTTTTTTTTATTTTTTTAAAATTTTTTTTTTGAAAATTTTTTTTTTGAAATTTTTTTTTTGTATTTTTTTTAAATTTTTTTTAAAATTTTTTTTGAAATTTTTTTTCTTAAATTTTTTTTTAATTTTTTTTTTGAAAATTTTTTTGAAATTTTTTTCCAATTTTTTTTTTTCAATTTTTTTTTTTAATTTTTTTTAAATTATTTTTTTGAAATTTTTTTCCAATTTTTTTTAAATTATTTTTTTGAAATTTTTTTTGAATTTTTTTTTTGAATTTTTTTTTTGAAATTTTTTTTTTCGAAAATTTTTTTGAAATTTTTTTCCAATTTTTTTTTCAATTTTTTTTTTAAATTTTTTCAAATTATTTTTTTGAAATTTTTTTCCAATTTTTTTTAAATTATTTTTTTGAAATTTTTTTTGAAATTTTTTTTCTTGAAATTTTTTTTTTCAATTTTTTTTAAATTTATTTTTTTTTGTATTTTTTTTTTTTGAAATTTTTTTTTCGAAAATTTTTTTGAAATTTTTTTCCAATTTTTTTTTTCAATTTTTTTTAAAATTTTTTTAAATAATTTTTTTGAAATTTTTTTTGAATTTTTTTTTTGAAATTTTTTTTTTTTGAAATTTTTTTTTTTTGAAATTTTTTTTTTGAAATTTTTTTTCAATTTTTTTTTAAATTTTTTTAAATTATTTTTTTGAAATTTTTTTTGAATTTTTTTTTTGAAATTTTTTTTTTTGAAATTTTTTTTTTGAATTTTTTTTTCAATTTTTTTAAAAAATTTTTTTTTTTATTTTTTTTAAATTTTTTTTTTGAAATTTTTTTTTTTTGAAATTTTTTTTCAATTTTTTTTTAAATTTTTTTAAATTATTTTTTTGAAATTTTTTTTAAATTTTTTTTTTGAAATTTTTTTTTTTGTATTTTTTTTTTGAAATTTTTTTTTTCGAAAATTTTTTTTGAAATTATTTTTTTTTGAAAATTTTTTTTTTGAAATTTTTTTTTTGAAATTTTTTTTTGAAATTATTTTTCCGAAAATTTTTTTGAAATTTTTTTCCAATTTTTTTTTTCAATTTTTTTTAAATTTTTTTTTGAAATTTTTTTTTTTTTTTTTTTTAAATTTTTTTTTGAAATTTTTTTTTGAAATTATTTTTTTCGAAAATTTTTTTGAAATTTTTTTCCAATTTTTTTTTTCATTTTTTTTTAAATTTTTTTTTTGAAATTTTTTTTTTTGAAATTTTTTTTTTTGAAATTTTTTTTTTGAAAATTTTTTTTTCGATTTTTTTTTCAATTTTTTTTTAAATTTTTTTTTTGAAAATTTTTTTTTGAAATTTTTTTTTTGAAATTTTTTTTTTATTTTTTTTAAATTTTTTTTTTGAAAATTTTTTTTTTTAAATTTTTTTTTTGAATTTTTTTTTCAATTTTTTTAAAATTTTTTTTTTTTAATTTTTTTTAAATTTTCTTTTTGAAAATTTTATTTTTTGAAATTTTTTTTCAATTTTTTTTTAAATTTTTTTAAATTATTTTTTTGAAATTTTTTTTGAATTTTTTTTTTGAAATTTTTTTTTTTGAAATTTTTTTTTTGAATTTTTTTTCAATTTTTTTTTAAATTTTTTTTGAAATTTTTTTTTTTAATTTTTTTTAAATTTTTTTTTTGAAAATTTTTTTTTTGAAATTTTTTTTTTCGAATTTTTTTTGAAATTTTTTTCCAATTTTTTTTTTCAATTTTTTTAAAAAAATTTTTAAATTTTTTTTTTGAAATTTTTTTTTTGTACTTTTTTTTTTGAAATTTTTTTTTTTCGAAAATTTTTTTGAAATTATTTTTTTTTGAAATTTTTTTTTTGAAAATTTTTTTTTTGAAATTTTTTTTTTTCGAAAATTTTTTTGAAATTTTTTTTTTGAAAATTTTGTTTTTTTGAAAATTTTTTTTTGAAAATTTTTTTTTTTTAAATTTTTTTTTTTAAATTTTTTTTAAATTTTTTTTTTGAAATTTTTTTTTTTGTATTTTTTTTTTTTGAATTTTTTTTTTCGAAAATTTTTTTGAAATTATTTTTTTTTGAAATTTTCTTTTTTGAAAATTTTTTTTTTGAAATTTTTTTTTTGAAATTTTTTTTTTGAAATTTTTTTTTTCGAAAATTTTTTTGAAATTTTTTTCCAATTATTTTTTTGAAATTTTTTTTTTGAAAATTTTTTTTTTTTTAATTATTTTTTTGAAATTTTTTTTTTCGAAATTTTTTTGAAATTTTTTTCCAATTTTTTTTTCAATTTTTTTAAAAATTTTTTTGAAATTTTTTTTTTTGTATTTTTTTTTTGAAATTTTTTTTTTGAAATTTTTTTTTTTGAAAAATTTTTTTTTTAAATTTTTTTTTTGAAATTTTTTTTTTCGAAATTATTTTGAAATTTTTTTCCAATTTTTTTTTTCAATTTTTTTTCAATTTTTTTAAAATTTTTTTTGAAATTTTTTTTTTGTATTTTTTTTTTGAAATTTTTTTTTTTAAATTTTTTTTTTTGAAAAATTTTTTTTTTTTAATTTTTTTTTTGAAATTTTTTTTTTCGAAATTTTTTTGAAATTTTTTTCCAATTTTTTTTTCAATTTTTTTTAAATTTTTTTTAAATTTTTTTTTTGAAATTTTTTTTTTTGTATTTTTTTTTTTTGAAATTTTTTTTTTCGAAAATTTTTTTGAAATTATTTTTTTTTGAAATTTTTTTTTTTGAAAATTTTTTTTTTGAAATTTTTTTTTTCGAAAATTTTTTTGAAATTTTTTTTTTGAAAATTTTTTTTTGAAAATTTTTTTTTTGAAATTTTTTTTAAATTTTTTTTTTGAAATTTTTTTTTTTGTATTTTTTTTTTTGAAATTTTTTTTTTCGAAAATTTTTTTGAAATTATTTTTTTTTGAAAATTTTTTTTTTGAAATTTTTTTTTTGAAATTTTTTTTTTTGAAATTTTTTTTTTCGAAAATTTTTTTAAAATTTTTTTGAAATTTTTTTTTTGAATTTTTTTTTTGTATTTTTTTTTTGAAATTTTTTTTTCGAAAATTTTTTTGAAAATTTTTTTTTTGAATTTTTTTTTTTGAAAATTTTTTTTTTTTATTTTTTTTAAATTTTTTTTTTGAAAATTTTTTTTTTGAAATTTTTTTTTTGTATTTTTTTAAAAATTTTTTTAAAATTTTTTTTGAAATTTTTTTTCTTAAATTTTTTTTAAATTTTTTTTTGAAAATTTTTTTGAAATTTTTTTCCAATTTTTTTTTTCAATTTTTTTTTAAAATTTTTTTAAATTATTTTTTTGAAATTTTTTTCCAATTTTTTTTAAATTATTTTTTTGAAATTTTTTTTGAATTTTTTTTTTGAATTTTTTTTTTGAAATTTTTTTTTTCGAAAATTTTTTTGAAATAATTTTTTTTTGAAATTTTTTTTTTGAAAATTTTTTTTTTGAAATTTTTTTTTTTCGAAAATTTTTTTGAATTTTTTTTTTTGAAAATTTTTTTTTTTGAATTTTTTTTTTTGAAATTTTTTTTTTTGAATTATTTTTTTGAAATTTTTTTTGAATTTTTTTTTTGAATTTTTTTTTTGAAATTTTTTTTTTCGAAAATTTTTTTGAAATTATTTTTTTTTGAAATTTTTTTTTTGAAAATTTTTTTTTTGAAATTTTTTTTTTTCGAAAATTTTTTTTAAATTTTTTTTTTGAAATTTTTTTTTTTTGTATTTTTTTTTTTGAAATTTTTTTTTTCGAAAATTTTTTTGAAATTATTTTTTTTTGAAATTTTTTTTTTGAAAATTTTTTTTTTGAAATTTTTTTTTTTCGAAAATTTTTTTGAAATTTTTTTTTTGAAATTTTTTTTTTTGAAATTTTTTTTTTGAAATTTTTTTTTGAATTTTTTTTTTGAAATTTTTTTTTTGAAATTTTTTTTTTCGAAAATTTTTTGAAATTTTTTTCCAATTTTTTTTTTCAATTTTTTTTAAATTTATTTTTTTTGTAATTTTTTTTTTGAAATTTTTTTTTTCGAAAATTTTTTTGAAATTTTTTTCCAATTTTTTTTTCAATTTTTTTTTAAAATTTTTTTAAATTATTTTTTTGAAATTTTTTTCCAATTTTTTTTAAATTATTTTTTTGAATTTTTTTTTGAATTTTTTTTTTGAATTTTTTTTTTTAATTTTTTTTTTGAAATTTTTTTTTTCGAAAATTTTTTTGAAATTTTTTTTTTGAAAATTTTTTTTTTTGAATTTTTTTTTTGAAATTTTTTTTAAATTTTTTTTTTGAAATTTTTTTTTTTGTATTTTTTTTTTTGAAATTTTTTTTTTCGAAAATTTTTTTGAAATTATTTTTTTTTGAAAATTTTTTTTTTGAAATTTTTTTTTTGAAATTTTTTTTTTTGAAATTTTTTTTTTCGAAATTTTTTTTAAAATTTTTTTTAAATTTTTTTTTTGAATTTTTTTTTTGTATTTTTTTTTTGAAATTTTTTTTTTCGAAAATTTTTTTGAAATTTTTTTTTTGAAAATTTTTTTTTTGAAATTTTTTTTTTGAAAATTTTTTTTTTTATTTTTTTAAAATTTTTTTTTTGAAAATTTTTTTTTTGAAATTTTTTTTTTGTATTTTTTTTTAATTTTTTTTAAAATTTTTTTTGAAATTTTTTTTCTTAAATTTTTTTTAAATTTTTTTTTTGAAAATTTTTTTGAAATTTTTTTCCAATTTTTTTTTTTCAATTTTTTTTTAAATTTTTTTAAATTATTTTTTTGAAATTTTTTCCCAATTTTTTTTAAATTATTTTTTTGAAATTTTTTTTGAATTTTTTTTTTGAATTTTTTTTTTGAAATTTTTTTTTTCGAAAATTTTTTTGAAATTTTTTTCCAATTTTTTTTTTCAATTTTTTTTTAAAATTTTTTCAAATTATTTTTTTGAAATTTTTTTCCAATTTTTTTTAAATTATTTTTTTGAAATTTTTTTTGAAATTTTTTTTCTTGAAATTTTTTTTTTCAATTTTTTTTAAATTTATTTTTTTTGTATTTTTTTTTTGAAATTTTTTTTTCGAAAATTTTTTTGAAATTTTTTTCCAATTTTTTTTTCAATTTTTTTTAAAATTTTTTTAAATTATTTTTTTGAAATTTTTTTTGAATTTTTTTTTTGAAATTTTTTTTTTTTGAAATTTTTTTTTTTTGAAATTTTTTTTTTGAAATTTTTTTTCAATTTTTTTTTAAATTTTTTTAAATTATTTTTTTGAAATTTTTTTTGAATTTTTTTTTTGAAATTTTTTTTTTTGAAATTTTTTTTTTGAATTTTTTTTTCAATTTTTTTTAAAATTTTTTTTTTTAATTTTTTTTAAATTTTTTTTTTGAAAATTTTTTTTTTTGAAATTTTTTTTCAATTTTTTTTAAAATTTTTTTAAATTATTTTTTTGAAATTTTTTTTAAATTTTTTTTTTGAAATTTTTTTTTTGTATTTTTTTTTTGAAATTTTTTTTTTCGAAAATTTTTTTTGAAATTATTTTTTTTTGAAAATTTTTTTTTTGAAATTTTTTTTTTGAAATTTTTTTTTGAAATTATTTTTCCGAAAATTTTTTTGAAATTTTTTTCCAATTTTTTTTTTCAATTTTTTTTAAATTTTTTTTTGAAATTTTTTTTTTTTTTTTTTTTTAATTTTTTTTTGAAATTTTTTTTTGAAATTATTTTTTTCGAAAATTCTTTTGAAATTTTTTTCCAATTTTTTTTTTCAATTTTTTTTAAATTTTTTTTTGAAATTTTTTTTTTTGAAATTTTTTTTTTTGAAATTTTTTTTTTGAAAATTTTTTTTTCGATTTTTTTTTCAATTTTTTTTTAAATTTTTTTTTTGAAAATTTTTTTTTGAAATTTTTTTTTTGAAATTTTTTTTTTATTTTTTTTTAATTTTTTTTTTGAAATTTTTTTTTTTGAAATTTTTTTTTTGAATTTTTTTTTCAATTTTTTTAAAAATTTTTTTTTTTAATTTTTTTTTAAATTTTCTTTTTGAAAATTTTATTTTTTGAAATTTTTTTCAATTTTTTTTTAAATTTTTTTAAATTATTTTTTTGAAATTTTTTTTGAATTTTTTTTTTGAAATTTTTTTTTTTGAAATTTTTTTTTTGAATTTTTTTTCAATTTTTTTTAAAATTTTTTTTGAAATTTTTTTTTTTAAATTTTTTTTTAATTTTTTTTTTGAAAATTTTTTTTTTGAAATTTTTTTTTTCGAATTTTTTTTGAAATTTTTTTCCAATTTTTTTTTTCAATTTTTTTAAAAATTTTTTCAAATTTTTTTTTTGAAATTTTTTTTTTGTACTTTTTTTTTTGAAATTTTTTTTTTCGAAAATTTTTTTGAAATTATTTTTTTTTGAAATTTTTTTTTTGAAAATTTTTTTTTTGAAATTTTTTTTTTTCGAAAATTTTTTTGAAATTTTTTTTTTGAAAATTTGTTTTTTTGAAAATTTTTTTTTGAAAATTTTTTTTTTTGAAATTTTTTTTTTTTAATTTTTTTTAAATTTTTTTTTTGAAATTTTTTTTTTTGTATTTTTTTTTTTGAATTTTTTTTTTTCGAAAATTTTTTTGAAATTATTTTTTTTTGAAATTTTTTTTTTTGAAAATTTTTTTTTTGAAATTTTTTTTTTGAAATTTTTTTTTTGAAATTTTTTTTTTCGAAAATTTTTTTGAAATTTTTTTCCAATTATTTTTTTGAAATTTTTTTTTTGAAAATTTTTTTTTTTTTAATTATTTTTTTGAAATTTTTTTTTTCGAAATTTTTTTGAAATTTTTTTCCAATTTTTTTTTCAATTTTTTTAAAATTTTTTTTGAAATTTTTTTTTTTGTATTTTTTTTTGAAATTTTTTTTTTGAAATTTTTTTTTTTGAAAAATTTTTTTTTTAAATTTTTTTTTTGAAATTTTTTTTTTCGAAATTTTTTTGAAATTTTTTTCCAATTTTTTTTTTCAATTTTTTTTCAATTTTTTTTAAATTTTTTTTGAAATTTTTTTTTTTTGTATTTTTTTTTTGAAATTTTTTTTTTGAAATTTTTTTTTTTGAAAAATTTTTTTTTTTAAAGTTTTTTTTGAAATTTTTTTTTTCGAAATTTTTTTGAAATTTTTTTCCAATTTTTTTTTCAATTTTTTTAAAAATTTTTTTTAATTTTTTTTTTGAAATTTTTTTTTTTGTATTTTTTTTTTTTGAAATTTTTTTTTTCGAAAATTTTTTTGAAATTATTTTTTTTTGAAATTTTTTTTTTTGAAAATTTTTTTTTTGAAATTTTTTTTTTCGAAAATTTTTTTGAAATTTTTTTTTCGAAAATTTTTTTTTTTGAATTTTTTTTTTGAAATTTTTTTTAAATTTTTTTTTTGAAATTTTTTTTTTTGTATTTTTTTTTTTGAAATTTTTTTTTTCGAAAATTTTTTTGAAATTATTTTTTTTTGAAAATTTTTTTTTTGAAATTTTTTTTTTGAAATTTTTTTTTTTGAAATTTTTTTTTTCGAAAATTTTTTTAAAATTTTTTTTAAATTTTTTTTTTGAATTTTTTTTTTGTATTTTTTTTTTGAAATTTTTTTTTCGAAAATTTTTTTGAAATTTTTTTTTTTGAAAATTTTTTTTTTGAAATTTTTTTTTTGAAAATTTTTTTTTTTTATTTTTTTAAAATTTTTTTTTTGAAAATTTTTTTTTTGAAATTTTTTTTTTGTATTTTTTTAAAATTTTTTTTGAAATTTTTTTTCTTAAATTTTTTTTAAATTTTTTTTTTGAAAATTTTTTTGAAATTTTTTTCCAATTTTTTTTTTCAATTTTTTTTTAAAATTTTTTTAAATTATTTTTTTGAAATTTTTTTCCAATTTTTTTTAAATTATTTTTTTGAAATTTTTTTTGAATTTTTTTTTTGAATTTTTTTTTGAAATTTTTTTTTTCGAAAATTTTTTTGAAATTATTTTTTTTTGAAATTTTTTTTTTGAAAATTTTTTTTTTGAAATTTTTTTTTTCGAAAATTTTTTTGAATTTTTTTTTTTGAAAATTTTTTTTTTTGAATTTTTTTTTTTGAAATTTTTTTTTTGAATTTTTTTTTTCGAAATTTTTTTCCAATTTTTTTTTTCAATTTTTTTTAAATTTTTTTTAAAATTTTTTTTGAAATTTTTTTTCTTAAATTTTTTTTAAATTTTTTTTTGAAAATTTTTTTGAAATTTTTTTCCAATTTTTTTTTTCAATTTTTTTTAAAAATTTTTTTAAATTATTTTTTTGAAATTTTTTTCCAATTTTTTTTAAATTATTTTTTTGAAATTTTTTTTGAATTTTTTTTTTGAATTTTTTTTTTGAAATATTTTTTTTCGAAAATTTTTTTGAAATTATTTTTTTTTGAAATTTTTTTTTTGAAATTTTTTTTTTTGAAATTTTTTTTTTTCGAAAATTTTTTTGAATTTTTTTTTTTGAAAATTTTTTTTTTTGAATTTTTTTTTTTGAAATTTTTTTTTTTGAATTATTTTTTTGAAATTTTTTTTGAATTTTTTTTTTGAATTTTTTTTTTGAAATTTTTTTTTTCGAAAATTTTTTTGAAATTATTTTTTTTTGAAATTTTTTTTTTGAAAATTTTTTTTTTGAAATTTTTTTTTTTCGAAAATTTTTTTTAAATTTTTTTTTTGAAATTTTTTTTTTTTGTATTTTTTTTTTTGAAATTTTTTTTTTCGAAAATTTTTTTGAAATTATTTTTTTTTGAAATTTTTTTTTTTGAAAATTTTTTTTTTGAAATTTTTTTTTTTCGAAAATTTTTTTGAAATTTTTTTTTTTGAAATTTTTTTTTTTGAAATTTTTTTTTTGAAAATTTTTTTTTCGATTTTTTTTAAATTATTTTTTTGAAATTTTTTTTTGAATTTTTTTTTTGAAATTTTTTTTTTGAAATTTTTTTTTTCGAAAATTTTTTGAAATTTTTTTCCAATTTTTTTTTTCAATTTTTTTTAAATTTATTTTTTTTGTAATTTTTTTTTTGAAATTTTTTTTTTCGAAAATTTTTTTGAAATTTTTTTCCAATTTTTTTTTTCAATTTTTTTTTAAAATTTTTTTAAATTATTTTTTTGAAATTTTTTTCCAATTTTTTTTAAATTATTTTTTTGAATTTTTGAAATTTTTTTTTTTCAAAAATTTTTTTGAAATTTTTTTTTTTGAAATTTTTTTTTTTGAAATTTTTTTTTTGAAAATTTTTTTTTCGATTTTTTTTAAATTATTTTTTTGAAATTTTTTTTTGAATTTTTTTTTTGAAATTTTTTTTTTGAAATTTTTTTTTTCGAAAATTTTTTGAAATTTTTTTCCAATTTTTTTTTTCAATTTTTTTTAAATTTATTTTTTTTGTAATTTTTTTTTTGAAATTTTTTTTTTCGAAAATTTTTTTGAAATTTTTTTCCAATTTTTTTTTTCAATTTTTTTTTAAAATTTTTTTAAATTATTTTTTTGAAATTTTTTTCCAATTTTTTTTAAATTATTTTTTTGAATTTTTTTTTGAATTTTTTTTTTGAATTTTTTTTTTTAAATTTTTTTTTGAAATTTTTTTTTTCGAAAATTTTTTTGAAATTTTTTTTTTGAAAATTTTTTTTTTTGAATTTTTTTTTTGAAATTTTTTTTAAATTTTTTTTTTGAAATTTTTTTTTTGTATTTTTTTTTTTGAAATTTTTTTTTTCGAAAATTTTTTTGAAATTATTTTTTTTTGAAAATTTTTTTTTTGAAATTTTTTTTTTGAAATTTTTTTTTTTGAAATTTTTTTTTTCGAAATTTTTTTTAAAATTTTTTTTAAATTTTTTTTTTGAATTTTTTTTTTGTATTTTTTTTTTGAAATTTTTTTTTTCGAAAATTTTTTTGAAATTTTTTTTTTTGAAAATTTTTTTTTTGAAATTTTTTTTTTGAAAATTTTTTTTTTTATTTTTTTAAAATTTTTTTTTTGAAAATTTTTTTTTTGAAATTTTTTTTTTGTATTTTTTTTTAATTTTTTTTAAAATTTTTTTTGAAATTTTTTTTCTTAAATTTTTTTTAAATTTTTTTTTTGAAAATTTTTTTGAAATTTTTTTCCAATTTTTTTTTTTCAATTTTTTTTTTAATTTTTTTAAATTATTTTTTTGAAATTTTTTCCCAATTTTTTTTAAATTATTTTTTTGAAATTTTTTTTGAATTTTTTTTTTGAATTTTTTTTTTGAAATTTTTTTTTTCGAAAATTTTTTTGAAATTTTTTTCCAATTTTTTTTTTCAATTTTTTTTTTAAATTTTTTCAAATTATTTTTTTGAAATTTTTTTCCAATTTTTTTTAAATTATTTTTTTGAAATTTTTTTTGAAATTTTTTTTCTTGAAATTTTTTTTTTCAATTTTTTTTTAATTTATTTTTTTTGTATTTTTTTTTTGAAATTTTTTTTTCGAAAATTTTTTTGAAATTTTTTTCCAATTTTTTTTTTCAATTTTTTTTAAAATTTTTTTAAATTATTTTTTTGAAATTTTTTTTGAATTTTTTTTTTGAAATTTTTTTTTTTGAAATTTTTTTTTTTTGAAATTTTTTTTTTGAAATTTTTTTTCAATTTTTTTAAAAATTTTTTTAAATTATTTTTTTGAAATTTTTTTTGAATTTTTTTTTTGAAATTTTTTTTTTTGAAATTTTTTTTTTGAATTTTTTTTTCAATTTTTTTTAAAATTTTTTTTTTTTATTTTTTTTAAATTTTTTTTTTGAAAATTTTTTTTTTTGAAATTTTTTTTCAATTTTTTTTTAAATTTTTTTAAATTATTTTTTTGAAATTTTTTTTAATTTTTTTTTTTGAAATTTTTTTTTTGTATTTTTTTTTTGAAATTTTTTTTTTCGAAAATTTTTTTTGAAATTATTTTTTTTTGAAAATTTTTTTTTTGAAATTTTTTTTTTGAAATTTTTTTTTGAAATTATTTTTCCCAAAATTTTTTTGAAATTTTTTTCCAATTTTTTTTTTCAATTTTTTTTAAATTTTTTTTTGAAATTTTTTTTTTTTTTTTTTTTTAATTTTTTTTTGAAATTTTTTTTTGAAATTATTTTTTTCGAAAATTTTTTTGAAATTTTTTTCCAATTTTTTTTTTCAATTTTTTTTAAATTTTTTTTTGAAATTTTTTTTTTTGAAATTTTTTTTTTTGAAATTTTTTTTTTGAAAATTTTTTTTTCGATTTTTTTTTCAATTTTTTTTTAAATTTTTTTTTTGAAAATTTTTTTTTGAAATTTTTTTTTTGAAATTTTTTTTTTATTTTTTTTAAATTTTTTTTTTGAAATTTTTTTTTTTGAAATTTTTTTTTTGAATTTTTTTTTCAATTTTTTTAAAAATTTTTTTTTTTTATTTTTTTTCAAATTTTCTTTTTGAAAATTTTATTTTTTGAAATTTTTTTTCAATTTTTTTTAAAATTTTTTTAAATTATTTTTTTGAAATTTTTTTTGAATTTTTTTTTTGAAATTTTTTTTTTTGAAATTTTTTTTTTGAATTTTTTTTCAATTTTTTTTTAAATTTTTTTTGAAATTTTTTTTTTTAATTTTTTTTAAATTTTTTTTTTGAAAATTTTTTTTTTGAAATTTTTTTTTTCGAATTTTTTTTGAAATTTTTTTCCAATTTTTTTTTTCAATTTTTTTAAAAATTTTTTTAAATTTTTTTTTTGAAATTTTTTTTTTGTACTTTTTTTTTTGAAATTTTTTTTTTCGAAAATTTTTTTGAAATTATTTTTTTTTGAAATTTTTTTTTTGAAAATTTTTTTTTTGAAATTTTTTTTTTTCGAAAATTTTTTTGAAATTTTTTTTTTGAAAATTTGTTTTTTTGAAAATTTTTTTTTGAAAATTTTTTTTTTTGAAATTTTTTTTTTTTAATTTTTTTTAAATTTTTTTTTTGAAATTTTTTTTTTTGTATTTTTTTTTTTTGAATTTTTTTTTTTCGAAAATTTTTTTGAAATTATTTTTTTTTGAAATTTTTTTTTTTGAAATTTTTTTTTTTGAAATTTTTTTTTTGAAATTTTTTTTTTGAAATTTTTTTTTTCGAAAATTTTTTTGAAATTTTTTTCCAATTATTTTTTTGAAATTTTTTTTTTGAAAATTTTTTTTTTTTTAATTATTTTTTTGAAATTTTTTTTTTCGAAATTTTTTTGAAATTTTTTTCCAATTTTTTTTTCAATTTTTTTAAAATTTTTTTTGAAATTTTTTTTTTTGTATTTTTTTTTTGAAATTTTTTTTTTGAAATTTTTTTTTTTGAAAAATTTTTTTTTTAAATTTTTTTTTTGAAATTTTTTTTTTCGAAATTTTTTTGAAATTTTTTTCCAATTTTTTTTTTCAATTTTTTTTCAATTTTTTTAAAAATTTTTTTGAAATTTTTTTTTTTTGTATTTTTTTTTTGAAATTTTTTTTTTGAAATTTTTTTTTTTGAAAAATTTTTTTTTTAAATTTTTTTTTTGAAATTTTTTTTTTCGAAATTTTTTTGAAATTTTTTTCCAATTTTTTTTTCAATTTTTTTTAAATTTTTTTTTAATTTTTTTTTTGAAATTTTTTTTTTTGTATTTTTTTTTTTTGAAATTTTTTTTTTCGAAAATTTTTTTGAAATTATTTTTTTTTGAAATTTTTTTTTTTGAAAATTTTTTTTTTGAAATTTTTTTTTTCGAAAATTTTTTTGAAATTTTTTTTTTGAAAATTTTTTTTTTTGAATTTTTTTTTTGAAATTTTTTTTAAATTTTTTTTTTGAAATTTTTTTTTTTGTATTTTTTTTTTTGAAATTTTTTTTTTCGAAAATTTTTTTGAAATTATTTTTTTTTGAAAATTTTTTTTTTGAAATTTTTTTTTTGAAATTTTTTTTTTTGAAATTTTTTTTTTCGAAAATTTTTTTAAAATTTTTTTAAAATTTTTTTTTTGAATTTTTTTTTTGTATTTTTTTTTGAAATTTTTTTTTCGAAAATTTTTTTGAAATTTTTTTTTTTGAAAATTTTTTTTTTGAAATTTTTTTTTTGAAAATTTTTTTTTTTTATTTTTTTAAAATTTTTTTTTTGAAAATTTTTTTTTTGAAATTTTTTTTTTATATTTTTTTAAAATTTTTTTTGAAATTTTTTTTCTTAAATTTTTTTTAAATTTTTTTTTTGAAAATTTTTTTGAAATTTTTTTCCAATTTTTTTTTTCAATTTTTTTTTTAAATTTTTTTAAATTATTTTTTTGAAATTTTTTTCCAATTTTTTTTAAATTATTTTTTTGAAATTTTTTTTGAATTTTTTTTTTGAATTTTTTTTTTGAAATTTTTTTTTTCGAACATTTTTTTGAAATTATTTTTTTTTGAAATTTTTTTTTTGAAAATTTTTTTTTTGAAATTTTTTTTTTCGAAAATTTTTTTGAATTTTTTTTTTTGAAAATTTTTTTTTTTGAATTTTTTTTTTTGAAATTTTTTTTTTGAATTTTTTTTTTCGAAATTTTTTTCCAATTTTTTTTTTCAATTTTTTTTAAATTTTTTTTTTGAAATTTTTTTTTTTTGTATTTTTTTTTTTGAAATTTTTTTTTTCGAAAATTTTTTTGAAATTATTTTTTTTTGAAATTTTTTTTTTGAAAATTTTTTTTTTGAATTTTTTTTTTTCGAAAATTTTTTTGAAATTTTTTTTTTTGAAATTTTTTTTTTTGAAATTTTTTTTTTGAAAATTATTTTTTCGATTTTTTTTAAATTATTTTTTTGAAATTTTTTTTTGAATTTTTTTTTTGAAATTTTTTTTTTGAAATTTTTTTTTTCGAAAATTTTTTGAAATTTTTTTCCAATTTTTTTTTTCAATTTTTTTTAAATTTATTTTTTTTGTAATTTTTTTTTTGAAATTTTTTTTTTCGAAAATTTTTTTGAAATTTTTTTCTAATTTTTTTTTTCAATTTTTTTTTAAAATTTTTTTAAATTATTTTTTGAAATTTTTTTCCAATTTTTTTTAAATTATTTTTTTGAATTTTTTTTTGAATTTTTTTTTTGAATTTTTTTTTTAAAATTTTTTTTTTGAAATTTTTTTTTTCGAAAATTTTTTTGAAATTTTTTTTTTGAAAATTTTTTTTTTTGAATTTTTTTTTTTGAAATTTTTTTTAAAATTTTTTTTGAAATTTTTTTTTTTAAATTTTTTTAAAATTTTTTTTTTGAAAATTTTTTTTTTGAATTTTTTTTTTTCGAAATTTTTTTCCAATTTTTTTTTTCAATTTTTTTTAAATTTTTTTTTTGAAATTTTTTTTTTGTATTTTTTTTTTTGTAATTTTTTTTTTCGAAATTTTTTTTGAAATTATTTTTTTTGAAATTTTTTTTTTGAAAATTTTTTTTTTGAAATTTTTTTTTTTCGAAAATTTTTTTGAAATTTTTTTTTGAAAATTTTTTTTTTTGAAATTTTTTTTCAATTTTTTTTTAAATTTTTTTAAATTGTTTTTTTGAAATTTTTTTTGAATTTTTTTTTTGAAATTTTTTTTTTTGAAATTTTTTTTTGAAATTATTTTTTTCGAAAATTTTTTTGAAATTTTTTTCCAATTTTTTTTTTCAATTTTTTTAAAATTTTTTTTTGAAATTTTTTTTTTTGAAATTTTTTTTTTTGAAATTTTTTTTTTGAAAATTTTTTTTTCGATTTTTTTTAAATTATTTTTTTGAAATTTTTTTTTGAATTTTTTTTTTGAAATTTTTTTTTTTGAAATTTTTTTTTTCGAAAATTTTTTGAAATTTTTTTCCAATTTTTTTTTTCAATTTTTTTTAAATTTATTTTTTTTGTATTTTTTTTTTTGAAATTTTTTTTTTCGAAAATTTTTTTGAAATTTTTTTCCAATTTTTTTTTTCAATTTTTTTTTAAAATTTTTTTAAATAATTTTTTTGAAATTTTTTTCCAATTTTTTTTAAATTATTTTTTTGAAATTTTTTTTGAATTTTTTTTTTGAATTTTTTTTTTGAAATTTTTTTTCTTGAAATTTTTTTTTCGAAAATTTTTTGAAATTTTTTTCCAATTTTTTTTTTCAATTTTTTTTAAATTTATTTTTTTTGTATTTTTTTTTTGAAATTTTTTTTTTCGAAAATTTTTTTGAAATTTTTTTCCAATTTTTTTTTTCAATTTTTTTTTTCAATTTTTTTTTAAATTTTTTTTGAAATTTTTTTTTGAAATTTTTTTTTTGAAAATTTTTTTTTCGAAATTGTTTTTTTTTGAAATTTTTTTTTTGAAATTTTTTTTTTCGAAATTTTTTTGAAATTTTTTTCCAATTTTTTTTTTCAATTTTTTTAAAATTTTTTTTAAATTTTTTTTTTGAAATTTTTTTTTTTGTATTTTTTTTTTTTGAAATTTTTTTTTTCGAAAATTTTTTTGAAATTATTTTTTTTTGAAATTTTTTTTTTGAAAATTTTTTTTTTGAAATTTTTTTTTTCGAAAATTTTTTTGAAATTTTTTTTTGAAATTTTTTTTTTGAAATTTTTTTTTTTCGAAAATTTTTTTGAAATTTTTTTTTTGAAAATTTTTTTTTTGAATTTTTTTTTTTGAAATTTTTTTAAAAATTTTTTTTGAAATTTTTTTTTTTTAATTTTTTTTAAATTTTTTTTTTGAAAATTTTTTTTCCGAAATTTTTTTTTTTTGAAATTTTTTTTTTTGAAATTTTTTTTTTCGAAATTTTTTTCCAATTTTTTTTTTCAATTTTTTTTAAATTTTTTTTTTGAATTTTTTTTTTTGTATTTTTTTTTTTTGAAATTTTTTTTTTCGAAAATTTTTTTGAAATTATTTTTTTTTCGAAAATTTTTTTGAAATTTTTTTTTTGAAATTTTTTTTTTTCGAAAATTTTTTTGAAATTTTTTTTTGAAAATTTTTTTTTTTGAAATTTTTTTTTTTAAATTTTCTTTAAATTTTTTTTTTGAAATTTTTTTTTTTGTATTTTTTTTTTTTGAAATTTTTTTTTTCGAAATTTTTTTTGAAATTATTTTTTTTTGAATTTTTTTTTTGAAATTTTTTTTTTTGAAATTTTTTTTTTGAATTTTTTTTTCGAATTTTTTTTGAAATTTTTTTCCAATTTTTTTTTTCAATTTTTTAAAAAATTTTTTTTGAAATTTTTTTTTTTGAAATTTTTTTTTTGAAATTTTATTTTTGAAAATTTTTTTTTTCGATTTTTTTTAAATTATTTTTTTGAAATTTTTTTTTGAATTTTTTTTTTGAAATTTTTTTTTTTGAATTTATTTTTTTCGAAAATTTTTTGAAATTTTTTTCCAATTTTTTTTTTCAATTTTTTTTGTATTTTTTTTTTGAAATTTTTTTTTTTCGAAAATTTTTTTGAAATTTTTTTCCAATTTTTTTTTCAATTTTTTTTTTAATTTTTTTAAATTATTTTTTTGATATTTTTTTCCAATTTTTTTTAAATTATTTTTTTGAAATTATTTTTGAATTTTTTTTTTGAATTTTTTTTTTGAAATTTTTTTTCTTGAAATTTTTTTTTCGAAAATTTTTTGAAATTTTTTTCCAATTTTTTTTTTCAATTTTTTTTAAATTTATTTTTTTAGTATTTTTTTTTTGAATTTTTTTTTTTCGAAAATTTTTTTGAAATTTTTTTCCAATTTTTTTTTTCAATTTTTTTTTAAATTTTTTTTGAAATTTTTTTTTTAAATTTTTTTTAAATTTTTTTTTTGAAAATTTTTTTTTCGAAATTTTTTTTTTGAAATTTTTTTTTTGAAATTTTTTTTTTCGAATTTTTTTTGAAATTTTTTTCCAATTTTTTTTTTCAATTTTTTTTAATTTTTTTTGAAATTTTTTTTTTGAAATTTTTTTTTTTGTATTTTTTTTTTGAATTTTTTTTTTTCGAAAATTTTTTTGAAATTATTTTTTTTTGAAATTTTTTTTTTTGAAAATTTTTTTTTTGAAATTTTTTTTTTCGAAAATTTTTTTGAAATTTTTTTTTTGAAAATTTTTTTTTTGAAGTTTTTTTTTAAATTTTTTTTAAATTTTTTTTTTGAAATTTTTTTTTTGTATTTTTTTTTTGAAATTTTTTTTTTCGAAAATTTTTTTGAAATTATTTTTTTTTGAAATTTTTTTTTTCGAAAATTTTTTTGAAATTATTTTTTTTTGAAATTTTTTTTTTGAAAATTTTTTTTTTGAAATTTTTTTTTTGAAATTTTTTTTTTTGAAATTTTTTTTTTCGAAAATTTTTTTGAAATTTTTTTCCAATTTTTTTTTTCAATTTTTTTTTTTTATTTTTTTAAATTATTTTTTTGAAATTTTTTTTGAAATTTTTTTTTGAATTTTTTTTTCAATTTTTTTTTAAATATTTTTTGAAATTTTTTTTTTTTAATTTTTTTTAAATTTTTTTTTTGAAAATTTTTTTTTTGAAATTTTTTTTTTTTGAAATTTTTTTTTTGAAATTTTTTTTTTCGAAATTTTTTTGAAATTTTTTTCCAATTTTTTTTTTTTCAATTTTTTTGAAATTTTTTTTTTGAAATTTTTTTTTTTTGTATTTTTTTTTGAAATTTTTTTTTTCGAAAATTTTTTTGAAATTATTTTTTTTTGAAATTTTTTTTTTGAAAATTTTTTTTTTGAAATTTTTTTTTTTCGAAAATTTTTTTGAAATTTTTTTTTTGAAAATTTTTTTTTTTGGAATTTTTTTTTTAAAATTTTTTTTTAATTTTTTTTTTGAAATTTTTTTTTTTGTATTTTTTTTTTTTGAAATTTTTTTTTTCGAAATTTTTTTTGAAATTATTTTTTTTTGAAATTTTTTTTTTTGAAAATTTTTTTTTTGAAATTTTTTTTTTGAAATTTTTTTTTTTGAAATTTTTTTTTTCGAAAATTTTTTTGAAATTTTTTTCCAATTTTTTTTTTCAATTTTTTTTAAATTTTTTTTTTGAAAATTTTTTTTTTGAATTTTTTTTTTTTAAATTTTTTTTTTTGAAATTTTTTTTTTCGAAATTTTTTTGAAATTTTTTTCCAATTTTTTTTTCAATTTTTTTTTAATTTTTTTTTAATTTTTTTTTTGAAATTTTTTTTTTTTGTATTTTTTTTTTTGAAATTTTTTTTTTCGAAAATTTTTTTGAAATTATTTTTTTTTGGAATTTTTTTTTTGAAAATTTTTTTTTTGAAATTTTTTTTTTTCGAAAATTTTTTTGAAATTTTTTTTTTGAAAATTTTTTTTTTTGAATTTTTTTTTTGAAATTTTTTTTAAATTTTTTTTTTGAAATTTTTTTTTTTGTATTTTTTTTTTGAAATTTTTTTTTTCGAAAATTTTTTTGAAATTATTTTTTTTTGAAAATTTTTTTTTTGAAATTTTTTTTTTGAAATTTTTTTTTTGAAATTTTTTTTTTCGAAAATTTTTTTTAAATTTTTTTTAAATTTTTTTTTTGAATTTTTTTTTTGTATTTTTTTTTTGAAATTTTTTTTTTCGAAAATTTTTTTGAAATTTTTTTCCAATTTTTTTTTTCAATTTTTTTTAAAAAATTTTTTAAATTATTTTTTTGAAATTTTTTTCCAATTTTTTTTAAATTATTTTTTTGAATTTTTTTTTGAATTTTTTTTTTGAATTTTTTTTTTAAAATTTTTTTTTTGAAATTTTTTTTTTCGAAAATTTTTTTGAAATTTTTTTTTTGAAAATTTTTTTTTTTGAATTTTTTTTTTGAAATTTTTTTTAAATTTTTTTTTTGAAATTTTTTTTTTTGTATTTTTTTTTTTGAAATTTTTTTTTTCGAAAATTTTTTTGAAATTTTTTTCCAATTTTTTTTTTCAATTTTTTTTTAAAATTTTTTTAAATTATTTTTTTGAAATTTTTTTCCAATTTTTTTTAAATTATTTTTTTGAATTTTTTTTTGAATTTTTTTTTTGAATTTTTTTTTGAAAATTTTTTTTTGAAAATTTTTTTTTTTGAAATTTTTTTTTTTTAATTTTTTTTAAATTTTTTTTTTGAAATTTTTTTTTTGTATTTTTTTTTTTTGAATTTTTTTTTTTCGAAAATTTTTTTGAAATTATTTTTTTTTTAAATTTTTTTTTTTGAAAATTTTTTTTTTGAAATTTTTTTTTTGAAATTTTTTTTTTGAAATTTTTTTTTTCGAAATTTTTTTTGAAATTTTTTTCCAATTATTTTTTTGAAATTTTTTTTTTGAAAATTTTTTTTTTTTTAATTATTTTTTTGAAATTTTTTTTTTCGAAATTTTTTTCCAATTTTTTTTTTTCAATTTTTTTTTTAATTTTTTTAAATTATTTTTTTGAAATTTTTTCCCAATTTTTTTTAAATTATTTTTTTGAAATTTTTTTTGAATTTTTTTTTTGAATTTTTTTTTTGAAATTTTTTTTTTCGAAAATTTTTTTGAAATTTTTTTCCAATTTTTTTTTTCAATTTTTTTTTTAAATTTTTTCAAATTATTTTTTTGAAATTTTTTTCCAATTTTTTTTAAATTATTTTTTTGAAATTTTTTTTGAAATTTTTTTTCTTGAAATTTTTTTTTTCAATTTTTTTTAAATTTATTTTTTTTGTATTTTTTTTTTGAAATTTTTTTTTCGAAAATTTTTTTGAAATTTTTTTCCAATTTTTTTTTTCAATTTTTTTTAAAATTTTTTTAAATTATTTTTTTGAAATTTTTTTTGAATTTTTTTTTTGAAATTTTTTTTTTTGAAATTTTTTTTTTTTGAAATTTTTTTTTTGAAATTTTTTTTCAATTTTTTTAAAAATTTTTTTAAATTATTTTTTTGAAATTTTTTTTGAATTTTTTTTTTGAAATTTTTTTTTTTGAAATTTTTTTTTTGAATTTTTTTTTCAATTTTTTTTAAAATTTTTTTTTTTTATTTTTTTTAAATTTTTTTTTTGAAAATTTTTTTTTTTGAAATTTTTTTTCAATTTTTTTTTAAATTTTTTTAAATTATTTTTTTGAAATTTTTTTTAATTTTTTTTTTTGAAATTTTTTTTTTGTATTTTTTTTTTGAAATTTTTTTTTTCGAAAATTTTTTTTGAAATTATTTTTTTTTGAAAATTTTTTTTTTGAAATTTTTTTTTTGAAATTTTTTTTTGAAATTATTTTTCCCAAAATTTTTTTGAAATTTTTTTCCAATTTTTTTTTTCAATTTTTTTTAAATTTTTTTTTGAAATTTTTTTTTTTTTTTTTTTTTAATTTTTTTTTGAAATTTTTTTTTGAAATTATTTTTTTCGAAAATTTTTTTGAAATTTTTTTCCAATTTTTTTTTTCAATTTTTTTTAAATTTTTTTTTGAAATTTTTTTTTTTGAAATTTTTTTTTTTGAAATTTTTTTTTTGAAAATTTTTTTTTCGATTTTTTTTTCAATTTTTTTTTAAATTTTTTTTTTGAAAATTTTTTTTTGAAATTTTTTTTTTGAAATTTTTTTTTTATTTTTTTTAAATTTTTTTTTTGAAATTTTTTTTTTTGAAATTTTTTTTTTGAATTTTTTTTTCAATTTTTTTAAAAATTTTTTTTTTTTATTTTTTTTCAAATTTTCTTTTTGAAAATTTTATTTTTTGAAATTTTTTTTCAATTTTTTTTAAAATTTTTTTAAATTATTTTTTTGAAATTTTTTTTGAATTTTTTTTTTGAAATTTTTTTTTTTGAAATTTTTTTTTTGAATTTTTTTTCAATTTTTTTTTAAATTTTTTTTGAAATTTTTTTTTTTAATTTTTTTTAAATTTTTTTTTTGAAAATTTTTTTTTTGAAATTTTTTTTTTCGAATTTTTTTTGAAATTTTTTTCCAATTTTTTTTTTCAATTTTTTTAAAAATTTTTTTAAATTTTTTTTTTGAAATTTTTTTTTTGTACTTTTTTTTTTGAAATTTTTTTTTTCGAAAATTTTTTTGAAATTATTTTTTTTTGAAATTTTTTTTTTGAAAATTTTTTTTTTGAAATTTTTTTTTTTCGAAAATTTTTTTGAAATTTTTTTTTTGAAAATTTGTTTTTTTGAAAATTTTTTTTTGAAAATTTTTTTTTTTGAAATTTTTTTTTTTTAATTTTTTTTAAATTTTTTTTTTGAAATTTTTTTTTTTGTATTTTTTTTTTTTGAATTTTTTTTTTTCGAAAATTTTTTTGAAATTATTTTTTTTTGAAATTTTTTTTTTTGAAATTTTTTTTTTTGAAATTTTTTTTTTGAAATTTTTTTTTTGAAATTTTTTTTTTCGAAAATTTTTTTGAAATTTTTTTCCAATTATTTTTTTGAAATTTTTTTTTTGAAAATTTTTTTTTTTTTAATTATTTTTTTGAAATTTTTTTTTTCGAAATTTTTTTGAAATTTTTTTCCAATTTTTTTTTCAATTTTTTTAAAATTTTTTTTGAAATTTTTTTTTTTGTATTTTTTTTTTGAAATTTTTTTTTTGAAATTTTTTTTTTTGAAAAATTTTTTTTTTAAATTTTTTTTTTGAAATTTTTTTTTTCGAAATTTTTTTGAAATTTTTTTCCAATTTTTTTTTTCAATTTTTTTTCAATTTTTTTAAAAATTTTTTTGAAATTTTTTTTTTTTGTATTTTTTTTTTGAAATTTTTTTTTTGAAATTTTTTTTTTTGAAAAATTTTTTTTTTAAATTTTTTTTTTGAAATTTTTTTTTTCGAAATTTTTTTGAAATTTTTTTCCAATTTTTTTTTCAATTTTTTTTAAATTTTTTTTTAATTTTTTTTTTGAAATTTTTTTTTTTGTATTTTTTTTTTTTGAAATTTTTTTTTTCGAAAATTTTTTTGAAATTATTTTTTTTTGAAATTTTTTTTTTTGAAAATTTTTTTTTTGAAATTTTTTTTTTCGAAAATTTTTTTGAAATTTTTTTTTTGAAAATTTTTTTTTTTGAATTTTTTTTTTGAAATTTTTTTTAAATTTTTTTTTTGAAATTTTTTTTTTTGTATTTTTTTTTTTGAAATTTTTTTTTTCGAAAATTTTTTTGAAATTATTTTTTTTTGAAAATTTTTTTTTTGAAATTTTTTTTTTGAAATTTTTTTTTTTGAAATTTTTTTTTTCGAAAATTTTTTTAAAATTTTTTTAAAATTTTTTTTTTGAATTTTTTTTTTGTATTTTTTTTTGAAATTTTTTTTTCGAAAATTTTTTTGAAATTTTTTTTTTTGAAAATTTTTTTTTTGAAATTTTTTTTTTGAAAATTTTTTTTTTTTATTTTTTTAAAATTTTTTTTTTGAAAATTTTTTTTTTGAAATTTTTTTTTTATATTTTTTTAAAATTTTTTTTGAAATTTTTTTTCTTAAATTTTTTTTAAATTTTTTTTTTGAAAATTTTTTTGAAATTTTTTTCCAATTTTTTTTTTCAATTTTTTTTTTAAATTTTTTTAAATTATTTTTTTGAAATTTTTTTCCAATTTTTTTTAAATTATTTTTTTGAAATTTTTTTTGAATTTTTTTTTTGAATTTTTTTTTTGAAATTTTTTTTTTCGAACATTTTTTTGAAATTATTTTTTTTTGAAATTTTTTTTTTGAAAATTTTTTTTTTGAAATTTTTTTTTTCGAAAATTTTTTTGAATTTTTTTTTTTGAAAATTTTTTTTTTTGAATTTTTTTTTTTGAAATTTTTTTTTTGAATTTTTTTTTTCGAAATTTTTTTCCAATTTTTTTTTTCAATTTTTTTTAAATTTTTTTTTTGAAATTTTTTTTTTTTGTATTTTTTTTTTTGAAATTTTTTTTTTCGAAAATTTTTTTGAAATTATTTTTTTTTGAAATTTTTTTTTTGAAAATTTTTTTTTTGAATTTTTTTTTTTCGAAAATTTTTTTGAAATTTTTTTTTTTGAAATTTTTTTTTTTGAAATTTTTTTTTTGAAAATTATTTTTTCGATTTTTTTTAAATTATTTTTTTGAAATTTTTTTTTGAATTTTTTTTTTGAAATTTTTTTTTTGAAATTTTTTTTTTCGAAAATTTTTTGAAATTTTTTTCCAATTTTTTTTTTCAATTTTTTTTAAATTTATTTTTTTTGTAATTTTTTTTTTGAAATTTTTTTTTTCGAAAATTTTTTTGAAATTTTTTTCTAATTTTTTTTTTCAATTTTTTTTTAAAATTTTTTTAAATTATTTTTTGAAATTTTTTTCCAATTTTTTTTAAATTATTTTTTTGAATTTTTTTTTGAATTTTTTTTTTGAATTTTTTTTTTAAAATTTTTTTTTTGAAATTTTTTTTTTCGAAAATTTTTTTGAAATTTTTTTTTTGAAAATTTTTTTTTTTGAATTTTTTTTTTTGAAATTTTTTTTAAAATTTTTTTTGAAATTTTTTTTTTTAAATTTTTTTAAAATTTTTTTTTTGAAAATTTTTTTTTTGAATTTTTTTTTTTCGAAATTTTTTTCCAATTTTTTTTTTCAATTTTTTTTAAATTTTTTTTTTGAAATTTTTTTTTTGTATTTTTTTTTTTGTAATTTTTTTTTTCGAAATTTTTTTTGAAATTATTTTTTTTGAAATTTTTTTTTTGAAAATTTTTTTTTTGAAATTTTTTTTTTTCGAAAATTTTTTTGAAATTTTTTTTTGAAAATTTTTTTTTTTGAAATTTTTTTTCAATTTTTTTTTAAATTTTTTTAAATTGTTTTTTTGAAATTTTTTTTGAATTTTTTTTTTGAAATTTTTTTTTTTGAAATTTTTTTTTGAAATTATTTTTTTCGAAAATTTTTTTGAAATTTTTTTCCAATTTTTTTTTTCAATTTTTTTAAAATTTTTTTTTGAAATTTTTTTTTTTGAAATTTTTTTTTTTGAAATTTTTTTTTTGAAAATTTTTTTTTCGATTTTTTTTAAATTATTTTTTTGAAATTTTTTTTTGAATTTTTTTTTTGAAATTTTTTTTTTTGAAATTTTTTTTTTCGAAAATTTTTTGAAATTTTTTTCCAATTTTTTTTTTCAATTTTTTTTAAATTTATTTTTTTTGTATTTTTTTTTTTGAAATTTTTTTTTTCGAAAATTTTTTTGAAATTTTTTTCCAATTTTTTTTTTCAATTTTTTTTTAAAATTTTTTTAAATAATTTTTTTGAAATTTTTTTCCAATTTTTTTTAAATTATTTTTTTGAAATTTTTTTTGAATTTTTTTTTTGAATTTTTTTTTTGAAATTTTTTTTCTTGAAATTTTTTTTTCGAAAATTTTTTGAAATTTTTTTCCAATTTTTTTTTTCAATTTTTTTTAAATTTATTTTTTTTGTATTTTTTTTTTGAAATTTTTTTTTTCGAAAATTTTTTTGAAATTTTTTTCCAATTTTTTTTTTCAATTTTTTTTTTCAATTTTTTTTTAAATTTTTTTTGAAATTTTTTTTTGAAATTTTTTTTTTGAAAATTTTTTTTTCGAAATTGTTTTTTTTTGAAATTTTTTTTTTGAAATTTTTTTTTTCGAAATTTTTTTGAAATTTTTTTCCAATTTTTTTTTTCAATTTTTTTAAAATTTTTTTTAAATTTTTTTTTTGAAATTTTTTTTTTTGTATTTTTTTTTTTTGAAATTTTTTTTTTCGAAAATTTTTTTGAAATTATTTTTTTTTGAAATTTTTTTTTTGAAAATTTTTTTTTTGAAATTTTTTTTTTCGAAAATTTTTTTGAAATTTTTTTTTGAAATTTTTTTTTTGAAATTTTTTTTTTTCGAAAATTTTTTTGAAATTTTTTTTTTGAAAATTTTTTTTTTGAATTTTTTTTTTTGAAATTTTTTTAAAAATTTTTTTTGAAATTTTTTTTTTTTAATTTTTTTTAAATTTTTTTTTTGAAAATTTTTTTTCCGAAATTTTTTTTTTTTGAAATTTTTTTTTTTGAAATTTTTTTTTTCGAAATTTTTTTCCAATTTTTTTTTTCAATTTTTTTTAAATTTTTTTTTTGAATTTTTTTTTTTGTATTTTTTTTTTTTGAAATTTTTTTTTTCGAAAATTTTTTTGAAATTATTTTTTTTTCGAAAATTTTTTTGAAATTTTTTTTTTGAAATTTTTTTTTTTCGAAAATTTTTTTGAAATTTTTTTTTGAAAATTTTTTTTTTTGAAATTTTTTTTTTTAAATTTTCTTTAAATTTTTTTTTTGAAATTTTTTTTTTTGTATTTTTTTTTTTTGAAATTTTTTTTTTCGAAATTTTTTTTGAAATTATTTTTTTTTGAATTTTTTTTTTGAAATTTTTTTTTTTGAAATTTTTTTTTTGAATTTTTTTTTCGAATTTTTTTTGAAATTTTTTTCCAATTTTTTTTTTCAATTTTTTAAAAAATTTTTTTTGAAATTTTTTTTTTTGAAATTTTTTTTTTGAAATTTTATTTTTGAAAATTTTTTTTTTCGATTTTTTTTAAATTATTTTTTTGAAATTTTTTTTTGAATTTTTTTTTTGAAATTTTTTTTTTTGAATTTATTTTTTTCGAAAATTTTTTGAAATTTTTTTCCAATTTTTTTTTTCAATTTTTTTTGTATTTTTTTTTTGAAATTTTTTTTTTTCGAAAATTTTTTTGAAATTTTTTTCCAATTTTTTTTTCAATTTTTTTTTTAATTTTTTTAAATTATTTTTTTGATATTTTTTTCCAATTTTTTTTAAATTATTTTTTTGAAATTATTTTTGAATTTTTTTTTTGAATTTTTTTTTTGAAATTTTTTTTCTTGAAATTTTTTTTTCGAAAATTTTTTGAAATTTTTTTCCAATTTTTTTTTTCAATTTTTTTTAAATTTATTTTTTTAGTATTTTTTTTTTGAATTTTTTTTTTTCGAAAATTTTTTTGAAATTTTTTTCCAATTTTTTTTTTCAATTTTTTTTTAAATTTTTTTTGAAATTTTTTTTTTAAATTTTTTTTAAATTTTTTTTTTGAAAATTTTTTTTTCGAAATTTTTTTTTTGAAATTTTTTTTTTGAAATTTTTTTTTTCGAATTTTTTTTGAAATTTTTTTCCAATTTTTTTTTTCAATTTTTTTTAATTTTTTTTGAAATTTTTTTTTTGAAATTTTTTTTTTTGTATTTTTTTTTTGAATTTTTTTTTTTCGAAAATTTTTTTGAAATTATTTTTTTTTGAAATTTTTTTTTTTGAAAATTTTTTTTTTGAAATTTTTTTTTTCGAAAATTTTTTTGAAATTTTTTTTTTGAAAATTTTTTTTTTGAAGTTTTTTTTTAAATTTTTTTTAAATTTTTTTTTTGAAATTTTTTTTTTGTATTTTTTTTTTGAAATTTTTTTTTTCGAAAATTTTTTTGAAATTATTTTTTTTTGAAATTTTTTTTTTCGAAAATTTTTTTGAAATTATTTTTTTTTGAAATTTTTTTTTTGAAAATTTTTTTTTTGAAATTTTTTTTTTGAAATTTTTTTTTTTGAAATTTTTTTTTTCGAAAATTTTTTTGAAATTTTTTTCCAATTTTTTTTTTCAATTTTTTTTTTTTATTTTTTTAAATTATTTTTTTGAAATTTTTTTTGAAATTTTTTTTTGAATTTTTTTTTCAATTTTTTTTTAAATATTTTTTGAAATTTTTTTTTTTTAATTTTTTTTAAATTTTTTTTTTGAAAATTTTTTTTTTGAAATTTTTTTTTTTTGAAATTTTTTTTTTGAAATTTTTTTTTTCGAAATTTTTTTGAAATTTTTTTCCAATTTTTTTTTTTTCAATTTTTTTGAAATTTTTTTTTTGAAATTTTTTTTTTTTGTATTTTTTTTTGAAATTTTTTTTTTCGAAAATTTTTTTGAAATTATTTTTTTTTGAAATTTTTTTTTTGAAAATTTTTTTTTTGAAATTTTTTTTTTTCGAAAATTTTTTTGAAATTTTTTTTTTGAAAATTTTTTTTTTTGGAATTTTTTTTTTTAAATTTTTTTTTAATTTTTTTTTTGAAATTTTTTTTTTTGTATTTTTTTTTTTTGAAATTTTTTTTTTCGAAATTTTTTTTGAAATTATTTTTTTTTGAAATTTTTTTTTTTGAAAATTTTTTTTTTGAAATTTTTTTTTTGAAATTTTTTTTTTTGAAATTTTTTTTTTCGAAAATTTTTTTGAAATTTTTTTCCAATTTTTTTTTTCAATTTTTTTTAAATTTTTTTTTTGAAAATTTTTTTTTTGAATTTTTTTTTTTTAAATTTTTTTTTTTGAAATTTTTTTTTTCGAAATTTTTTTGAAATTTTTTTCCAATTTTTTTTTCAATTTTTTTTTAATTTTTTTTTAATTTTTTTTTTGAAATTTTTTTTTTTTGTATTTTTTTTTTTGAAATTTTTTTTTTCGAAAATTTTTTTGAAATTATTTTTTTTTGGAATTTTTTTTTTGAAAATTTTTTTTTTGAAATTTTTTTTTTTCGAAAATTTTTTTGAAATTTTTTTTTTGAAAATTTTTTTTTTTGAATTTTTTTTTTGAAATTTTTTTTAAATTTTTTTTTTGAAATTTTTTTTTTTGTATTTTTTTTTTGAAATTTTTTTTTTCGAAAATTTTTTTGAAATTATTTTTTTTTGAAAATTTTTTTTTTGAAATTTTTTTTTTGAAATTTTTTTTTTGAAATTTTTTTTTTCGAAAATTTTTTTTAAATTTTTTTTAAATTTTTTTTTTGAATTTTTTTTTTGTATTTTTTTTTTGAAATTTTTTTTTTCGAAAATTTTTTTGAAATTTTTTTCCAATTTTTTTTTTCAATTTTTTTTAAAAAATTTTTTAAATTATTTTTTTGAAATTTTTTTCCAATTTTTTTTAAATTATTTTTTTGAATTTTTTTTTGAATTTTTTTTTTGAATTTTTTTTTTAAAATTTTTTTTTTGAAATTTTTTTTTTCGAAAATTTTTTTGAAATTTTTTTTTTGAAAATTTTTTTTTTTGAATTTTTTTTTTGAAATTTTTTTTAAATTTTTTTTTTGAAATTTTTTTTTTTGTATTTTTTTTTTTGAAATTTTTTTTTTCGAAAATTTTTTTGAAATTTTTTTCCAATTTTTTTTTTCAATTTTTTTTTAAAATTTTTTTAAATTATTTTTTTGAAATTTTTTTCCAATTTTTTTTAAATTATTTTTTTGAATTTTTTTTTGAATTTTTTTTTTGAATTTTTTTTTGAAAATTTTTTTTTGAAAATTTTTTTTTTTGAAATTTTTTTTTTTTAATTTTTTTTAAATTTTTTTTTTGAAATTTTTTTTTTGTATTTTTTTTTTTTGAATTTTTTTTTTTCGAAAATTTTTTTGAAATTATTTTTTTTTTAAATTTTTTTTTTTGAAAATTTTTTTTTTGAAATTTTTTTTTTGAAATTTTTTTTTTGAAATTTTTTTTTTCGAAATTTTTTTTGAAATTTTTTTCCAATTATTTTTTTGAAATTTTTTTTTTGAAAATTTTTTTTTTTTTAATTATTTTTTTGAAATTTTTTTTTTCGAAATTTTTTTGAAATTTTTTTCCAATTTTTTTTTCAATTTTTTTAAAATTTTTTTTGAAATTTTTTTTTTTGTATTTTTTTTTTGAAATTTTTTTTTTGAAATTTTTTTTTTTGAAAAATTTTTTTTTTAAATTTTTTTTTTGAAATTTTTTTTTTCGAAATTTTTTTGAAATTTTTTTCCAATTTTTTTTTTCAATTTTTTTTCAATTTTTTTAAAATTTTTTTTGAAATTTTTTTTTTTGTATTTTTTTTTTGAAATTTTTTTTTTGAAATTTTTTTTTTGAAAAATTTTTTTTTTTAAATTTTTTTTTTGAAATTTTTTTTTTCGAAATTTTTTTGAAATTTTTTTCCAATTTTTTTTTCAATTTTTTTTAAATTTTTTTTTAATTTTTTTTTTGAAATTTTTTTTTTGTATTTTTTTTTTTTGAAATTTTTTTTTTCGAAAATTTTTTTGAAATTATTTTTTTTTGAAATTTTTTTTTTTGAAAATTTTTTTTTTGAAATTTTTTTTTCGAAAATTTTTTTGAAATTTTTTTTTTGAAAATTTTTTTTTTTGAATTTTTTTTTTGAAATTTTTTTTAAATTTTTTTTTTGAAATTTTTTTTTTTGTATTTTTTTTTTTGAAATTTTTTTTTTCGAAAATTTTTTTGAAATTATTTTTTTTTGAAAATTTTTTTTTTGAAATTTTTTTTTTGAAATTTTTTTTTTTGAAATTTTTTTTTTCGAAAATTTTTTTAAAATTTTTTTTAAATTTTTTTTTGAATTTTTTTTTTGTATTTTTTTTTTGAAATTTTTTTTTCGAAAATTTTTTTGAAATTTTTTTTTTTGAAAATTTTTTTTTTGAAATTTTTTTTTTGAAAATTTTTTTTTTTTATTTTTTTAAAATTTTTTTTTTGAAAATTTTTTTTTTGAAATTTTTTTTTTGTATTTTTTTAAAATTTTTTTTAAAATTTTTTTTGAAATTTTTTTTCTTGAATTTTTTTTAAATTTTTTTTTTGAAAATTTTTTTGAAATTTTTTTCCAATTTTTTTTTTCAATTTTTTTTTAAAATTTTTTTAAATTATTTTTTTGAAATTTTTTTCCAATTTTTTTTAAATTATTTTTTTGAAATTTTTTTTGAATTTTTTTTTTGAATTTTTTTTTTGAAATTTTTTTTTTCGAAAATTTTTTTGAAATTATTTTTTTTTGAAATTTTTTTTTTGAAAATTTTTTTTTGAATTTTTTTTTTCGAAATTTTTTTCCAATTTTTTTTTTCAATTTTTTTAAAATTTTTTTTTTGAAATTTTTTTTTTTTGTATTTTTTTTTTTGAAATTTTTTTTTTCGAAAATTTTTTTGAAATTTTTTTTTTTCGAAAATTTTTTTGAATTTTTTTTTTTGAAAATTTTTTTTTTTGAATTTTTTTTTTTGAAATTTTTTTTTTGAATTTTTTTTTTCGAAATTTTTTTCCAATTTTTTTTTTCAATTTTTTTAAAATTTTTTTTTTGAAATTTTTTTTTTTTGTATTTTTTTTTTTGAAATTTTTTTTTTCGAAAATTTTTTTGAAATTATTTTTTTTTGAAATTTTTTTTTTGAAAATTTTTTTTTTGAATTTTTTTTTTTCGAAAATTTTTTTGAAATTTTTTTTTTTGAAATTTTTTTTTTTGAAATTTTTTTTTTGAAAATTATTTTTTCGATTTTTTTTAAATTATTTTTTTGAAATTTTTTTTTGAATTTTTTTTTTGAAATTTTTTTTTTGAAATTTTTTTTTTCGAAAATTTTTTGAAATTTTTTTCCAATTTTTTTTTCAATTTTTTTTAAATTTATTTTTTTTGTAATTTTTTTTTTGAAATTTTTTTTTTCGAAAATTTTTTTGAAATTTTTTTCTAATTTTTTTTTTCAATTTTTTTTTAAAATTTTTTTAAATTATTTTTTTGAAATTTTTTTCCAATTTTTTTTAAATTATTTTTTTGAATTTTTTTTTGAATTTTTTTTTTGAATTTTTTTTTTAAAATTTTTTTTTTGAAATTTTTTTTTTCGAAAATTTTTTTGAAATTTTTTTTTTGAAAATTTTTTTTTTTGAATTTTTTTTTTTGAAATTTTTTTTAAAATTTTTTTTGAAATTTTTTTTTTTAAATTTTTTTAAAATTTTTTTTTTGAAAATTTTTTTTTTGAATTTTTTTTTTTCGAAATTTTTTTCCAATTTTTTTTTTCAATTTTTTTTAAATTTTTTTTTTGAAATTTTTTTTTTGTATTTTTTTTTTTGTAATTTTTTTTTTCGAAATTTTTTTTGAAATTATTTTTTTTTGAAATTTTTTTTTTGAAAATTTTTTTTTTGAAATTTTTTTTTTTCGAAAATTTTTTTGAAATTTTTTTTTGAAAATTTTTTTTTTTGAAATTTTTTTTCAATTTTTTTTAAAATTTTTTTTTTGAAAATTTTTTTTTTGAATTTTTTTTTTTCGAAATTTTTTTCCAATTTTTTTTTTCAATTTTTTTTAAATTTTTTTTTTGAAATTTTTTTTTTGTATTTTTTTTTTTGTAATTTTTTTTTCGAAAATTTTTTTGAAATTTTTTTTTTGAAATTTTTTTTTTTCGAAAATTTTTTTGAAATTTTTTTTTGAAAATTTTTTTTTTTGAAATTTTTTTTTTTAAATTTTCTTTAAATTTTTTTTTTGAAATTTTTTTTTTTGTATTTTTTTTTTTTGAAATTTTTTTTTTCGAAATTTTTTTTGAAATTATTTTTTTTTGAATTTTTTTTTTGAAATTTTTTTTTTTGAAATTTTTTTTTTGAATTTTTTTTTCGAATTTTTTTTGAAATTTTTTTCCAATTTTTTTTTTCAATTTTTTAAAAAATTTTTTTTGAAATTTTTTTTTTTGAAATTTTTTTTTTGAAATTTTATTTTTGAAAATTTTTTTTTTCGATTTTTTTTAAATTATTTTTTTGAAATTTTTTTTTGAATTTTTTTTTTGAAATTTTTTTTTTTGAATTTATTTTTTTCGAAAATTTTTTGAAATTTTTTTCCAATTTTTTTTTTCAATTTTTTTTGTATTTTTTTTTTGAAATTTTTTTTTTTCGAAAATTTTTTTGAAATTTTTTTCCAATTTTTTTTTCAATTTTTTTTTTTAATTTTTTTAAATTATTTTTTTGATATTTTTTTCCAATTTTTTTTAAATTATTTTTTTGAAATTATTTTTGAATTTTTTTTTTGAATTTTTTTTTTGAAATTTTTTTTCTTGAAATTTTTTTTTCGAAAATTTTTTGAAATTTTTTTCCAATTTTTTTTTTCAATTTTTTTTAAATTTATTTTTTTAGTATTTTTTTTTTGAATTTTTTTTTTTCGAAAATTTTTTTGAAATTTTTTTCCAATTTTTTTTTTTCAATTTTTTTTTAAATTTTTTTTGAAATTTTTTTTTTAAATTTTTTTTAAATTTTTTTTTTGAAAATTTTTTTTTCGAAATTTTTTTTTTGAAATTTTTTTTTTGAAATTTTTTTTTTCGAATTTTTTTTGAAATTTTTTTCCAATTTTTTTTTTCAATTTTTTTTAATTTTTTTTGAAATTTTTTTTTTGAAATTTTTTTTTTTTGTATTTTTTTTTTGAATTTTTTTTTTTCGAAAATTTTTTTGAAATTATTTTTTTTTGAAATTTTTTTTTTTGAAAATTTTTTTTTTGAAATTTTTTTTTTCGAAAATTTTTTTGAAATTTTTTTTTTGAAAATTTTTTTTTTGAAGTTTTTTTTTAAATTTTTTTTAAATTTTTTTTTTGAAATTTTTTTTTTGTATTTTTTTTTTGAAATTTTTTTTTTCGAAAATTTTTTTGAAATTATTTTTTTTTGAAATTTTTTTTTTCGAAAATTTTTTTGAAATTATTTTTTTTTGAAATTTTTTTTTTGAAAATTTTTTTTTTGAAATTTTTTTTTTGAAATTTTTTTTTTTGAAATTTTTTTTTTCGAAAATTTTTTTGAAATTTTTTTCCAATTTTTTTTTTCAATTTTTTTTTTTAATTTTTTTAAATTATTTTTTTGAAATTTTTTTTGAAATTTTTTTTTGAATTTTTTTTTCAATTTTTTTTTAAATATTTTTTGAAATTTTTTTTTTTTAATTTTTTTTAAATTTTTTTTTTGAAAATTTTTTTTTTGAAATTTTTTTTTTTTGAAATTTTTTTTTTGAAATTTTTTTTTTCGAAATTTTTTTGAAATTTTTTTCCAATTTTTTTTTTTTCAATTTTTTTGAAATTTTTTTTTTGAAATTTTTTTTTTTTGTATTTTTTTTTGAAATTTTTTTTTTCCAAAATTTTTTTGAAATTATTTTTTTTTGAAATTTTTTTTTTGAAAATTTTTTTTTTGAAATTTTTTTTTTTCGAAAATTTTTTTGAAATTTTTTTTTTGAAAATTTTTTTTTTTGGAATTTTTTTTTTTAAATTTTTTTTTAATTTTTTTTTTGAAATTTTTTTTTTTGTATTTTTTTTTTTTGAAATTTTTTTTTTCGAAATTTTTTTTGAAATTATTTTTTTTTGAAATTTTTTTTTTTGAAAATTTTTTTTTTGAAATTTTTTTTTTGAAATTTTTTTTTTTGAAATTTTTTTTTTCGAAAATTTTTTTGAAATTTTTTTCCAATTTTTTTTTCAATTTTTTTTAAATTTTTTTTTTGAAAATTTTTTTTTTGAATTTTTTTTTTTTAAATTTTTTTTTTTGAAATTTTTTTTTTCGAAATTTTTTTGAAATTTTTTTCCAATTTTTTTTTCAATTTTTTTTTAATTTTTTTTTAATTTTTTTTTTGAAATTTTTTTTTTTTGTATTTTTTTTTTGAAATTTTTTTTTTCGAAAATTTTTTTGAAATTATTTTTTTTTGGAATTTTTTTTTTGAAAATTTTTTTTTTGAAATTTTTTTTTTTCGAAAATTTTTTTGAAATTTTTTTTTTGAAAATTTTTTTTTTTGAATTTTTTTTTTGAAATTTTTTTTAAATTTTTTTTTTGAAATTTTTTTTTTGTATTTTTTTTTTGAAATTTTTTTTTTCGAAAATTTTTTTGAAATTATTTTTTTTTGAAAATTTTTTTTTTGAAATTTTTTTTTTGAAATTTTTTTTTTGAAATTTTTTTTTTCGAAAATTTTTTTTAAATTTTTTTTAAATTTTTTTTTTGAATTTTTTTTTTGTATTTTTTTTTTGAAATTTTTTTTTTCGAAAATTTTTTTGAAATTTTTTTCCAATTTTTTTTTTCAATTTTTTTTAAAAAATTTTTTAAATTATTTTTTTGAAATTTTTTTCCAATTTTTTTTAAATTATTTTTTTGAATTTTTTTTTGAATTTTTTTTTTGAATTTTTTTTTTAAAATTTTTTTTTTGAAATTTTTTTTTTCGAAAATTTTTTTGAAATTTTTTTTTTGAAAATTTTTTTTTTTGAATTTTTTTTTTGAAATTTTTTTTAAATTTTTTTTTTGAAATTTTTTTTTTTGTATTTTTTTTTTTGAAATTTTTTTTTTCGAAAATTTTTTTGAAATTTTTTTCCAATTTTTTTTTTCAATTTTTTTTTAAAATTTTTTTAAATTATTTTTTTGAAATTTTTTTCCAATTTTTTTTAAATTATTTTTTTGAATTTTTTTTTGAATTTTTTTTTTGAATTTTTTTTTGAAAATTTTTTTTTGAAAATTTTTTTTTTTGAAATTTTTTTTTTTTAATTTTTTTTAAATTTTTTTTTTGAAATTTTTTTTTTGTATTTTTTTTTTTTGAATTTTTTTTTTTCGAAAATTTTTTTGAAATTATTTTTTTTTTAAATTTTTTTTTTTGAAAATTTTTTTTTTGAAATTTTTTTTTTGAAATTTTTTTTTTGAAATTTTTTTTTTCGAAATTTTTTTTGAAATTTTTTTCCAATTATTTTTTTGAAATTTTTTTTTTGAAAATTTTTTTTTTTTTAATTATTTTTTTGAAATTTTTTTTTTCGAAATTTTTTTGAAATTTTTTTCCAATTTTTTTTTCAATTTTTTTAAAATTTTTTTTGAAATTTTTTTTTTTGTATTTTTTTTTTGAAATTTTTTTTTTGAAATTTTTTTTTTTGAAAAATTTTTTTTTTAAATTTTTTTTTTGAAATTTTTTTTTTCGAAATTTTTTTGAAATTTTTTTCCAATTTTTTTTTTCAATTTTTTTTCAATTTTTTTAAAATTTTTTTTGAAATTTTTTTTTTTTGTATTTTTTTTTTGAAATTTTTTTTTTGAAATTTTTTTTTTGAAAAATTTTTTTTTTTAAATTTTTTTTTTGAAATTTTTTTTTTCGAAATTTTTTTGAAATTTTTTTCCAATTTTTTTTTCAATTTTTTTTAAATTTTTTTTTAATTTTTTTTTTGAAATTTTTTTTTTGTATTTTTTTTTTTTGAAATTTTTTTTTTCGAAAATTTTTTTGAAATTATTTTTTTTTGAAATTTTTTTTTTTGAAAATTTTTTTTTTGAAATTTTTTTTTCGAAAATTTTTTTGAAATTTTTTTTTTGAAAATTTTTTTTTTTGAATTTTTTTTTTGAAATTTTTTTTAAATTTTTTTTTTGAAATTTTTTTTTTTGTATTTTTTTTTTTGAAATTTTTTTTTTCGAAAATTTTTTTGAAATTATTTTTTTTTGAAAATTTTTTTTTTGAAATTTTTTTTTTGAAATTTTTTTTTTTGAAATTTTTTTTTTCGAAAATTTTTTTAAAATTTTTTTTAAATTTTTTTTTGAATTTTTTTTTTGTATTTTTTTTTTGAAATTTTTTTTTCGAAAATTTTTTTGAAATTTTTTTTTTTGAAAATTTTTTTTTTGAAATTTTTTTTTTGAAAATTTTTTTTTTTTATTTTTTTAAAATTTTTTTTTTGAAAATTTTTTTTTTGAAATTTTTTTTTTGTATTTTTTTAAAATTTTTTTTAAAATTTTTTTTGAAATTTTTTTTCTTGAATTTTTTTTAAATTTTTTTTTTGAAAATTTTTTTGAAATTTTTTTCCAATTTTTTTTTTCAATTTTTTTTTAAAATTTTTTTAAATTATTTTTTTGAAATTTTTTTCCAATTTTTTTTAAATTATTTTTTTGAAATTTTTTTTGAATTTTTTTTTTGAATTTTTTTTTTGAAATTTTTTTTTTCGAAAATTTTTTTGAAATTATTTTTTTTTGAAATTTTTTTTTTGAAAATTTTTTTTTGAATTTTTTTTTTCGAAATTTTTTTCCAATTTTTTTTTTCAATTTTTTTAAAATTTTTTTTTTGAAATTTTTTTTTTTTGTATTTTTTTTTTTGAAATTTTTTTTTTCGAAAATTTTTTTGAAATTTTTTTTTTTCGAAAATTTTTTTGAATTTTTTTTTTTGAAAATTTTTTTTTTTGAATTTTTTTTTTTGAAATTTTTTTTTTGAATTTTTTTTTTCGAAATTTTTTTCCAATTTTTTTTTTCAATTTTTTTAAAATTTTTTTTTTGAAATTTTTTTTTTTTGTATTTTTTTTTTTGAAATTTTTTTTTTCGAAAATTTTTTTGAAATTATTTTTTTTTGAAATTTTTTTTTTGAAAATTTTTTTTTTGAATTTTTTTTTTTCGAAAATTTTTTTGAAATTTTTTTTTTTGAAATTTTTTTTTTTGAAATTTTTTTTTTGAAAATTATTTTTTCGATTTTTTTTAAATTATTTTTTTGAAATTTTTTTTTGAATTTTTTTTTTGAAATTTTTTTTTTGAAATTTTTTTTTTCGAAAATTTTTTGAAATTTTTTTCCAATTTTTTTTTCAATTTTTTTTAAATTTATTTTTTTTGTAATTTTTTTTTTGAAATTTTTTTTTTCGAAAATTTTTTTGAAATTTTTTTCTAATTTTTTTTTTCAATTTTTTTTTAAAATTTTTTTAAATTATTTTTTTGAAATTTTTTTCCAATTTTTTTTAAATTATTTTTTTGAATTTTTTTTTGAATTTTTTTTTTGAATTTTTTTTTTAAAATTTTTTTTTTGAAATTTTTTTTTTCGAAAATTTTTTTGAAATTTTTTTTTTGAAAATTTTTTTTTTTGAATTTTTTTTTTTGAAATTTTTTTTAAAATTTTTTTTGAAATTTTTTTTTTTAAATTTTTTTAAAATTTTTTTTTTGAAAATTTTTTTTTTGAATTTTTTTTTTTCGAAATTTTTTTCCAATTTTTTTTTTCAATTTTTTTTAAATTTTTTTTTTGAAATTTTTTTTTTGTATTTTTTTTTTTGTAATTTTTTTTTTCGAAATTTTTTTTGAAATTATTTTTTTTTGAAATTTTTTTTTTGAAAATTTTTTTTTTGAAATTTTTTTTTTTCGAAAATTTTTTTGAAATTTTTTTTTGAAAATTTTTTTTTTTGAAATTTTTTTTCAATTTTTTTTAAAATTTTTTTAAATTGTTTTTTTGAAATTTTTTTTGAATTTTTTTTTTGAAATTTTTTTTTTTGAAATTTTTTTTTTGAAATTATTTTTTTCGAAAATTTTTTTGAAATTTTTTTTCAATTTTTTTTTTCAATTTTTTTAAAATTTTTTTTTGAAATTTTTTTTTTTTAAATTTTTTTTTTTGAAATTTTTTTTTTGAAAATTTTTTTTTCGATTTTTTTTAAATTATTTTTTTGAAATTTTTTTTTGAATTTTTTTTTTGAAATTTTTTTTTTTGAAATTTTTTTTTTCGAAAATTTTTTGAAATTTTTTTCCAATTTTTTTTTTCAATTTTTTTTAAATTTATTTTTTTTGTATTTTTTTTTTTGAAATTTTTTTTTTCGAAAATTTTTTTGAAATTTTTTTCCAATTTTTTTTTTCAATTTTTTTTAAAAATTTTTATAAATAATTTTTTTGAAATTTTTTTCCAATTTTTTTTAAATTATTTTTTTGAAATTTTTTTTGAATTTTTTTTTTGAATTTTTTTTTTGAAATTTTTTTTCTTGAAATTTTTTTTTCGAAAATTTTTTGAAATTTTTTTCCAATTTTTTTTTTCAATTTTTTTTTAATTTATTTTTTTTGTATTTTTTTTTTGAAATTTTTTTTTTCGAAAATTTTTTTGAAATTTTTTTCCAATTTTTTTTTTCAATTTTTTTTTTCAATTTTTTTTAAAATTTTTTTTGAAATTTTTTTTTTAAATTTTTTTTTTGAAAATTTTTTTTTCGAAATTGTTTTTTTTTGAAATTTTTTTTTTGAAATTTTTTTTTTCGAAATTTTTTTGAAATTTTTTTCCAATTTTTTTTTTCAATTTTTTTTAAATTTTTTTTAAATTTTTTTTTTGAAATTTTTTTTTTTGTATTTTTTTTTTTTGAAATTTTTTTTTTCGAAAATTTTTTTGAAATTATTTTTTTTTGAAATTTTTTTTTTGAAAATTTTTTTTTTGAAATTTTTTTTTTCGAAAATTTTTTTGAAATTTTTTTTTGAAATTTTTTTTTTTGAAATTTTTTTTTTTCGAAAATTTTTTTGAAATTTTTTTTTTGAAAATTTTTTTTTTGAATTTTTTTTTTTGAAATTTTTTTAAAAATTTTTTTTGAAATTTTTTTTTTTTAATTTTTTTTAAATTTTTTTTTTGAAAATTTTTTTTCCGAAATTTTTTTTTTTTGAAATTTTTTTTTTGAAATTTTTTTTTTCGAAATTTTTTTCCAATTTTTTTTTTCAATTTTTTTTAAATTTTTTTTTTGAATTTTTTTTTTTGTATTTTTTTTTTTTGAAATTTTTTTTTTCGAAAATTTTTTTGAAATTATTTTTTTTTCGAAAATTTTTTTGAAATTTTTTTTTGAAATTTTTTTTTTTCGAAAATTTTTTTGAAATTTTTTTTTGAAAATTTTTTTTTTTGAAATTTTTTTTTTTAAATTTTCTTTAAATTTTTTTTTTGAAATTTTTTTTTTGTATTTTTTTTTTTTGAAATTTTTTTTTTCGAAATTTTTTTTGAAATTATTTTTTTTTGAAATTTTTTTTTTGAAATTTTTTTTCAATTTTTTTTTAAATTTTTTTAAATTATTTTTTTGAAATTTTTTTTGAATTTTTTTTTGAAATTTTTTTTTTTGAAATTTTTTTTTTGAATTTTTTTTTCGAATTTTTTTTGAAATTTTTTTCCAATTTTTTTTTTTCAATTTTTTTAAAAAATTTTTTTGAAATTTTTTTTTTTGAAATTTTTTTTTTGAAATTTTATTTTTGAAAATTTTTTTTTTCGATTTTTTTTAAATTATTTTTTTGAAATTTTTTTTTGAATTTTTTTTTTGAAATTTTTTTTTTTGAATTTATTTTTTTCGAAAATTTTTTGAAATTTTTTTCCAATTTTTTTTTTCAATTTTTTTTAAATTTATTTTTTTTGTATTTTTTTTTTTGAAATTTTTTTTTTCGAAAATTTTTTTGAAATTTTTTTCCAATTTTTTTTTCAATTTTTTTTTTTAATTTTTTTAAATTATTTTTTTGAAATTTTTTTCCAATTTTTTTTAAATTATTTTTTTGAAATTTTTTTTGAATTTTTTTTTTGAATTTTTTTTTTGAAATTTTTTTTCTTGAAATTTTTTTTTCGAAAATTTTTTGAAATTTTTTTCCAATTTTTTTTTTCAATTTTTTTTAAATTTATTTTTTTAGTATTTTTTTTTTGAATTTTTTTTTTTCGAAAATTTTTTTGAAATTTTTTTCCAATTTTTTTTTTTCAATTTTTTTTTAAATTTTTTTTGAAATTTTTTTTTTAAATTTTTTTTAAATTTTTTTTTTGAAAATTTTTTTTTCGAAATTTTTTTTTTTGAAATTTTTTTTTTGAAATTTTTTTTTTCGAAATTTTTTTGAAATTTTTTTCCAATTTTTTTTTTCAATTTTTTTTAATTTTTTTTGAAATTTTTTTTTTGAAATTTTTTTTTTTTGTATTTTTTTTTTTGAATTTTTTTTTTCGAAAATTTTTTTGAAATTATTTTTTTTTGAAATTTTTTTTTTTGAAAATTTTTTTTTTGAAATTTTTTTTTTCGAAAATTTTTTTGAAATTTTTTTTTTGAAAATTTTTTTTTTGAAGTTTTTTTTTTTAATTTTTTTTAAATTTTTTTTTTGAAATTTTTTTTTTTGTATTTTTTTTTTGAAATTTTTTTTTTCGAAAATTTTTTTGAAATTATTTTTTTTTGAAATTTTTTTTTTCGAAAATTTTTTTGAAATTATTTTTTTTTGAAATTTTTTTTTTGAAAATTTTTTTTTTGAAATTTTTTTTTTGAAATTTTTTTTTTTGAAATTTTTTTTTTCGAAAATTTTTTTGAAATTTTTTTTCCAATTTTTTTTTTCAATTTTTTTTTTTATTTTTTTAAATTATTTTTTTGAAATTTTTTTTTTAAAATTTTTTTAAAATTTTTTTTTTGAAAATTTTTTTTTTGAAATTTTTTTTTTTTGAAATTTTTTTTTTGAAATTTTTTTTTTCGAAATTTTTTTGAAATTTTTTTCCAATTTTTTTTTTTTCAATTTTTTTGAAATTTTTTTTTTGAAATTTTTTTTTTTTGTATTTTTTTTTGAAATTTTTTTTTTCGAAAATTTTTTTGAAATTATTTTTTTTTGAAATTTTTTTTTTGAAAATTTTTTTTTTGAAATTTTTTTTTTTCGAAAATTTTTTTGAAATTTTTTTTTTGAAAATTTTTTTTTTTGGAATTTTTTTTTTAAAATTTTTTTTTAATTTTTTTTTTGAAATTTTTTTTTTTGTATTTTTTTTTTTTGAAATTTTTTTTTTCGAAATTTTTTTTGAAATTATTTTTTTTTGAAATTTTTTTTTTTGAAAATTTTTTTTTTGAAATTTTTTTTTTGAAATTTTTTTTTTTGAAATTTTTTTTTTCGAAAATTTTTTTGAAATTTTTTTCCAATTTTTTTTTTCAATTTTTTTTAAATTTTTTTTTTGAAAATTTTTTTTTTGAATTTTTTTTTTTTTTAATTTTTTTTTTTGAAATTTTTTTTTTCGAAATTTTTTTGAAATTTTTTTCCAATTTTTTTTTTCAATTTTTTTTTAATTTTTTTTTTGAAATTTTTTTTTTTTGTATTTTTTTTTTGAAATTTTTTTTTTCGAAAATTTTTTTGAAATTATTTTTTTTTGGAATTTTTTTTTTTGAAAATTTTTTTTTTGAAATTTTTTTTTTTCGAAAATTTTTTTGAAATTTTTTTTTTGAAAATTTTTTTTTTTTAATTTTTTTTTTGAAATTTTTTTTAAATTTTTTTTTTGAAATTTTTTTTTTTGTATTTTTTTTTTGAAATTTTTTTTTTCGAAAATTTTTTTGAAATTATTTTTTTTTGAAAATTTTTTTTTTGAAATTTTTTTTTTGAAATTTTTTTTTGAATTTTTTTTTTTCGAAAATTTTTTTTAAATTTTTTTAAATTTTTTTTTTGAATTTTTTTTTGTATTTTTTTTTTGAAATTTTTTTTTTCGAAAATTTTTTTGAAATTTTTTTCCAATTTTTTTTTTCAATTTTTTTTTAAAATTTTTTTAAATTATTTTTTTGAAATTTTTTTCCAATTTTTTTTAAATTATTTTTTTGAATTTTTTTTTGAATTTTTTTTTTGAATTTTTTTTTTAAAATTTTTTTTTTGAAATTTTTTTTTTCGAAAATTTTTTTGAAATTTTTTTTTTGAAAATTTTTTTTTTTGAATTTTTTTTTTGAAATTTTTTTTAAATTTTTTTTTTGAAATTTTTTTTTTTGTATTTTTTTTTTTGAAATTTTTTTTTTCGAAAATTTTTTTGAAATTATTTTTTTTTGAAAATTTTTTTTTTGAAATTTTTTTTTTGAAATTTTTTTTTTGAAATTTTTTTTTTGAAAATTTTTTTTTTTTATTTTTTTAAAATTTTTTTTTTGAAAATTTTTTTTTTGAAATTTTTTTTTTGTATTTTTTTAAAATTTTTTTTAAAATTTTTTTTGAAATTTTTTTTCTTAAATTTTTTTTAAATTTTTTTTTTGAAAATTTTTTTGAAATTTTTTTCCAATTTTTTTTTTCAATTTTTTTTTAAAATTTTTTTAAATTATTTTTTTGAAATTTTTTTCCAATTTTTTTTAAATTATTTTTTTGAAATTTTTTTTGAATTTTTTTTTTGAATTTTTTTTTTGAAATTTTTTTTTTCGAAAATTTTTTTGAAATTATTTTTTTTTGAAATTTTTTTTTTGAAAATTTTTTTTTTGAAATTTTTTTTTTTCGAAAATTTTTTTGAATTTTTTTTTTTGAAAATTTTTTTTTTTGAATTTTTTTTTTTGAAATTTTTTTTTTGAATTTTTTTTTTCGAAATTTTTTTCCAATTTTTTTTTTCAATTTTTTTTAAATTTTTTTTTTGAAATTTTTTTTTTTTGTATTTTTTTTTTGAAATTTTTTTTTTCGAAAATTTTTTTGAAATTATTTTTTTTTGAAATTTTTTTTTTGAAAATTTTTTTTTTGAATTTTTTTTTTTCGAAAATTTTTTTGAAATTTTTTTTTTTGAAATTTTTTTTTTTGAAATTTTTTTTTTGAAAATTATTTTTTCGATTTTTTTTAAATTATTTTTTTGAAATTTTTTTTTGAATTTTTTTTTTGAAATTTTTTTTTTGAAATTTTTTTTTTCGAAAATTTTTTGAAATTTTTTTCCAATTTTTTTTTTCAATTTTTTTTAAATTTATTTTTTTTGTAATTTTTTTTTTGAAATTTTTTTTTTCGAAAATTTTTTTGAAATTTTTTTCTAATTTTTTTTTTCAATTTTTTTTAAAAATTTTTTTAAATTATTTTTTTGAATTTTTTTTCCAATTTTTTTTAAATTATTTTTTTGAATTTTTTTTTGAATTTTTTTTTTGAATTTTTTTTTTAAAATTTTTTTTTTGAAATTTTTTTTTTCGAAAATTTTTTTGAAATTTTTTTTTTGAAAATTTTTTTTTTTGAATTTTTTTTTTTGAAATTTTTTTTAAAATTTTTTTTGAAATTTTTTTTTTTAAATTTTTTTAAAATTTTTTTTTTGAAAATTTTTTTTTTGAATTTTTTTTTTTCGAAATTTTTTTCCAATTTTTTTTTTAAATTTTTTTTAAATTTTTTTTTTGAAATTTTTTTTTTGTATTTTTTTTTTTGTAATTTTTTTTTTCGAAATTTTTTTTGAAATTATTTTTTTTTGAAATTTTTTTTTTGAAAATTTTTTTTTTGAAATTTTTTTTTTTCGAAAATTTTTTTGAAATTTTTTTTTGAAAATTTTTTTTTTTGAAATTTTTTTTCAATTTTTTTTTAAATTTTTTTAAATTGTTTTTTTGAAATTTTTTTTGAATTTTTTTTTTGAAATTTTTTTTTTTGAAATTTTTTTTTTGAAATTATTTTTTTCGAAAATTTTTTTGAAATTTTTTTCCAATTTTTTTTTTCAATTTTTTTAAAATTTTTTTTTGAAATTTTTTTTTTTGAAATTTTTTTTTTTGAAATTTTTTTTTTGAAAATTTTTTTTTCGATTTTTTTTAAATTATTTTTTTGAAATTTTTTTTTGAATTTTTTTTTTGAAATTTTTTTTTTTGAAATTTTTTTTTTCGAAAATTTTTTGAAATTTTTTTCCAATTTTTTTTTTCAATTTTTTTTAAATTTATTTTTTTTGTATTTTTTTTTTGAAATTTTTTTTTTCGAAAATTTTTTTGAAATTTTTTTCCAATTTTTTTTTTCAATTTTTTTTTAAAATTTTTTTAAATAATTTTTTTGAAATTTTTTTCCAATTTTTTTTAAATTATTTTTTTGAAATTTTTTTTGAATTTTTTTTTTGAATTTTTTTTTTGAAATTTTTTTTCTTGAAATTTTTTTTTCGAAAATTTTTTGAAATTTTTTTCCAATTTTTTTTTTCAATTTTTTTTAAATTTATTTTTTTTGTATTTTTTTTTTGAAATTTTTTTTTTCGAAAATTTTTTTGAAATTTTTTTCCAATTTTTTTTTTCAATTTTTTTTTTCAATTTTTTTAAAAATTTTTTTTGAAATTTTTTTTTTAAATTTTTTTTTTGAAAATTTTTTTTTCGAAATTGTTTTTTTTGAAATTTTTTTTTTGAAATTTTTTTTTTCGAAATTTTTTTGAAATTTTTTTCCAATTTTTTTTTTCAATTTTTTTAAAATTTTTTTTAAATTTTTTTTTTGAATTTTTTTTTTTTGTATTTTTTTTTTTTGAAATTTTTTTTTTCGAAAATTTTTTTGAAATTATTTTTTTTTGAAATTTTTTTTTTGAAAATTTTTTTTTTGAAATTTTTTTTTTCGAAAATTTTTTTGAAATTTTTTTTTGAAATTTTTTTTTTTGAAATTTTTTTTTTCGAAAATTTTTTTGAAATTTTTTTTTTGAAAATTTTTTTTTTGAATTTTTTTTTTTGAAATTTTTTTAAAAATTTTTTTTGAAATTTTTTTTTTTTAATTTTTTTTAAATTTTTTTTTTGAAAATTTTTTTTCCGAAATTTTTTTTTTTTGAAATTTTTTTTTTTGAAATTTTTTTTTTCGAAATTTTTTTCCAATTTTTTTTTTCAATTTTTTTTAAATTTTTTTTTTGAATTTTTTTTTTTGTATTTTTTTTTTTTGAAATTTTTTTTTTCGAAAATTTTTTTGAAATTATTTTTTTTTCGAAAATTTTTTTGAAATTTTTTTTTTGAAATTTTTTTTTTTCGAAAATTTTTTTGAAATTTTTTTTTGAAAATTTTTTTTTTTGAAATTTTTTTTTTTAAATTTTCTTTAAATTTTTTTTTTGAAATTTTTTTTTTTGTATTTTTTTTTTTTGAAATTTTTTTTTTCGAAATTTTTTTTGAAATTATTTTTTTTTGAAATTTTTTTTTTGAAATTTTTTTTCAATCATTTTTTAAATTTTTTTAAATTATTTTTTTGAAATTTTTTTTGAATTTTTTTTTTGAAATTTTTTTTTTTGAAATTTTTTTTTTGAATTTTTTTTTCGAATTTTTTTTGAAATTTTTTTCCAATTTTTTTTTTTCAATTTTTTTAAAAATTTTTTTTGAAATTTTTTTTTTTGAAATTTTTTTTTTGAAATTTTATTTTTGAAAATTTTTTTTTTCGATTTTTTTTAAATTATTTTTTTGAAATTTTTTTTTGAATTTTTTTTTTGAAATTTTTTTTTTTAATTTATTTTTTTCGAAAATTTTTTGAAATTTTTTTCCAATTTTTTTTTTTAATTTTTTTTAAATTTATTTTTTTTGTATTTTTTTTTTTGAAATTTTTTTTTTCGAAAATTTTTTTGAAATTTTTTTCCAATTTTTTTTTCAATTTTTTTTTTTAATTTTTTTAAATTATTTTTTTGAAATTTTTTTCCAATTTTTTTTAAATTATTTTTTTGAAATTTTTTTTGAATTTTTTTTTTGAATTTTTTTTTTGAAATTTTTTTTCTTGAAATTTTTTTTTCGAAAATTTTTTGAAATTTTTTTCCAATTTTTTTTTTCAATTTTTTTTAAATTTATTTTTTTAGTATTTTTTTTTTGAATTTTTTTTTTTCGAAAATTTTTTTGAAATTTTTTTCCAATTTTTTTTTTTCAATTTTTTTTAAAATTTTTTTTGAAATTTTTTTTTAAAATTTTTTTTAAATTTTTTTTTTGAAAATTTTTTTTTCGAAATTTTTTTTTTTGAAATTTTTTTTTTGAAATTTTTTTTTTCGAAATTTTTTTGAAATTTTTTTCCAATTTTTTTTTTCAATTTTTTTTAATTTTTTTTGAAATTTTTTTTTTGAAATTTTTTTTTTTGTATTTTTTTTTTTGAATTTTTTTTTTCGAAAATTTTTTTGAAATTATTTTTTTTTGAAATTTTTTTTTTTGAAAATTTTTTTTTTGAAATTTTTTTTTTCGAAAATTTTTTTGAAATTTTTTTTTTGAAAATTTTTTTTTGAAGTTTTTTTTTTAAATTTTTTTTAAATTTTTTTTTTGAAATTTTTTTTTTTGTATTTTTTTTTTTGAAATTTTTTTTTTCGAAAATTTTTTTGAAATTATTTTTTTTTGAAATTTTTTTTTTCGAAAATTTTTTTGAAATTATTTTTTTTTGAAATTTTTTTTTTGAAAATTTTTTTTTTGAAATTTTTTTTTTGAAATTTTTTTTTTTGAAATTTTTTTTTTCGAAAATTTTTTTGAAATTTTTTTCCAATTTTTTTTTTCAATTTTTTTTTTTTATTTTTTTATATTATTTTTTTGAAATTTTTTTTGAAATTTTTTTTTGAATTTTTTTTTCAATTTTTTTTTAAATTTTTTTTGAAATTTTTTTTTTTTAATTTTTTTTAAATTTTTTTTTTGAAAATTTTTTTTTTGAAATTTTTTTTTTTTGAAATTTTTTTTTTGAAATTTTTTTTTTCGAAATTTTTTTGAAATTTTTTTCCAATTTTTTTTTTTTCAATTTTTTTGAAATTTTTTTTTTGAAATTTTTTTTTTTGTATTTTTTTTTGAAATTTTTTTTTTCGAAAATTTTTTTGAAATTATTTTTTTTTGAAATTTTTTTTTTGAAAATTTTTTTTTTGAAATTTTTTTTTTCGAAAATTTTTTTGAAATTTTTTTTTTGAAAATTTTTTTTTTTGGAATTTTTTTTTTTTAAATTTTTTTAAATTGTTTTTTTGAAATTTTTTTTGAATTTTTTTTTTGAAATTTTTTTTTTTGAAATTTTTTTTTTGAAATTATTTTTTTCGAAAATTTTTTTGAAATTTTTTTCCAATTTTTTTTTTCAATTTTTTTAAAATTTTTTTTTGAAATTTTTTTTTTTGAAATTTTTTTTTTTGAAATTTTTTTTTTGAAAATTTTTTTTTCGATTTTTTTTAAATTATTTTTTTGAAATTTTTTTTTGAATTTTTTTTTTGAAATTTTTTTTTTTGAAATTTTTTTTTTCGAAAATTTTTTGAAATTTTTTTCCAATTTTTTTTTTCAATTTTTTTTAAATTTATTTTTTTTGTATTTTTTTTTTGAAATTTTTTTTTTCGAAAATTTTTTTGAAATTTTTTTCCAATTTTTTTTTTCAATTTTTTTTTAAAATTTTTTTAAATAATTTTTTTGAAATTTTTTTCCAATTTTTTTTAAATTATTTTTTTGAAATTTTTTTTGAATTTTTTTTTTGAATTTTTTTTTTGAAATTTTTTTTCTTGAAATTTTTTTTTCGAAAATTTTTTGAAATTTTTTTCCAATTTTTTTTTTCAATTTTTTTTAAATTTATTTTTTTTGTATTTTTTTTTTGAAATTTTTTTTTTCGAAAATTTTTTTGAAATTTTTTTCCAATTTTTTTTTTCAATTTTTTTTTTCAATTTTTTTAAAAATTTTTTTTGAAATTTTTTTTTTAAATTTTTTTTTTGAAAATTTTTTTTTCGAAATTGTTTTTTTTGAAATTTTTTTTTTGAAATTTTTTTTTTCGAAATTTTTTTGAAATTTTTTTCCAATTTTTTTTTTCAATTTTTTTAAAATTTTTTTTAAATTTTTTTTTTGAATTTTTTTTTTTTGTATTTTTTTTTTTTGAAATTTTTTTTTTCGAAAATTTTTTTGAAATTATTTTTTTTTGAAATTTTTTTTTTTTAATTTTTTTTAAATTTTTTTTTTGAAAATTTTTTTTTTGAAATTTTTTTTTTTTGAAATTTTTTTTTTGAAATTTTTTTTTTCGAAATTTTTTTGAAATTTTTTTCCAATTTTTTTTTTTTCAATTTTTTTGAAATTTTTTTTTTGAAATTTTTTTTTTTGTATTTTTTTTTGAAATTTTTTTTTTCGAAAATTTTTTTGAAATTATTTTTTTTTGAAATTTTTTTTTTGAAAATTTTTTTTTTGAAATTTTTTTTTTCGAAAATTTTTTTGAAATTTTTTTTTTGAAAATTTTTTTTTTTGGAATTTTTTTTTTTTAATTTTTTTTTAATTTTTTTTTTGAAATTTTTTTTTTTGTATTTTTTTTTTTTGAAATTTTTTTTTTCGAAATTTTTTTTGAAATTATTTTTTTTTGAAATTTTTTTTTTTGAAAATTTTTTTTTTGAAATTTTTTTTTTGAAATTTTTTTTTTTGAAATTTTTTTTTTCGAAAATTTTTTTGAAATTTTTTTCCAATTTTTTTTTTCAATTTTTTTTAAATTTTTTTTTTGAAAATTTTTTTTTTGAATTTTTTTTTTTTTAAATTTTTTTTTTTGAAATTTTTTTTTTCGAAATTTTTTTGAATTTTTTTTCCAATTTTTTTTTCAATTTTTTTTAAATTTTTTTTTAATTTTTTTTTTGAAATTTTTTTTTTTTGTATTTTTTTTTTTGAAATTTTTTTTTTCGAAAATTTTTTTGAAATTATTTTTTTTTGGAATTTTTTTTTTTGAAAATTTTTTTTTTGAAATTTTTTTTTTCGAAAATTTTTTTGAAATTTTTTTTTTGAAAATTTTTTTTTTTGAATTTTTTTTTTGAAATTTTTTTTAAATTTTTTTTTTGAAATTTTTTTTTTTGTATTTTTTTTTTGAAATTTTTTTTTTCGAAAATTTTTTTGAAATTATTTTTTTTTGAAAATTTTTTTTTTGAAATTTTTTTTTTGAAATTTTTTTTTTGAAATTTTTTTTTTCGAAAATTTTTTTTAAATTTTTTTAAAATTTTTTTTTGAATTTTTTTTTTGTATTTTTTTTTTGAAATTTTTTTTTTCGAAAATTTTTTTGAAATTTTTTTTTTTGAAAATTTTTTTTTTGAAATTTTTTTTTTGAAAATTTTTTTTTTATTTTTTTAAAATTTTTTTTTTTGAAAATTTTTTTTTTGAAATTTTTTTTTTGTATTTTTTTAAAATTTTTTTTAAAATTTTTTTTGAAATTTTTTTTCTTAATTTTTTTTTAAATTTTTTTTTTGAAAATTTTTTTGAAATTTTTTTCCAATTTTTTTTTTCAATTTTTTTTTTAAATTTTTTTAAATTATTTTTTTGAAATTTTTTTCCAATTTTTTTTAAATTATTTTTTTGAAATTTTTTTTGAATTTTTTTTTTGAAATTTTTTTTTTCGAAAATTTTTTTGAAATTATTTTTTTTTGAAATTTTTTTTTTTGAAAATTTTTTTTTTGAAATTTTTTTTTTTCGAAAATTTTTTTGAATTTTTTTTTTGAAAATTTTTTTTTTTGAATTTTTTTTTTTGAAATTTTTTTTTGAAATTTTTTTTTTTAATTTTTTTTAAATTTTTTTTTTGAAAATTTTTTTTTTGAAATTTTTTTTTTTTGAAATTTTTTTTTTTGAATTTTTTTTTTTCGAAATTTTTTTCCAATTTTTTTTTCAATTTTTTTTAAATTTTTTTTTTGAAATTTTTTTTTTTTGTATTTTTTTTTTTGAAATTTTTTTTTTCGAAAATTTTTTTGAAATTATTTTTTTTTGAAATTTTTTTTTTGAAAATTTTTTTTTTTCAAATTTTTTTTTTTCGAAAATTTTTTTGAAATTTTTTTTTGAAAATTTTTTTTTTCAAATTTTTTTTTAAAATTTTTTTTAAATTTTTTTTTTGAAATTTTTTTTTTTGTATTTTTTTTTTTGAAATTTTTTTTTTCGAAATTTTTTTTGAAATTATTTTTTTTTGAAATTTTTTTTTTGAAATTTTTTTTCAATTTTTTTTTAAATTTTTTTAAATTATTTTTTTGAAATTTTTTTTGAATTTTTTTTTTGAAATTTTTTTTTTTGAAATTTTTTTTTTGAATTTTTTTTTCGAATTTTTTTTCAATTTTTTTTTCAATTTTTATTAAAATTTTTTTTTTTTATTTTTTTTTTCCAATTTTTTTTTCAATTTTTTTTAAATTTTTTTTTGAAATTTTTTTTTTTTGAAATTTTTTTTTTGAAATTATTTTTTTCGAAAATTTTTTTGAAATTTTTTTCCATTTTTTTTTTTCAATTTTTTTAAAAATTTTTTTTGAAATTTTTTTTTTTGAAATTTTTTTTTTTGAAATTTTTTTTTTTTTAATTTTTTTTTTGAAAATTTTTTTTCGATTTTTTTTAAATTATTTTTTTGAAATTTTTTTTTGAATTTTTTTTTTTTAATTTTTTTTTTGAAATTTTTTTTTTCGAAAATTTTTTGAAATTTTTTTCCAATTTTTTTTTCAATTTTTTTTAAATTTATTTTTTTTGTATTTTTTTTTTGAAATTTTTTTTTTCGAAAATTTTTTTGAAATTTTTTTCCAATTTTTTTTTTCAATTTTTTAAAATTTTTTTAAATTATTTTTTTGAAATTTTTTTCCAATTTTTTTTAAATTATTTTTTTGAAATTTTATTTGAATTTTTTTTTTGAATTTTTTTTTTGAAATTTTTTTTCTTGAAATTTTTTTTTCGAAAATTTTTTGAAATTTTTTTCCAATTTTTTTTTTCAATTTTTTTAAATTCATTTTTTTTGTATTTTTTTTTTGAAATTTTTTTTTTGAAATTTTTTTTCAATTTTTTTTTAAATTTTTTTAAATTATTTTTTTGAAATTTTTTTTGAATTTTTTTTTTGAAATTTTTTTTTTTGAAATTTTTTTTTTGAAATTATTTTTTTCGAAAATTTTTTTGAAATTTTTTTCCAATTTTTTTTTTTCAATTTTTTTAAAATTTTTTTTTGAAATTTTTTTTTTTGAAATTTTTTTTTTTGAAATTTTTTTTTTGAAAATTTTTTTTTCGATTTTTTTTAAATTATTTTTTTGAAATTTTTTTTTGAATTTTTTTTTTGAAATTTTTTTTTTGAAATTTTTTTTTTCGAAAATTTTTTGAAATTTTTTTCCAATTTTTTTTTTCAATTTTTTTTAAATTTATTTTTTTTGTATTTTTTTTTTGAAATTTTTTTTTTCGAAAATTTTTTTGAAATTTTTTTCCAATTTTTTTTTTCAATTTTTTTTTTAAATTTTTTTAAATAATTTTTTTGAAATTTTTTTCCAATTTTTTTTAAATTATTTTTTTGAAATTTTTTTTGAATTTTTTTTTTGAATTTTTTTTTTGAAATTTTTTTTCTTGAAATTTTTTTTTCGAAAATTTTTTGAAATTTTTTTCCAATTTTTTTTTTCAATTTTTTTTAAATTTATTTTTTTTGTATTTTTTTTTTGAAATTTTTTTTTTCGAAAATTTTTTTGAAATTTTTTTCCAATTTTTTTTTTCAATTTTTTTTTTCAATTTTTTTTAAAATTTTTTTTGAAATTTTTTTTTTTAATTTTTTTTTTGAAAATTTTTTTTTCGAAATTGTTTTTTTTGAAATTTTTTTTTTGAAATTTTTTTTTTCGAAATTTTTTTGAAATTTTTTTCCAATTTTTTTTTTTCAATTTTTTTAAAATTTTTTTTAAATTTTTTTTTTGAAATTTTTTTTTTTGTATTTTTTTTTTTGAAATTTTTTTTTTCGAAAATTTTTTTGAAATTATTTTTTTTTGAAATTTTTTTTTTGAAAATTTTTTTTTTGAAATTTTTTTTTTCGAAAATTTTTTTGAAATTTTTTTTTGAAATTTTTTTTTTTGAAATTTTTTTTTTTCGAAAATTTTTTTGAAATTTTTTTTTTGAAAATTTTTTTTTTGAATTTTTTTTTTTGAAATTTTTTTAAAAATTTTTTTTGAAATTTTTTTTTTTTAATTTTTTTTAAATTTTTTTTTTGAAAATTTTTTTTTTGAAATTTTTTTTTTTTGAAATTTTTTTTTTTGAAATTTTTTTTTTCGAAATTTTTTTCCAATTTTTTTTTTCAATTTTTTTTAAATTTTTTTTTTGAATTTTTTTTTTTGTATTTTTTTTTTTGAAATTTTTTTTTTCGAAAATTTTTTTGAAATTATTTTTTTTTCGAAAATTTTTTTGAAATTTTTTTTTTTCGAAAATTTTTTTGAAATTTTTTTTTGAAAATTTTTTTTTGAAATTTTTTTTTTTAAATTTTCTTTAAATTTTTTTTTTGAAATTTTTTTTTTGTATTTTTTTTTGAAATTTTTTTTTTCGAAATTTTTTTTGAAATTATTTTTTTTTGAAATTTTTTTTTTGAAATTTTTTTTCAATTTTTTTTTAAATTTTTTTAAATTATTTTTTTGAAATTTTTTTTGAATTTTTTTTTGAAATTTTTTTTTTGAAATTTTTTTTTTGAATTTTTTTTTCGAATTTTTTTTGAAATTTTTTTCCAATTTTTTTTTTTCAATTTTTTTAAAAATTTTTTTTGAAATTTTTTTTTTTGAAATTTTTTTTTTGAAATTTTATTTTTGAAAATTTTTTTTTTCGATTTTTTTTAAATTATTTTTTTGAAATTTTTTTTTGAATTTTTTTTTTGAAATTTTTTTTTTTGAATTTTTTTTTTTCGAAAATTTTTTTGAAATTTTTTTCCAATTTTTTTTTTTCAATTTTTTTTTAAATTTTTTTTGAAATTTTTTTTTTAAATTTTTTTTAAATTTTTTTTTTGAAAATTTTTTTTTCGAAATTTTTTTTTTTGAAATTTTTTTTTTGAAATTTTTTTTTTCGAAATTTTTTTGAAATTTTTTTCCAATTTTTTTTTTCAATTTTTTTTAATTTTTTTTGAAATTTTTTTTTTGAAATTTTTTTTTTTTGTATTTTTTTTTTTGAATTTTTTTTTTCGAAAATTTTTTTGAAATTATTTTTTTTTGAAATTTTTTTTTTTGAAAATTTTTTTTTTGAAATTTTTTTTTTCGAAAATTTTTTTGAAATTTTTTTTTTGAAAATTTTTTTTTTGAAGTTTTTTTTTTAAATTTTTTTTAAATTTTTTTTTTGAAATTTTTTTTTTTGTATTTTTTTTTTGAAATTTTTTTTTTCGAAAATTTTTTTGAAATTATTTTTTTTTGAAATTTTTTTTTTCGAAAATTTTTTTGAAATTATTTTTTTTTGAAATTTTTTTTTTGAAAATTTTTTTTTTGAAATTTTTTTTTTGAAATTTTTTTTTTTGAAATTTTTTTTTTCGAAAATTTTTTTGAAATTTTTTTCCAATTTTTTTTTTCAATTTTTTTTTTATTTTTTTAAATTATTTTTTTGAAATTTTTTTTTTAAAATTTTTTTAAAATTTTTTTTTTGAAAATTTTTTTTTTGAAATTTTTTTTTTTTGAAATTTTTTTTTTGAAATTTTTTTTTTCGAAATTTTTTTGAAATTTTTTTCCAATTTTTTTTTTTTCAATTTTTTTGAAATTTTTTTTTTGAAATTTTTTTTTTTTGTATTTTTTTTTGAAATTTTTTTTTTCGAAAATTTTTTTGAAATTATTTTTTTTTGAAATTTTTTTTTTGAAAATTTTTTTTTTGAAATTTTTTTTTTTCGAAAATTTTTTTGAAATTTTTTTTTTGAAAATTTTTTTTTTTGGAATTTTTTTTTTAAAATTTTTTTTTAATTTTTTTTTTGAAATTTTTTTTTTTGTATTTTTTTTTTTTGAAATTTTTTTTTTCGAAATTTTTTTTGAAATTATTTTTTTTTGAAATTTTTTTTTTTGAAAATTTTTTTTTTGAAATTTTTTTTTTGAAATTTTTTTTTTTGAAATTTTTTTTTTCGAAAATTTTTTTGAAATTTTTTTCCAATTTTTTTTTTCAATTTTTTTTAAATTTTTTTTTTGAAAATTTTTTTTTTGAATTTTTTTTTTTTTTAATTTTTTTTTTTGAAATTTTTTTTTTCGAAATTTTTTTGAAATTTTTTTCCAATTTTTTTTTCAATTTTTTTTAAATTTTTTTTTAATTTTTTTTTTGAAATTTTTTTTTTTTGTATTTTTTTTTTGAAATTTTTTTTTTCGAAAATTTTTTTGAAATTATTTTTTTTTGGAATTTTTTTTTTTGAAAATTTTTTTTTTGAAATTTTTTTTTTTCGAAAATTTTTTTGAAATTTTTTTTTTGAAAATTTTTTTTTTTGAATTTTTTTTTTGAAATTTTTTTTAAATTTTTTTTTTGAAATTTTTTTTTTTGTATTTTTTTTTTGAAATTTTTTTTTTCGAAAATTTTTTTGAAATTATTTTTTTTTGAAAATTTTTTTTTTGAAATTTTTTTTTTGAAATTTTTTTTTGAATTTTTTTTTTTCGAAAATTTTTTTTAAATTTTTTTAAATTTTTTTTTTGAATTTTTTTTTTGTATTTTTTTTTTGAAATTTTTTTTTTCGAAAATTTTTTTGAAATTTTTTTCCAATTTTTTTTTTCAATTTTTTTTTAAAATTTTTTTAAATTATTTTTTTGAAATTTTTTTCCAATTTTTTTTAAATTATTTTTTTGAATTTTTTTTTGAATTTTTTTTTTGAATTTTTTTTTTAAAATTTTTTTTTTGAAATTTTTTTTTTCGAAAATTTTTTTGAAATTTTTTTTTTGAAAATTTTTTTTTTTGAATTTTTTTTTTGAAATTTTTTTTAAATTTTTTTTTTGAAATTTTTTTTTTTGTATTTTTTTTTTTGAAATTTTTTTTTTCGAAAATTTTTTTGAAATTATTTTTTTTTGAAAATTTTTTTTTTGAAATTTTTTTTTTGAAATTTTTTTTTTGAAATTTTTTTTTTGAAAATTTTTTTTTTTATTTTTTTAAAATTTTTTTTTTGAAAATTTTTTTTTTGAAATTTTTTTTTTGTATTTTTTTAAAATTTTTTTTAAAATTTTTTTTGAAATTTTTTTTCTTAAATTTTTTTTAAATTTTTTTTTTGAAAATTTTTTTGAAATTTTTTTCCAATTTTTTTTTTCAATTTTTTTTTAAAATTTTTTTAAATTATTTTTTTGAAATTTTTTTCCAATTTTTTTTAAATTATTTTTTTGAAATTTTTTTTGAATTTTTTTTTTGAATTTTTTTTTTGAAATTTTTTTTTTCGAAAATTTTTTTGAAATTATTTTTTTTTGAAATTTTTTTTTTGAAAATTTTTTTTTTGAAATTTTTTTTTTTCGAAAATTTTTTTGAATTTTTTTTTTTGAAAATTTTTTTTTTTGAATTTTTTTTTTTGAAATTTTTTTTTTGAATTTTTTTTTTCGAAATTTTTTTCCAATTTTTTTTTTCAATTTTTTTTAAATTTTTTTTTTGAAATTTTTTTTTTTTGTATTTTTTTTTTGAAATTTTTTTTTTCGAAAATTTTTTTGAAATTATTTTTTTTTGAAATTTTTTTTTTGAAAATTTTTTTTTTGAATTTTTTTTTTTCGAAAATTTTTTTGAAATTTTTTTTTTTGAAATTTTTTTTTTTGAAATTTTTTTTTTGAAAATTATTTTTTCGATTTTTTTTAAATTATTTTTTTGAAATTTTTTTTTGAATTTTTTTTTTGAAATTTTTTTTTTGAAATTTTTTTTTTCGAAAATTTTTTGAAATTTTTTTCCAATTTTTTTTTTCAATTTTTTTTAAATTTATTTTTTTTGTAATTTTTTTTTTGAAATTTTTTTTTTCGAAAATTTTTTTGAAATTTTTTTCTAATTTTTTTTTTCAATTTTTTTTAAAAATTTTTTTAAATTATTTTTTTGAAATTTTTTTCCAATTTTTTTTAAATTATTTTTTTGAATTTTTTTTTGAATTTTTTTTTTGAATTTTTTTTTTAAAATTTTTTTTTTGAAATTTTTTTTTTCGAAAATTTTTTTGAAATTTTTTTTTTGAAAATTTTTTTTTTTGAATTTTTTTTTTTGAAATTTTTTTTAAAATTTTTTTTGAAATTTTTTTTTTTAAATTTTTTTAAAATTTTTTTTTTGAAAATTTTTTTTTTGAATTTTTTTTTTTCGAAATTTTTTTCCAATTTTTTTTTTCAATTTTTTTTAAATTTTTTTTTTGAAATTTTTTTTTTGTATTTTTTTTTTTGTAATTTTTTTTTTCGAAATTTTTTTTGAAATTATTTTTTTTTGAAATTTTTTTTTTGAAAATTTTTTTTTTGAAATTTTTTTTTTTCGAAAATTTTTTTGAAATTTTTTTTTGAAAATTTTTTTTTTTGAAATTTTTTTTCAATTTTTTTTTAAATTTTTTTAAATTGTTTTTTTGAAATTTTTTTTGAATTTTTTTTTTGAAATTTTTTTTTTTGAAATTTTTTTTTTGAAATTATTTTTTTCGAAAATTTTTTTGAAATTTTTTTCCAATTTTTTTTTTCAATTTTTTTAAAATTTTTTTTTGAAATTTTTTTTTTTGAAATTTTTTTTTTTGAAATTTTTTTTTTGAAAATTTTTTTTTCGATTTTTTTTAAATTATTTTTTTGAAATTTTTTTTTGAATTTTTTTTTTGAAATTTTTTTTTTTGAAATTTTTTTTTTCGAAAATTTTTTGAAATTTTTTTCCAATTTTTTTTTTCAATTTTTTTTAAATTTATTTTTTTTGTATTTTTTTTTTGAAATTTTTTTTTTCGAAAATTTTTTTGAAATTTTTTTCCAATTTTTTTTTTCAATTTTTTTTTAAAATTTTTTTAAATAATTTTTTTGAAATTTTTTTCCAATTTTTTTTAAATTATTTTTTTGAAATTTTTTTTGAATTTTTTTTTTGAATTTTTTTTTTGAAATTTTTTTTCTTGAAATTTTTTTTTCGAAAATTTTTTGAAATTTTTTTCCAATTTTTTTTTTCAATTTTTTTTAAATTTATTTTTTTTGTATTTTTTTTTTGAAATTTTTTTTTTCGAAAATTTTTTTGAAATTTTTTTCCAATTTTTTTTTTCAATTTTTTTTTTCAATTTTTTTAAAAATTTTTTTTGAAATTTTTTTTTTAAATTTTTTTTTTGAAAATTTTTTTTTCGAAATTGTTTTTTTTGAAATTTTTTTTTTGAAATTTTTTTTTTCGAAATTTTTTTGAAATTTTTTTCCAATTTTTTTTTTCAATTTTTTTAAAATTTTTTTTAAATTTTTTTTTTGAATTTTTTTTTTTTGTATTTTTTTTTTTTGAAATTTTTTTTTTCGAAAATTTTTTTGAAATTATTTTTTTTTGAAATTTTTTTTTTGAAAATTTTTTTTTTGAAATTTTTTTTTTCGAAAATTTTTTTGAAATTTTTTTTTGAAATTTTTTTTTTTGAAATTTTTTTTTTCGAAAATTTTTTTGAAATTTTTTTTTTGAAAATTTTTTTTTTGAATTTTTTTTTTTGAAATTTTTTTAAAAATTTTTTTTGAAATTTTTTTTTTTTAATTTTTTTTAAATTTTTTTTTTGAAAATTTTTTTTCCGAAATTTTTTTTTTTTGAAATTTTTTTTTTTGAAATTTTTTTTTTCGAAATTTTTTTCCAATTTTTTTTTTCAATTTTTTTTAAATTTTTTTTTTGAATTTTTTTTTTTGTATTTTTTTTTTTTGAAATTTTTTTTTTCGAAAATTTTTTTGAAATTATTTTTTTTTCGAAAATTTTTTTGAAATTTTTTTTTTGAAATTTTTTTTTTTCGAAAATTTTTTTGAAATTTTTTTTTGAAAATTTTTTTTTTTGAAATTTTTTTTTTAAATTTTCTTTAAATTTTTTTTTTGAAATTTTTTTTTTTGTATTTTTTTTTTTTGAAATTTTTTTTTTCGAAATTTTTTTTGAAATTATTTTTTTTTGAAATTTTTTTTTTGAAATTTTTTTTCAATTTTTTTTTAAATTTTTTTAAATTATTTTTTTGAAATTTTTTTTGAATTTTTTTTTTGAAATTTTTTTTTTTGAAATTTTTTTTTTGAATTTTTTTTTCGAATTTTTTTTGAAATTTTTTTCCAATTTTTTTTTTTCAATTTTTTTAAAAATTTTTTTTGAAATTTTTTTTTTTGAAATTTTTTTTTTGAAATTTTATTTTTGAAAATTTTTTTTTTCGATTTTTTTTAAATTATTTTTTTGAAATTTTTTTTTGAATTTTTTTTTTGAAATTTTTTTTTTTAATTTATTTTTTTCGAAAATTTTTTGAAATTTTTTTCCAATTTTTTTTTTTAATTTTTTTTAAATTTATTTTTTTTGTATTTTTTTTTTTGAAATTTTTTTTTTCGAAAATTTTTTTGAAATTTTTTTCCAATTTTTTTTTCAATTTTTTTTTTTAATTTTTTTAAATTATTTTTTTGAAATTTTTTTCCAATTTTTTTTAAATTATTTTTTTGAAATTTTTTTTGAATTTTTTTTTTGAATTTTTTTTTTGAAATTTTTTTTCTTGAAATTTTTTTTTCGAAAATTTTTTGAAATTTTTTTCCAATTTTTTTTTTCAATTTTTTTTAAATTTATTTTTTTAGTATTTTTTTTTTGAATTTTTTTTTTTCGAAAATTTTTTTGAAATTTTTTTCCAATTTTTTTTTTTCAATTTTTTTTAAAATTTTTTTTGAAATTTTTTTTTAAAATTTTTTTTAAATTTTTTTTTTGAAAATTTTTTTTTCGAAATTTTTTTTTTTGAAATTTTTTTTTTGAAATTTTTTTTTTCGAAATTTTTTTGAAATTTTTTTCCAATTTTTTTTTTCAATTTTTTTTAATTTTTTTTGAAATTTTTTTTTTGAAATTTTTTTTTTTGTATTTTTTTTTTTGAATTTTTTTTTTCGAAAATTTTTTTGAAATTATTTTTTTTTGAAATTTTTTTTTTTGAAAATTTTTTTTTTGAAATTTTTTTTTTCGAAAATTTTTTTGAAATTTTTTTTTTGAAAATTTTTTTTTGAAGTTTTTTTTTTAAATTTTTTTTAAATTTTTTTTTTGAAATTTTTTTTTTTGTATTTTTTTTTTTGAAATTTTTTTTTTCGAAAATTTTTTTGAAATTATTTTTTTTTGAAATTTTTTTTTTCGAAAAGTTTTTTGAAATTATTTTTTTTTGAAATTTTTTTTTTGAAAATTTTTTTTTTGAAATTTTTTTTTTGAAATTTTTTTTTTTGAAATTTTTTTTTTCGAAAATTTTTTTGAAATTTTTTTCCAATTTTTTTTTTCAATTTTTTTTTTTTATTTTTTTATATTATTTTTTTGAAATTTTTTTTGAAATTTTTTTTTGAATTTTTTTTTCAATTTTTTTTTAAATTTTTTTTGAAATTTTTTTTTTTTAATTTTTTTTAAATTTTTTTTTTGAAAATTTTTTTTTTGAAATTTTTTTTTTTTGAAATTTTTTTTTTGAAATTTTTTTTTTCGAAATTTTTTTGAAATTTTTTTCCAATTTTTTTTTTTTCAATTTTTTTGAAATTTTTTTTTTGAAATTTTTTTTTTTGTATTTTTTTTTGAAATTTTTTTTTTCGAAAATTTTTTTGAAATTATTTTTTTTTGAAATTTTTTTTTTGAAAATTTTTTTTTTGAAATTTTTTTTTTCGAAAATTTTTTTGAAATTTTTTTTTTGAAAATTTTTTTTTTTGGAATTTTTTTTTTTAAATTTTTTTTTAATTTTTTTTTGAAATTTTTTTTTTTGTATTTTTTTTTTTTGAAATTTTTTTTTTCGAAATTTTTTTTGAAATTATTTTTTTTTGAAATTTTTTTTTTTGAAAATTTTTTTTTTGAAATTTTTTTTTTGAAATTTTTTTTTTTGAAATTTTTTTTTTCGAAAATTTTTTTGAAATTTTTTTCCAATTTTTTTTTTCAATTTTTTTTAAATTTTTTTTTTGAAAATTTTTTTTTTGAATTTTTTTTTTTTTAAATTTTTTTTTTTGAAATTTTTTTTATCGAAATTTTTTTGAAATTTTTTTCCAATTTTTTTTTCAATTTTTTTTAAATTTTTTTTTAATTTTTTTTTTGAAATTTTTTTTTTTTGTATTTTTTTTTTTGAAATTTTTTTTTTCGAAAATTTTTTTGAAATTATTTTTTTTTGGAATTTTTTTTTTTGAAAATTTTTTTTTTGAAATTTTTTTTTTCGAAAATTTTTTTGAAATTTTTTTTTTGAAAATTTTTTTTTTTGAATTTTTTTTTTGAAATTTTTTTTAAATTTTTTTTTTGAAATTTTTTTTTTTGTATTTTTTTTTTGAAATTTTTTTTTTCGAAAATTTTTTTGAAATTATTTTTTTTTGAAAATTTTTTTTTTGAAATTTTTTTTTTGAAATTTTTTTTTTGAAATTTTTTTTTTCGAAAATTTTTTTTAAATTTTTTTAAAATTTTTTTTTGAATTTTTTTTTTGTATTTTTTTTTTGAAATTTTTTTTTTCGAAAATTTTTTTGAAATTTTTTTTTTTGAAAATTTTTTTTTTGAAATTTTTTTTTTGAAAATTTTTTTTTTATTTTTTTAAAATTTTTTTTTTTGAAAATTTTTTTTTTGAAATTTTTTTTTTGTATTTTTTTAAAATTTTTTTTAAAATTTTTTTTGAAATTTTTTTTCTTAATTTTTTTTTAAATTTTTTTTTTGAAAATTTTTTTGAAATTTTTTTCCAATTTTTTTTTTCAATTTTTTTTTTAAATTTTTTTAAATTATTTTTTTGAAATTTTTTTCCAATTTTTTTTAAATTATTTTTTTGAAATTTTTTTTGAATTTTTTTTTTGAAATTTTTTTTTTCGAAAATTTTTTTGAAATTATTTTTTTTTGAAATTTTTTTTTTTGAAAATTTTTTTTTTGAAATTTTTTTTTTTCGAAAATTTTTTTGAATTTTTTTTTTGAAAATTTTTTTTTTTGAATTTTTTTTTTTGAAATTTTTTTTTGAAATTTTTTTTTTTAATTTTTTTTAAATTTTCTTTTTGAAAATTTTATTTTTTGAAATTTTTTTTCAATTTTTTTTTAAATTTTTTTAAATTATTTTTTTGAAATTTTTTTTGAATTTTTTTTTTGAAATTTTTTTTTTTGAAATTTTTTTTTTGAATTTTTTTTCAATTTTTTTTAAAATTTTTTTTGAAATCTTTTTTTTAAAATTTTTTTTAAATTTTTTTTTTGAAAATTTTTTTTTTGAAATTTTTTTTTTCGAATTTTTTTTGAAATTTTTTTCCAATTTTTTTTTTCAATTTTTTTAAAAAATTTTTTAAATTTTTTTTTTGAAATTTTTTTTTTGTACTTTTTTTTTTGAAATTTTTTTTTTCGAAAATTTTTTTGAAATTATTTTTTTTTGAAATTTTTTTTTTGAAAATTTTTTTTTTGAAATTTTTTTTTTTCGAAAATTTTTTTGAAATTTTTTTTTTGAAAATTTGTTTTTTTGAAAATTTTTTTTGTAAAATTATTTTTTTTAAATTTTTTTTTTTTAATTTTTTTTAAATTTTTTTTTTGAATTTTTTTTTTTTGTATTTTTTTTTTTTGAATTTTTTTTTTCGAAAATTTTTTTGAAATTATTTTTTTTTGAAATTTTTTTTTTTGAAAATTTTTTTTTTGAAATTTTTTTTTTGAAATTTTTTTGTTGAAATTTTTTTTTTCGAAAATTTTTTTGAAATTTTTTTCCAATTATTTTTTTGAAATTTTTTTTTTGAAAATTTTTTTTTTTTTAATTATTTTTTTGAAATTTTTTTTTTCGAAATTTTTTTGAAATTTTTTTCCAATTTTTTTTTCAATTTTTTTAAAAATTTTTTTTTTTTGTATTTTTTTTTTGAAATTTTTTTTTTGAAATTTTTTTTTTGAAAAATTTTTTTTTTTAATTTTTTTTTTGAAATTTTTTTTTTCGAAATTTTTTTGAAATTTTTTTCCAATTTTTTTTTTCAATTTTTTTTCAATTTTTTTAAAATTTTTTTTGAAATTTTTTTTTTTGTATTTTTTTTTTGAAATTTTTTTTTTGAAATTTTTTTTTTTGAAAAATTTTTTTTTTTAAATTTTTTTTTTGAAATTTTTTTTTTCGAAATTTTTTTGAAATTTTTTTCCAATTTTTTTTTCAATTTTTTTTAAATTTTTTTTAAATTTTTTTTTTGAAATTTTTTTTTTTGTATTTTTTTTTTTTGAAATTTTTTTTTTCGAAAATTTTTTTGAAATTATTTTTTTTTGAAATTTTTTTTTTTGAAAATTTTTTTTTTGAAATTTTTTTTTTCGAAAATTTTTTTGAAATTTTTTTTTTGAAAATTTTTTTTTGAAAATTTTTTTTTTGAAATTTTTTTTAAATTTTTTTTTTGAAATTTTTTTTTTTGTATTTTTTTTTTTGAAATTTTTTTTTTCGAAAATTTTTTTGAAATTATTTTTTTTTGAAAATTTTTTTTTTGAAATTTTTTTTTTGAAATTTTTTTTTTTGAAATTTTTTTTTTCGAAAATTTTTTTAAAATTTTTTTTAAATTTTTTTTTTGAATTTTTTTTTTGTATTTTTTTTTTGAAATTTTTTTTTCGAAAATTTTTTTGAAATTTTTTTTTTTGAAAATTTTTTTTTTGAAATTTTTTTTTTGAAAATTTTTTTTTTTTATTTTTTTAAAATTTTTTTTTTGAAAATTTTTTTTTTGAAATTTTTTTTTTGTATTTTTTTAAAATTTTTTTTAAAATTTTTTTTGAAATTTTTTTTCTTACATTTTTTTTAAATTTTTTTTTGAAAATTTTTTTGAAATTTTTTTCCAATTTTTTTTTTCAATTTTTTTTTTAAATTTTTTTAAATTATTTTTTTGAAATTTTTTTCCAATTTTTTTTAAATTATTTTTTTGAAATTTTTTTTGAATTTTTTTTTTGAATTTTTTTTTTGAAATTTTTTTTTTCGAAAATTTTTTTGAAATTATTTTTTTTTGAAATTTTTTTTTTGAAAATTTTTTTTTTGAAATTTTTTTTTTTCGAAAATTTTTTTGAATTTTTTTTTTTGAAAATTTTTTTTTTTGAATTTTTTTTTTTGAAATTTTTTTTTTTGAATTATTTTTTTGAAATTTTTTTTGAATTTTTTTTTTGAATTTTTTTTTTGAAATTTTTTTTTTGAAAATTTTTTTTTTGAAATTTTTTTTTTTCGAAAATTTTTTTGAAATTATTTTTTTTTGGAATTTTTTTTTTTGAAAATTTTTTTTTTGAAATTTTTTTTTTCGAAAATTTTTTTGAAATTTTTTTTTTGAAAATTTTTTTTTTTGAATTTTTTTTTTGAAATTTTTTTTAAATTTTTTTTTTGAAATTTTTTTTTTTGTATTTTTTTTTTGAAATTTTTTTTTTCGAAAATTTTTTTGAAATTATTTTTTTTTGAAAATTTTTTTTTTGAAATTTTTTTTTTGAAATTTTTTTTTTGAAATTTTTTTTTTCGAAAATTTTTTTTAAATTTTTTTAAAATTTTTTTTTGAATTTTTTTTTTGTATTTTTTTTTTGAAATTTTTTTTTTCGAAAATTTTTTTGAAATTTTTTTTTTTGAAAATTTTTTTTTTGAAATTTTTTTTTTGAAAATTTTTTTTTTATTTTTTTAAAATTTTTTTTTTTGAAAATTTTTTTTTTGAAATTTTTTTTTTGTATTTTTTTAAAATTTTTTTTAAAATTTTTTTTGAAATTTTTTTTCTTAATTTTTTTTTAAATTTTTTTTTTGAAAATTTTTTTGAAATTTTTTTCCAATTTTTTTTTTCAATTTTTTTTTTAAATTTTTTTAAATTATTTTTTTGAAATTTTTTTCCAATTTTTTTTAAATTATTTTTTTGAAATTTTTTTTGAATTTTTTTTTTGAAATTTTTTTTTTCGAAAATTTTTTTGAAATTATTTTTTTTTGAAATTTTTTTTTTTGAAAATTTTTTTTTTGAAATTTTTTTTTTTCGAAAATTTTTTTGAATTTTTTTTTTGAAAATTTTTTTTTTTGAATTTTTTTTTTTGAAATTTTTTTTTGAAATTTTTTTTTTTAATTTTTTTTAAATTTTTTTTTTGAAAATTTTTTTTTTGAAATTTTTTTTTTTTGAAATTTTTTTTTTTGAATTTTTTTTTTTCGAAATTTTTTTCCAATTTTTTTTTCAATTTTTTTTAAATTTTTTTTTTGAAATTTTTTTTTTTTGTATTTTTTTTTTTGAAATTTTTTTTTTCGAAAATTTTTTTGAAATTATTTTTTTTTGAAATTTTTTTTTTGAAAATTTTTTTTTTTCAAATTTTTTTTTTTCGAAAATTTTTTTGAAATTTTTTTTTGAAAATTTTTTTTTTCAAATTTTTTTTTAAAATTTTTTTTAAATTTTTTTTTTGAAATTTTTTTTTTTGTATTTTTTTTTTTGAAATTTTTTTTTTCGAAATTTTTTTTGAAATTATTTTTTTTTGAAATTTTTTTTTTGAAATTTTTTTTCAATTTTTTTTTAAATTTTTTTAAATTATTTTTTTGAAATTTTTTTTGAATTTTTTTTTTGAAATTTTTTTTTTTGAAATTTTTTTTTTGAATTTTTTTTTCGAATTTTTTTTCAATTTTTTTTTCAATTTTTATTAAAATTTTTTTTTTTTATTTTTTTTTTCCAATTTTTTTTTCAATTTTTTTTAAATTTTTTTTTGAAATTTTTTTTTTTTGAAATTTTTTTTTTGAAATTATTTTTTTCGAAAATTTTTTTGAAATTTTTTTCCATTTTTTTTTTTCAATTTTTTTAAAAATTTTTTTTGAAATTTTTTTTTTTGAAATTTTTTTTTTTGAAATTTTTTTTTTTTTAATTTTTTTTTTGAAAATTTTTTTTCGATTTTTTTTAAATTATTTTTTTGAAATTTTTTTTTGAATTTTTTTTTTTTAATTTTTTTTTTGAAATTTTTTTTTTCGAAAATTTTTTGAAATTTTTTTCCAATTTTTTTTTCAATTTTTTTTAAATTTATTTTTTTTGTATTTTTTTTTTGAAATTTTTTTTTTCGAAAATTTTTTTGAAATTTTTTTCCAATTTTTTTTTTCAATTTTTTAAAATTTTTTTAAATTATTTTTTTGAAATTTTTTTCCAATTTTTTTTAAATTATTTTTTTGAAATTTTATTTGAATTTTTTTTTTGAATTTTTTTTTTGAAATTTTTTTTCTTGAAATTTTTTTTTCGAAAATTTTTTGAAATTTTTTTCCAATTTTTTTTTTCAATTTTTTTAAATTCATTTTTTTTGTATTTTTTTTTTGAAATTTTTTTTTTGAAATTTTTTTTCAATTTTTTTTTAAATTTTTTTAAATTATTTTTTTGAAATTTTTTTTGAATTTTTTTTTTGAAATTTTTTTTTTTGAAATTTTTTTTTTGAAATTATTTTTTTCGAAAATTTTTTTGAAATTTTTTTCCAATTTTTTTTTTTCAATTTTTTTAAAATTTTTTTTTGAAATTTTTTTTTTTGAAATTTTTTTTTTTGAAATTTTTTTTTTGAAAATTTTTTTTTCGATTTTTTTTAAATTATTTTTTTGAAATTTTTTTTTGAATTTTTTTTTTGAAATTTTTTTTTTGAAATTTTTTTTTTCGAAAATTTTTTGAAATTTTTTTCCAATTTTTTTTTTCAATTTTTTTTAAATTTATTTTTTTTGTATTTTTTTTTTGAAATTTTTTTTTTCGAAAATTTTTTTGAAATTTTTTTCCAATTTTTTTTTTCAATTTTTTTTTTAAATTTTTTTAAATAATTTTTTTGAAATTTTTTTCCAATTTTTTTTAAATTATTTTTTTGAAATTTTTTTTGAATTTTTTTTTTGAATTTTTTTTTTGAAATTTTTTTTCTTGAAATTTTTTTTTCGAAAATTTTTTGAAATTTTTTTCCAATTTTTTTTTTCAATTTTTTTTAAATTTATTTTTTTTGTATTTTTTTTTTGAAATTTTTTTTTTCGAAAATTTTTTTGAAATTTTTTTCCAATTTTTTTTTTCAATTTTTTTTTTCAATTTTTTTTAAAATTTTTTTTGAAATTTTTTTTTTAAATTTTTTTTTTGAAAATTTTTTTTTCGAAATTGTTTTTTTTGAAATTTTTTTTTTGAAATTTTTTTTTTCGAAATTTTTTTGAAATTTTTTTCCAATTTTTTTTTTTCAATTTTTTTAAAATTTTTTTTAAATTTTTTTTTTGAAATTTTTTTTTTTGTATTTTTTTTTTTGAAATTTTTTTTTTCGAAAATTTTTTTGAAATTATTTTTTTTTGAAATTTTTTTTTTGAAAATTTTTTTTTTGAAATTTTTTTTTTCGAAAATTTTTTTGAAATTTTTTTTTGAAATTTTTTTTTTTGAAATTTTTTTTTTTCGAAAATTTTTTTGAAATTTTTTTTTTGAAAATTTTTTTTTTGAATTTTTTTTTTTGAAATTTTTTTAAAAATTTTTTTTGAAATTTTTTTTTTTTAATTTTTTTTAAATTTTTTTTTTGAAAATTTTTTTTTTGAAATTTTTTTTTTTTGAAATTTTTTTTTTTGAAATTTTTTTTTTCGAAATTTTTTTCCAATTTTTTTTTTCAATTTTTTTTAAATTTTTTTTTTGAATTTTTTTTTTTGTATTTTTTTTTTTTGAAATTTTTTTTTTCGAAAATTTTTTTGAAATTATTTTTTTTTCGAAAATTTTTTTGAAATTTTTTTTTTTCGAAAATTTTTTTGAAATTTTTTTTTGAAAATTTTTTTTTGAAATTTTTTTTTTTAAATTTTCTTTAAATTTTTTTTTTGAAATTTTTTTTTTGTATTTTTTTTTTGAAATTTTTTTTTTCGAAATTTTTTTTGAAATTATTTTTTTTTGAAATTTTTTTTTTGAAATTTTTTTTCAATTTTTTTTTAAATTTTTTTAAATTATTTTTTTGAAATTTTTTTTGAATTTTTTTTTGAAATTTTTTTTTTGAAATTTTTTTTTTGAATTTTTTTTTCGAATTTTTTTTGAAATTTTTTTCCAATTTTTTTTTTTCAATTTTTTTAAAAATTTTTTTTGAAATTTTTTTTTTTGAAATTTTTTTTTTGAAATTTTATTTTTGAAAATTTTTTTTTTCGATTTTTTTTAAATTATTTTTTTGAAATTTTTTTTTGAATTTTTTTTTTGAAATTTTTTTTTTTGAATTTATTTTTTTCGAAAATTTTTTGAAATTTTTTTCCAATTTTTTTTTTCAATTTTTTTTAAATTTATTTTTTTTGTATTTTTTTTTTTGAAATTTTTTTTTTCGAAAATTTTTTTGAAATTTTTTTCCAATTTTTTTTTTCAATTTTTTTTTTTAATTTTTTTAAATTATTTTTTTGAAATTTTTTTCCAATTTTTTTTAAATTATTTTTTTGAAATTTTTTTTGAATTTTTTTTTTGAATTTTTTTTTTGAAATTTTTTTTCTTGAAATTTTTTTTTCGAAAATTTTTTGAAATTTTTTTCCAATTTTTTTTTTCAATTTTTTTTAAATTTATTTTTTTAGTATTTTTTTTTTGAATTTTTTTTTTTCGAAAATTTTTTTGAAATTTTTTTCCAATTTTTTTTTTCAATTTTTTTTTAAATTTTTTTTGAAATTTTTTTTTCAAATTTTTTTTAAATTTTTTTTTTGAAAATTTTTTTTTCGAAATTTTTTTGAAATTTTTTTCCAATTTTTTTTTTCAATTTTTTTTAAATTTTTTTGAAATTTTTTTTTTGAAATTTTTTTTTTTTGTATTTTTTTTTTTGAATTTTTTTTTTTCGAAAATTTTTTTGAAATTATTTTTTTTTGAAATTTTTTTTTTTGAAAATTTTTTTTTTGAAATTTTTTTTTTCGAAAATTTTTTTGAAATTTTTTTTTTGAAAATTTTTTTTTTGAAGTTTTTTTTTTTAATTTTTTTTAAATTTTTTTTTTGAAATTTTTTTTTTTGTATTTTTTTTTTGAAATTTTTTTTTTCGAAAATTTTTTTGAAATTATTTTTTTTTGAAATTTTTTTTTTCGAAAATTTTTTTGAAATTATTTTTTTTTGAAATTTTTTTTTTGAAAATTTTTTTTTTGAAATTTTTTTTTTGAAATTTTTTTTTTTGAAATTTTTTTTTTCGAAAATTTTTTTGAAATTTTTTTCCAATTTTTTTTTTCAATTTTTTTTTTTTATTTTTTTAAATTATTTTTTTGAAATTTTTTTTGAAATTTTTTTTTGAATTTTTTTTTCAATTTTTTTTAAAATTTTTTTTGAAATTTTTTTTTTTTAATTTTTTTTAAATTTTTTTTTTGAAAATTTTTTTTTTGAAATTTTTTTTTTTTGAAATTTTTTTTTTGAAATTTTTTTTTTCGAAATTTTTTTGAAATTTTTTTCCAATTTTTTTTTTCAATTTTTTTGAAATTTTTTTTTTTTGTATTTTTTTTTTGAAATTTTTTTTTTCGAAAATTTTTTTGAAATTATTTTTTTTTGAAATTTTTTTTTTGAAAATTTTTTTTTTGAAATTTTTTTTTTTCGAAAATTTTTTTGAAATTTTTTTTTTGAAAATTTTTTTTTTTGGAATTTTTTTTTTAAAATTTTTTTTTAATTTTTTTTTTGAAATTTTTTTTTTGTATTTTTTTTTTTTGAAATTTTTTTTTTCGAAATTTTTTTTGAAATTATTTTTTTTTGAAATTTTTTTTTTTGAAAATTTTTTTTTTGAAATTTTTTTTTTGAAATTTTTTTTTTTGAAATTTTTTTTTTCGAAAATTTTTTTTGAAATTTTTTTCCAATTTTTTTTTTCAATTTTTTTTAAATTTTTTTTTTAAAAATTTTTTTTTGAATTTTTTTTTTTTTAAATTTTTTTTTTGAAATTTTTTTTTCGAAATTTTTTTGAAATTTTTTTCCAATTTTTTTTTCAATTTTTTTTTAAATTTTTTTTTAATTTTTTTTTTGAAATTTTTTTTTTTTTGTATTTTTTTTTTTGAAATTTTTTTTTTCGAAAATTTTTTTGAAATTATTTTTTTTTGGAATTTTTTTTTTTGAAAATTTTTTTTTTGAAATTTTTTTTTTTCGAAAATTTTTTTGAAATTTTTTTTTTGAAAATTTTTTTTTTTGAATTTTTTTTTGAAATTTTTTTTAAATTTTTTTTTTGAAATTTTTTTTTTGTATTTTTTTTTTGAAATTTTTTTTTTCGAAAATTTTTTTGAAATTATTTTTTTTTGAAAATTTTTTTTTTGAAATTTTTTTTTTGAAATTTTTTTTTTGAAATTTTTTTTTTCGAAAATTTTTTTAAAATTTTTTTTTAATTTTTTTTTTAAATTTTTTTTTTGTATTTTTTTTTTGAAATTTTTTTTTTCGAAAATTTTTTTGAAATTTTTTTTTTTGAAAATTTTTTTTTTGAAATTTTTTTTTTGAAAATTTTTTTTTTTTATTTTTTTAAAATTTTTTTTTTTGAAAATTTTTTTTTTGAAATTTTTTTTTTGTATTTTTTTAAAATTTTTTTTAAAATTTTTTTTGAAATTTTTTTTCTTAAATTTTTTTTAAATTTTTTTTTTGAAAATTTTTTTAAAATTTTTTTCCAATTTTTTTTTCAATTTTTTTTAAAAAATTTTTTAAATTATTTTTTTGAAATTTTTTTCCAATTTTTTTTAAATTATTTTTTTGAAATTTTTTTTGAATTTTTTTTTTGAAATTTTTTTTTTCGAAAATTTTTTTGAAATTATTTTTTTTTGAAATTTTTTTTTTTGAAAATTTTTTTTTTGAAATTTTTTTTTTTCGAAAATTTTTTTGAATTTTTTTTTTGAAAATTTTTTTTTTTGAATTTTTTTTTTTGAAATTTTTTTTGAAATTTTTTTTTTTTTATTTTTTTTAAATTTTTTTTTTGAAAATTTTTTTTTTGAAATTTTTTTTTTTTGAAATTTTTTTTTTTGAATTTTTTTTTTTCGAAATTTTTTTCCAATTTTTTTTTCAATTTTTTTTAAATTTTTTTTTTGAAATTTTTTTTTTTGTATTTTTTTTTTGAAATTTTTTTTTTCGAAAATTTTTTTGAAATTATTTTTTTTTGAAATTTTTTTTTTGAAAATTTTTTTTTTTCAAATTTTTTTTTTCGAAAATTTTTTTGAAATTTTTTTTTGAAAATTTTTTTTTTTGAAATTTTTTTTTTTAATTTTTTTTAAATTTTTTTTTTGAAATTTTTTTTTTTGAAATTTTTTTTTTCGAAATTTTTTTTGAAATTATTTTTTTTTGAAATTTTTTTTTTGAAATTTTTTTTCAATTTTTTTTTAAATTTTGTTAAATTATTTTTTTGAAATTTTTTTTGAATTTTTTTTTCGAATTTTTTTTCAATTTTTTTTTCAATTTTTATTAAAATTTTTTTTTTTTTTTTTTTTTTTCCAATTTTTTTTTCAATTTTTTTTAAATTTT
>OX101812.2:39447508-39452508 GCA_944452925.2 Chrysolina oricalcia
TTTGAAATTTTTTTTTTCGAAATTTTTTTTTTTGAAATTTTTTTTTTCGAAAATTTTTTTGAAATTATTTTTTTTTAAAATTTTTTTTTTGAAAATTTTTTTTTTGAAATTTTTTTTTTTCGAAAATTTTTTTGAAATTTTTTTTTTGAAAATTTTTTTTTTTGAAATTTTTTTTTAAAATTTTTTTTAAAATTTTTTTTTTGAAATTTTTTTTTTTTTGTATTTTTTTTTTTTTTAAATTTTTTTTTCGAAATTTTTTTGAAATTATTTTTTTTTGAAATTTTTTTTTTTGAAAATTTTTTTTTTGAAATTTTTATTTTGAAATTTTTTTTTTTGAAATTTTTTTTTTCGAAAATTTTTTTGAAATTTTTTTTTTGAAAATTTTTTTTTTGAAATTTTTTTTTTTTAATTTTTTTTTTGAAATTTTTTTTTTTTGTATTTTTTTTTGAAATTTTTTTTTTCGAAAATTTTTTTGAAATTATTTTTTTTTGAAATTTTTTTTTTGAAATTTTTTTTTTTAAATTTTTTTTTTGAAATTTTTTTTTTGAAATTTTTTTTTTCGAAAATTTTTTTGAAATTTTTTTCCAATTTTTTTTTTCAATTTTTTTTTTTATTTTTTTAAATTATTTTTTTGAAATTTTTTTTGAAATTTTTTTTTTGAATTTTTTTTTCAATTTTTTTTTTAATTTTTTTTGAAATTTTTTTTTTTAATTTTTTTTAATTTTTTTTTTAAATTTTTTTTTTGAAATTTTTTTTTTTTGAAATTTTTTTTTTTGAAATTTTTTTTCTCGAAATTTTTTTGAAATTTTTTTCCAATTTTTTTTTTCAATTTTTTTTAAATTTTTTTTTTGAAATTTTTTTTTTTTGTATTTTTTTTTTTGAAATTTTTTTTTTCGAAAATTTTTTTGAAATTATTTTTTTTTGAAATTTTTTTTTTGAAAATTTTTTTTTTGAAATTTTTTTTTTTCGAAAATTTTTTTGAAATTTTTTTTTTGAAAATTTTTTTTTTTGAATTTTTTTTTTTGAAATTTTTTTTTAAAAATTTTTTTTAAATTTTTTTTTTGAAATTTTTTTTTTGTATTTTTTTTTTTTGAAATTTTTTTTTTCGAAATTTTTTTTGAAATTATTTTTTTTTGAAATTTTTTTTTTTGAAAATTTTTTTTTTGAAATTTTTTTTTTGAAATTTTTTTTTTCGAAAATTTTTTTGAAATTTTTTTCCAATTTTTTTTTTCAATTTTTTTTAAATTTTTTTTTTGAAATTTTTTTTTTTGTATTTTTTTTTTTGAAATTTTTTTTTTCGAAAATTTTTTTGAAATTATTTTTTTTTGAAATTTTTTTTTTTGAAAATTTTTTTTGTGAAATTTTTTTTTTTCGAAAATTTTTTTGAAATTTTTTTTTTGAAAATTTTTTTTTTTGAATTTTTTTTTTGAAATTTTTTTTAAATTTTTTTTTTGAAATTTTTTTTTTTTGTATTTTTTTTTTTGAAATTTTTTTTTTCGAAAATTTTTTTGAAATTATTTTTTTTTGAAAATTTTTTTTTTGAAATTTTTTTTTTGAAATTTTTTTTTTTGAAATTTTTTTTTTCGAAATTTTTTTTAAAATTTTTTTTAAATTTTTTTTTTGAATTTTTTTTTTGTATTTTTTTTTTGAAATTTTTTTTTTCGAAAATTTTTTTGAAATTTTTTTTTTTGAAAATTTTTTTTTTGAAATTTTTTTTTTGAAAATTTTTTTTTTTTATTTTTTTAAAATTTTTTTTTTGAAAATTTTTTTTTTGAAATTTTTTTTTTGTATTTTTTTAAAATTTTTTTTAAAATTTTTTTTGAAATTTTTTTTCTTAAATTTTTTTTTAATTTTTTTTTTGAAAATTTTTTTGAAATTTTTTTCCAATTTTTTTTTTCAATTTTTTTGAAATTTTTTTTTTGAAATTTTTTTTTTTTGTATTTTTTTTTTGAAATTTTTTTTTTCGAAAATTTTTTTGAAATTATTTTTTTTTGAAATTTTTTTTTTGAAAATTTTTTTTTTGAAATTTTTTTTTTTCGAAAATTTTTTTGAAATTTTTTTTTTGAAAATTTTTTTTTTTGGAATTTTTTTTTTAAAATTTTTTTTTAATTTTTTTTTTGAAATTTTTTTTTTGTATTTTTTTTTTTTGAAATTTTTTTTTTCGAAATTTTTTTTGAAATTATTTTTTTTTGAAATTTTTTTTTTTGAAAATTTTTTTTTTGAAATTTTTTTTTTGAAATTTTTTTTTTTGAAATTTTTTTTTTCGAAAATTTTTTTTGAAATTTTTTTCCAATTTTTTTTTTCAATTTTTTTTAAATTTTTTTTTTTAAAATTTTTTTTTTGAATTTTTTTTTTTTTAAATTTTTTTTTTGAAATTTTTTTTTCGAAATTTTTTTGAAATTTTTTTCCAATTTTTTTTTCAATTTTTTTTAATTTTTTTTTTAATTTTTTTTTTGAAATTTTTTTTTTTTGTATTTTTTTTTTTGAAATTTTTTTTTTCGAAAATTTTTTTGAAATTATTTTTTTTTGGAATTTTTTTTTTTGAAAATTTTTTTTTTGAAATTTTTTTTTTTCGAAAATTTTTTTGAAATTTTTTTTTTGAAAATTTTTTTTTTTGAATTTTTTTTTGAAATTTTTTTTAAATTTTTTTTTTGAAATTTTTTTTTTGTATTTTTTTTTTGAAATTTTTTTTTTCGAAAATTTTTTTGAAATTATTTTTTTTTGAAATTTTTTTTTTTGAAATTTTTTTTTTGAAATTTTTTTTTTGAAATTTTTTTTTTCGAAAATTTTTTTAAAATTTTTTTTAAATTTTTTTTTTTAATTTTTTTTTTGTATTTTTTTTTTGAAATTTTTTTTTTCGAAAATTTTTTTGAAATTTTTTTTTTTGAAAATTTTTTTTTTGAAATTTTTTTTTTGAAAAATTTTTTTTTTTATTTTTTTAAAATTTTTTTTTTGAAAATTTTTTTTTTGAAATTTTTTTTTTGTATTTTTTTAAAATTTTTTTTAAAATTTTTTTTGAAATTTTTTTTCTTAAATTTTTTTTAAATTTTTTTTTTGAAAATTTTTTTAAAATTTTTTTCCAATTTTTTTTTCAATTTTTTTTAAAAAATTTTTTAAATTATTTTTTTGAAATTTTTTTCCAATTTTTTTTAAATTATTTTTTTGAAATTTTTTTTGAATTTTTTTTTTGAAATTTTTTTTTTCGAAAATTTTTTTGAAATTATTTTTTTTTGAAATTTTTTTTTTTGAAAATTTTTTTTTTGAAATTTTTTTTTTTCGAAAATTTTTTTGAATTTTTTTTTTGAAAATTTTTTTTTTTGAATTTTTTTTTTTGAAATTTTTTTTGAAATTTTTTTTTTTTTATTTTTTTTAAATTTTTTTTTTGAAAATTTTTTTTTTGAAATTTTTTTTTTTTGAAATTTTTTTTTTTGAATTTTTTTTTTTCGAAATTTTTTTCCAATTTTTTTTTCAATTTTTTTTAAATTTTTTTTTTGAAATTTTTTTTTTTGTATTTTTTTTTTGAAATTTTTTTTTTCGAAAATTTTTTTGAAATTATTTTTTTTTGAAATTTTTTTTTTGAAAATTTTTTTTTTTCAAATTTTTTTTTTCGAAAATTTTTTTGAAATTTTTTTTTGAAAATTTTTTTTTTTGAAATTTTTTTTTTTAATTTTTTTTAAATTTTTTTTTTGAAATTTTTTTTTTTGAAATTTTTTTTTTCGAAATTTTTTTTGAAATTATTTTTTTTTGAAATTTTTTTTTTGAAATTTTTTTTCAATTTTTTTTTAAATTTTTTTAAATTATTTTTTTGAAATTTTTTTTGAATTTTTTTTTTGAAATTTTTTTTTTTGAAATTTTTTTTTTGAATTTTTTTTTCGAATTTTTTTTCAATTTTTTTTTCAATTTTTATTAAAATTTTTTTTTTTTTTTTTTTTTTTCCAATTTTTTTTTCAATTTTTTTTAAATTTTTTTTTGAAATTTTTTTTTTTTGAAATTTTTTTTTTGAAATTATTTTTTTCGAAAATTTTTTTGAAATTTTTTTCCATTTTTTTTTTCAATTTTTTTAAAATTTTTTTTTGAAATTTTTTTTTTTGAAATTTTTTTTTTGAAATTTTTTTTTTTGAAATTTTTTTTTTCGAAAATTTTTTTGAAATTTTTTTCCAATTTTTTTTTTCAATTTTTTAAAATTTTTTTAAATTATTTTTTTGAAATTTTTTTCCAATTTTTTTTAAATTATTTTTTTGAAATTTTTTTTGAATTTTTTTTTTGAATTTTTTTTTTGAAATTTTTTTTCTTGAAATTTTTTTTTCGAAAATTTTTTGAAATTTTTTTCCAATTTTTTTTTTCAATTTTTTTAAATTTATTTTTTTTGTATTTTTTTTTTGAAATTTTTTTTTTCGAAAATTTTTTTGAAATTTTTTTCCAATTTTTTTTTTCAATTTTTTTAAAATTTTTTTTAAAATTTTTTTTGAAATTTTTTTTTTAAAATTTTTTTTAAATTTTTTTTTTGAAAATTTTTTTTTCGAAATTGTTTTTTTTTGAAATTTTTTTTTTGAAATTTTTTTTTTCGAAATTTTTTTGAAATTTTTTTCTAATTTTTTTTTTCAATTTTTTTAAAATTTTTTTTAAATTTTTTTTTTGAAATTTTTTTTTTTGTATTTTTTTTTTTTTGAAATTTTTTTTTTCGAAAATTTTTTTGAAATTATTTTTTTTTGAAATTTTTTTTTTGAAAATTTTTTTTTTGAAATTTTTTTTTTTGAAAATTTTTTTGAAATTTTTTTTTTTGAAAATTTTTTTTTTGAAGTTTTTTTTTTAATTTTTTTTAAATTTTTTTTTTGAAATTTTTTTTTTTTGTATTTTTTTTTTTGAAATTTTTTTTTTCGAAAATTTTTTTGAAATTATTTTTTTTTGAAATTTTTTTTTTCGAAAATTTTTTTGAAATTATTTTTTTTTGAATTTTTTTTTTGAAAATTATTTTTTTGAAATTTTTTTTGAAATTTTTT
>OX101812.2:39462508-39470008 GCA_944452925.2 Chrysolina oricalcia
TTTTTTTGAAATTTTTTTTTTGAAATTTTTTTTTTGAAATTTTTTTTTTTGAAATATTTTTTTCGAAAATTTTTTTGAAATTTTTTTCCAATTTTTTTTTTCAATTTTTTTTTTATTTTTTTAAACTATTTTTTTGAAATTTTTTTTGAAATTTTTTTTTTGAATTTTTTTTTCAATTTTTTTTTAAAATTTTTTTTGAAATTTTTTTTTTTAAATTTTTTTTAAATTTTTTTTTTGAAATTTTTTTTTTTGAAATTTTTTTTATTTGAAATTTTTTTTTTGAAATTTTTTTTTTCGAAATTTTTTTGAAATTTTTTTCCAATTTTTTTTTTCAATTTTTTTTAAATTTTTTTTTTGAAATTTTTTTTTTTGTATTTTTTTTTTTGAAATTTTTTTTTTCGAAAATTTTTTTGAAATTATTTTTTTTTTAAATTTTTTTTTTGAAAATTTTTTTTTTGAAATTTTTTTTTTTCGAAAATTTTTTTGAAATTTTTTTTTTGAAAATTTTTTTTTTTTGAAATTTTTTTTTAAAATTTTTTTTTTGAAATTTTTTTTTTTGTATTTTTTTTTTTTTAATTTTTTTTTCGAAATTTTTTTGAAATTATTTTTTTTTGAAATTTTTTTTTTTGAAAATTTTTTTTTTGAAATTTTTTTTTTGAAATTTTTTTTTTTGAAATTTTTTTTTTCGAAAATTTTTTTGAAATTTTTTTTTTGAAAATTTTTTTTTTGAAATTTTTTTTTTTTAATTTTTTTTTTGAAATTTTTTTTTTTTGTATTTTTTTTTTGAAATTTTTTTTTTCGAAAATTTTTTTGAAATTATTTTTTTTTGAAATTTTTTTTTTGAAATTTTTTTTTTAAATTTTTTTTTTGAAATTTTTTTTTTGAAATTTTTTTTTTCGAAAATTTTTTTGAAATTTTTTTCCAATTTTTTTTTTCAATTTTTTTTTTTTATTTTTTTAAATTATTTTTTTGAAATTTTTTTTGAAATTTTTTTTTTGAATTTTTTTTTCAATTTTTTTTTTAATTTTTTTTGAAATTTTTTTTTTTAATTTTTTTTAATTTTTTTTTTTTAATTTTTTTTTTGAAATTTTTTTTTTTTGAAATTTTTTTTTTTGAAATTTTTTTTCTCGAAATTTTTTTGAAATTTTTTTCCAATTTTTTTTTTCAATTTTTTTTAAATTTTTTTTTTGAAATTTTTTTTTTTTGTATTTTTTTTTTTGAAATTTTTTTTTTCGAAAATTTTTTTGAAATTATTTTTTTTTGAAATTTTTTTTTTGAAAATTTTTTTTTTGAAATTTTTTTTTTTCGAAAATTTTTTTGAAATTTTTTTTTGAAAATTTTTTTTTTTGAAATTTTTTTTTAAAAATTTTTTTTAAATTTTTTTTTTGAAATTTTTTTTTTGTATTTTTTTTTTTTGAAATTTTTTTTTTCGAAATTTTTTTTGAAATTATTTTTTTTTAAAATTTTTTTTTTGAAAATTTTTTTTTTGAAATTTTTTTTTTTCGAAAATTTTTTTGAAATTTTTTTTTTGAAAATTTTTTTTTTTGAAATTTTTTTTTAAAATTTTTTTTAAAATTTTTTTTTTGAAATTTTTTTTTTTTTGTATTTTTTTTTTTTTTAAATTTTTTTTTCGAAATTTTTTTGAAATTATTTTTTTTTGAAATTTTTTTTTTTGAAAATTTTTTTTTTGAAATTTTTATTTTGAAATTTTTTTTTTTGAAATTTTTTTTTTCGAAAATTTTTTTGAAATTTTTTTTTTGAAAATTTTTTTTTTGAAATTTTTTTTTTTTAATTTTTTTTTTGAAATTTTTTTTTTTTGTATTTTTTTTTGAAATTTTTTTTTTCGAAAATTTTTTTGAAATTATTTTTTTTTGAAATTTTTTTTTTGAAATTTTTTTTTTTAAATTTTTTTTTTGAAATTTTTTTTTTGAAATTTTTTTTTTCGAAAATTTTTTTGAAATTTTTTTCCAATTTTTTTTTTCAATTTTTTTTTTTATTTTTTTAAATTATTTTTTTGAAATTTTTTTTGAAATTTTTTTTTTGAATTTTTTTTTCAATTTTTTTTTTAATTTTTTTTGAAATTTTTTTTTTTAATTTTTTTTAATTTTTTTTTTAAATTTTTTTTTTGAAATTTTTTTTTTTTGAAATTTTTTTTTTTGAAATTTTTTTTCTCGAAATTTTTTTGAAATTTTTTTCCAATTTTTTTTTTCAATTTTTTTTAAATTTTTTTTTTGAAATTTTTTTTTTTTGTATTTTTTTTTTTGAAATTTTTTTTTTCGAAAATTTTTTTGAAATTATTTTTTTTTGAAATTTTTTTTTTGAAAATTTTTTTTTTGAAATTTTTTTTTTTCGAAAATTTTTTTGAAATTTTTTTTTTGAAAATTTTTTTTTTTGAATTTTTTTTTTTGAAATTTTTTTTTAAAAATTTTTTTTAAATTTTTTTTTTGAAATTTTTTTTTTGTATTTTTTTTTTTTGAAATTTTTTTTTTCGAAATTTTTTTTGAAATTATTTTTTTTTGAAATTTTTTTTTTTGAAAATTTTTTTTTTGAAATTTTTTTTTTGAAATTTTTTTTTTCGAAAATTTTTTTGAAATTTTTTTCCAATTTTTTTTTTCAATTTTTTTTAAATTTTTTTTTTGAAATTTTTTTTTTTGTATTTTTTTTTTTGAAATTTTTTTTTTCGAAAATTTTTTTGAAATTATTTTTTTTTGAAATTTTTTTTTTTGAAAATTTTTTTTGTGAAATTTTTTTTTTTCGAAAATTTTTTTGAAATTTTTTTTTTGAAAATTTTTTTTTTTGAATTTTTTTTTTGAAATTTTTTTTAAATTTTTTTTTTGAAATTTTTTTTTTTTGTATTTTTTTTTTTGAAATTTTTTTTTTCGAAAATTTTTTTGAAATTATTTTTTTTTGAAAATTTTTTTTTTGAAATTTTTTTTTTGAAATTTTTTTTTTTGAAATTTTTTTTTTCGAAATTTTTTTTAAAATTTTTTTTAAATTTTTTTTTTGAATTTTTTTTTTGTATTTTTTTTTTGAAATTTTTTTTTTCGAAAATTTTTTTGAAATTTTTTTTTTTGAAAATTTTTTTTTTGAAATTTTTTTTTTGAAAATTTTTTTTTTTTATTTTTTTAAAATTTTTTTTTTGAAAATTTTTTTTTTGAAATTTTTTTTTTGTATTTTTTTAAAATTTTTTTTAAAATTTTTTTTGAAATTTTTTTTCTTAAATTTTTTTTTAATTTTTTTTTTGAAAATTTTTTTGAAATTTTTTTCCAATTTTTTTTTTCAATTTTTTTGAAATTTTTTTTTTGAAATTTTTTTTTTTTGTATTTTTTTTTTGAAATTTTTTTTTTCGAAAATTTTTTTGAAATTATTTTTTTTTGAAATTTTTTTTTTGAAAATTTTTTTTTTGAAATTTTTTTTTTTCGAAAATTTTTTTGAAATTTTTTTTTTGAAAATTTTTTTTTTTGGAATTTTTTTTTTAAAATTTTTTTTTAATTTTTTTTTTGAAATTTTTTTTTTGTATTTTTTTTTTTTGAAATTTTTTTTTTCGAAATTTTTTTTGAAATTATTTTTTTTTGAAATTTTTTTTTTGAAAATTTTTTTTTTGAAATTTTTTTTTTTTGAAATTTTTTTTTTGAAATTTTTTTTTTCGAAATTTTTTTTTTTGAAATTTTTTTTTTCGAAAATTTTTTTGAAATTATTTTTTTTTAAAATTTTTTTTTTGAAAATTTTTTTTTTGAAATTTTTTTTTTTCGAAAATTTTTTTGAAATTTTTTTTTTGAAAATTTTTTTTTTTGAAATTTTTTTTTAAAATTTTTTTTAAAATTTTTTTTTTGAAATTTTTTTTTTTTTGTATTTTTTTTTTTTTTAAATTTTTTTTTCGAAATTTTTTTGAAATTATTTTTTTTTGAAATTTTTTTTTTTGAAAATTTTTTTTTTGAAATTTTTATTTTGAAATTTTTTTTTTTGAAATTTTTTTTTTCGAAAATTTTTTTGAAATTTTTTTTTTGAAAATTTTTTTTTTGAAATTTTTTTTTTTTAATTTTTTTTTTGAAATTTTTTTTTTTTGTATTTTTTTTTGAAATTTTTTTTTTCGAAAATTTTTTTGAAATTATTTTTTTTTGAAATTTTTTTTTTGAAATTTTTTTTTTTAAATTTTTTTTTTGAAATTTTTTTTTTGAAATTTTTTTTTTCGAAAATTTTTTTGAAATTTTTTTCCAATTTTTTTTTTCAATTTTTTTTTTTATTTTTTTAAATTATTTTTTTGAAATTTTTTTTGAAATTTTTTTTTTGAATTTTTTTTTCAATTTTTTTTTTAATTTTTTTTGAAATTTTTTTTTTTAATTTTTTTTAATTTTTTTTTTAAATTTTTTTTTTGAAATTTTTTTTTTTTGAAATTTTTTTTTTTGAAATTTTTTTTCTCGAAATTTTTTTGAAATTTTTTTCCAATTTTTTTTTTCAATTTTTTTTAAATTTTTTTTTTGAAATTTTTTTTTTTTGTATTTTTTTTTTTGAAATTTTTTTTTTCGAAAATTTTTTTGAAATTATTTTTTTTTGAAATTTTTTTTTTGAAAATTTTTTTTTTGAAATTTTTTTTTTTCGAAAATTTTTTTGAAATTTTTTTTTTGAAAATTTTTTTTTTTGAATTTTTTTTTTTGAAATTTTTTTTTAAAAATTTTTTTTAAATTTTTTTTTTGAAATTTTTTTTTTGTATTTTTTTTTTTTGAAATTTTTTTTTTCGAAATTTTTTTTGAAATTATTTTTTTTTGAAATTTTTTTTTTTGAAAATTTTTTTTTTGAAATTTTTTTTTTGAAATTTTTTTTTTCGAAAATTTTTTTGAAATTTTTTTCCAATTTTTTTTTTCAATTTTTTTTAAATTTTTTTTTTGAAATTTTTTTTTTTGTATTTTTTTTTTTGAAATTTTTTTTTTCGAAAATTTTTTTGAAATTATTTTTTTTTGAAATTTTTTTTTTTGAAAATTTTTTTTGTGAAATTTTTTTTTTTCGAAAATTTTTTTGAAATTTTTTTTTTGAAAATTTTTTTTTTTGAATTTTTTTTTTGAAATTTTTTTTAAATTTTTTTTTTGAAATTTTTTTTTTTTGTATTTTTTTTTTTGAAATTTTTTTTTTCGAAAATTTTTTTGAAATTATTTTTTTTTGAAAATTTTTTTTTTGAAATTTTTTTTTTGAAATTTTTTTTTTTGAAATTTTTTTTTTCGAAATTTTTTTTAAAATTTTTTTTAAATTTTTTTTTTGAATTTTTTTTTTGTATTTTTTTTTTGAAATTTTTTTTTTCGAAAATTTTTTTGAAATTTTTTTTTTTGAAAATTTTTTTTTTGAAATTTTTTTTTTGAAAATTTTTTTTTTTTATTTTTTTAAAATTTTTTTTTTGAAAATTTTTTTTTTGAAATTTTTTTTTTGTATTTTTTTAAAATTTTTTTTAAAATTTTTTTTGAAATTTTTTTTCTTAAATTTTTTTTTAATTTTTTTTTTGAAAATTTTTTTGAAATTTTTTTCCAATTTTTTTTTTCAATTTTTTTGAAATTTTTTTTTTGAAATTTTTTTTTTTTGTATTTTTTTTTTGAAATTTTTTTTTTCGAAAATTTTTTTGAAATTATTTTTTTTTGAAATTTTTTTTTTGAAAATTTTTTTTTTGAAATTTTTTTTTTTCGAAAATTTTTTTGAAATTTTTTTTTTGAAAATTTTTTTTTTTGGAATTTTTTTTTTAAAATTTTTTTTTAATTTTTTTTTTGAAATTTTTTTTTTGTATTTTTTTTTTTTGAAATTTTTTTTTTCGAAATTTTTTTTGAAATTATTTTTTTTTGAAATTTTTTTTTTTGAAAATTTTTTTTTTGAAATTTTTTTTTTGAAATTTTTTTTTTTGAAATTTTTTTTTTCGAAAATTTTTTTTGAAATTTTTTTCCAATTTTTTTTTTCAATTTTTTTTAAATTTTTTTTTTTAAAATTTTTTTTTTGAATTTTTTTTTTTTTAAATTTTTTTTTTGAAATTTTTTTTTCGAAATTTTTTTGAAATTTTTTTCCAATTTTTTTTTCAATTTTTTTTAATTTTTTTTTTAATTTTTTTTTTGAAATTTTTTTTTTTTGTATTTTTTTTTTTGAAATTTTTTTTTTCGAAAATTTTTTTGAAATTATTTTTTTTTGGAATTTTTTTTTTTGAAAATTTTTTTTTTGAAATTTTTTTTTTTCGAAAATTTTTTTGAAATTTTTTTTTTGAAAATTTTTTTTTTTGAATTTTTTTTTGAAATTTTTTTTAAATTTTTTTTTTGAAATTTTTTTTTTGTATTTTTTTTTTGAAATTTTTTTTTTCGAAAATTTTTTTGAAATTATTTTTTTTTGAAATTTTTTTTTTTGAAATTTTTTTTTTGAAATTTTTTTTTTGAAATTTTTTTTTTCGAAAATTTTTTTAAAATTTTTTTTAAATTTTTTTTTTTAATTTTTTTTTTGTATTTTTTTTTTGAAATTTTTTTTTTCGAAAATTTTTTTGAAATTTTTTTTTTTGAAAATTTTTTTTTTGAAATTTTTTTTTTGAAAAATTTTTTTTTTTATTTTTTTAAAATTTTTTTTTTGAAAATTTTTTTTTTGAAATTTTTTTTTTGTATTTTTTTAAAATTTTTTTTAAAATTTTTTTTGAAATTTTTTTTCTTAAATTTTTTTTAAATTTTTTTTTTGAAAATTTTTTTAAAATTTTTTTCCAATTTTTTTTTCAATTTTTTTTAAAAAATTTTTTAAATTATTTTTTTGAAATTTTTTTCCAATTTTTTTTAAATTATTTTTTTGAAATTTTTTTTGAATTTTTTTTTTGAAATTTTTTTTTTCGAAAATTTTTTTGAAATTATTTTTTTTTGAAATTTTTTTTTTTGAAAATTTTTTTTTTGAAATTTTTTTTTTTCGAAAATTTTTTTGAATTTTTTTTTTGAAAATTTTTTTTTTTGAATTTTTTTTTTTGAAATTTTTTTTGAAATTTTTTTTTTTTTATTTTTTTTAAATTTTTTTTTTGAAAATTTTTTTTTTGAAATTTTTTTTTTTTGAAATTTTTTTTTTTGAATTTTTTTTTTTCGAAATTTTTTTCCAATTTTTTTTTCAATTTTTTTTAAATTTTTTTTTTGAAATTTTTTTTTTTGTATTTTTTTTTTGAAATTTTTTTTTTCGAAAATTTTTTTGAAATTATTTTTTTTTGAAATTTTTTTTTTGAAAATTTTTTTTTTTCAAATTTTTTTTTTCGAAAATTTTTTTGAAATTTTTTTTTGAAAATTTTTTTTTTTGAAATTTTTTTTTTTAATTTTTTTTAAATTTTTTTTTTGAAATTTTTTTTTTTGAAATTTTTTTTTTCGAAATTTTTTTTGAAATTATTTTTTTTTGAAATTTTTTTTTTGAAATTTTTTTTCAATTTTTTTTTAAATTTTTTTAAATTATTTTTTTGAAATTTTTTTTGAATTTTTTTTTTGAAATTTTTTTTTTTGAAATTTTTTTTTTGAATTTTTT
>OX101812.2:39475008-39477508 GCA_944452925.2 Chrysolina oricalcia
TTTTTTTGAATTTTTTTTTCAATTTTTTTAAAAATTTTTTTTGAAATTTTTTTTAAAAATTTTTTTGAAATTTTTTTTTTGAAAATTTTTTTTTTGAAATTTTTTTTTTTTGAAATTTTTTTTTTTGAAATTTTTTTTTTCGAAATTTTTTTGAAATTTTTTTCCAATTTTTTTTTTCAATTTTTTTGAAATTTTTTTTTTGAAATTTTTTTTTTTTGTATTTTTTTTTTGAAATTTTTTTTTTCGAAAATTTTTTTGAAATTATTTTTTTTTGAAATTTTTTTTTTGAAAATTTTTTTTTGAAATTTTTTTTTTTTAATTTTTTTTAAATTTTTTTTTTGAAATTTTTTTTTTGTATTTTTTTTTTTGAAATTTTTTTTTTCGAAATTTTTTTTGAAATTATTTTTTTTTGAAATTTTTTTTTTTGAAAATTTTTTTTTTGAAATTTTTTTTTTGAAATTTTTTTTTTCGAAAATTTTTTTGAAATTTTTTTCCAATTTTTTTTTTCAATTTTTTTTAATTTTTTTTTTTGAAAATTTTTTTTTTGAATTTTTTTTTTTAAAATTTTTTTTTTTGAAATTTTTTTTTTCGAAATTTTTTTGAAATTTTTTTCCAATTTTTTTTTCAATTTTTTTTAAATTTTTTTTTTGAAATTTTTTTTTTTGTATTTTTTTTTTTTGAAATTTTTTTTTTCGAAAATTTTTTTGAAATTATTTTTTTTTGAAATTTTTTTTTTGAAAATTTTTTTTTCGATTTTTTTTAAATTATTTTTTTGAATTTTTTTTTGAATTTTTTTTTTGAAATTTTTTTTTTTGAAATTTTTTTTTTCGAAAATTTTTTGAAATTTTTTTCCAATTTTTTTTTTCAATTTTTTTTTAAATTTATTTTTTTTGTATTTTTTTTTTGAAATTTTTTTTTTCGAAAATTTTTTTGAAATTTTTTTCCAATTTTTTTTTTCAATTTTTTTTTAAAAATTTTTTTAAATTATTTTTTTGAAATTTTTTTCCAATTTTTTTAAAATTATTTTTTTGAAATTTTTTTTGAATTTTTTTTTTGAATTTTTTTTTTGAAATTTTTTTTCTTGAAATTTTTTTTTCGAAAATTTTTTGAAATTTTTTTCCAATTTTTTTTTTCAATTTTTTTTAAATTTATTTTTTTTGTATTTTTTTTTGAAATTTTTTTTTTCGAAAATTTTTTTGAAATTTTTTACCAATTTTTTTTTTCAATTTTTTTTAAAATTTTTTTTGAAATTTTTTTTTTTAAATTTTTTTTAAATTTTTTTTTTGAAAATTTTTTTTTCGAAATTTTTTTTTTTTTCAATTTTTTTTTGAAATTTTTTTTTTCGAAATATTTTTGAAATTTTATTCCAATTTTTTTTTTCAATTTTTTTTTAATTTTTTTTAAATTTTTTTTTTGAAATTTTTTTTTTTTTGTATTTTTTTTTTTGAAATTTTTTTTTTCGAAAATTTTTTTGAAATTATTTTTTTTTGAAATTTTTTTTTTTGAAAATTTTTTTTTGAAATTTTTTTTTTCGAAAATTTTTTTGAAATTTTTTTTTTGAAAATTTTTTTTTTGAAGTTTTTTTTTTTTAATTTTTTTTAAATTTTTTTTTTGAAATTTTTTTTTTTTGTATTTTTTTTTTGAAATTTTTTTTTTCGAAAATTTTTTTGAAATTATTTTTTTTTGAAATTTTTTTTTCGAAAATTTTTTTGAAATTATTTTTTTTTGAAATTTTTTTTTTGAAATTTTTTTTTTGAAATTTTTTTTTTGAAATTTTTTTTTTTGAAATATTTTTTTCGAAAATTTTTTTGAAATTTTTTTCCAATTTTTTTTTTCAATTTTTTTTTTATTTTTTTAAACTATTTTTTTGAAATTTTTTTTGAAATTTTTTTTTTGAATTTTTTTTTCAATTTTTTTTTAAAATTTTTTTTGAAATTTTTTTTTTAAAATTTTTTTTAAATTTTTTTTTTGAAAATTTTTTTTTTGAAATTTTTTTTTTTTGAAATTTTTTTTTTGAAATTTTTTTTTTCGAAATTTTTTTGAAATTTTTTTCCAATTTTTTTTTTCAATTTTTTTTAAATTTTTTTTTTGAAATTTTTTTTTTTGTATTTTTTTTTTTGAAATTTTTTTTTTCGAAAATTTTTTGAAATTATTTTTTTTTTAAATTTTTTTTTTGAAAATTTTTTTTTTGAAATTTTTTTTTTTCGAAAATTTTTTTGAAATTTTTTTTTTGAAAATTTTTTTTTTTTGAAATTTTTTTTTAAAATTTTTTTTTAAATTTTTTTTTTGAAATTTTTTTTTTTGTATTTTTTTTTTTTTAATTTTTTTTTCGAAATTTTTTTGAAATTATTTTTTTTTTTAATTTTTTTTTTTGAAAATTTTTTTTTTGAAATTTTTTTTTTGAAATTTTTTTTTTTGAAATTTTTTTTTTCGAAAATTTTTTTGAAATTTTTTTTTTGAAAATTTTTTTTTTGAAATTTTTTTTTTTTAATTTTTTTTT
>OX101812.2:39480008-39535008 GCA_944452925.2 Chrysolina oricalcia
TTTTGAAAATTTTTTTTGAAATTTTTTTTTTTTAATTTTTTTTAAATTTTTTTTTTTAAATTTTTTTTTTGTATTTTTTTTTTTGAAATTTTTTTTTTCGAAATTTTTTTTGAAATTATTTTTTTTTGAAATTTTTTTTTTTGAAAATTTTTTTTTTGAAATTTTTTTTTTGAAATTTTTTTTTTCGAAAATTTTTTTGAAATTTTTTTCCAATTTTTTTTTTCAATTTTTTTTAATTTTTTTTTTTGAAAATTTTTTTTTTGAATTTTTTTTTTTTTAATTTTTTTTTTTGAAATTTTTTTTTTCGAAATTTTTTTGAAATTTTTTTCCAATTTTTTTTTCAATTTTTTTTAAATTTTTTTTTTGAAATTTTTTTTTTTGTATTTTTTTTTTTTGAAATTTTTTTTTTCGAAAATTTTTTTGAAATTTTTTTTTTTGAAATTTTTTTTTTCGAAAATTTTTTGAAATTTTTTTCCAATTTTTTTTTTCAATTTTTTTTTAAATTTATTTTTTTTGTATTTTTTTTTTGAAATTTTTTTTTTCGAAAATTTTTTTGAAATTTTTTTCCAATTTTTTTTTTCAATTTTTTTTTAAAAATTTTTTTAAATTATTTTTTTGAAATTTTTTTCCAATTTTTTTTAAATTATTTTTTTGAAATTTTTTTTGAATTTTTTTTTTGAATTTTTTTTTTGAAATTTTTTTTCTTGAAATTTTTTTTTCGAAAATTTTTTGAAATTTTTTTCCAATTTTTTTTTTCAATTTTTTTTAAATTTATTTTTTTTGTATTTTTTTTTGAAATTTTTTTTTTCGAAAATTTTTTTGAAATTTTTTACCAATTTTTTTTTTCAATTTTTTTTAAAATTTTTTTTGAAATTTTTTTTTTTAAATTTTTTTTAAATTTTTTTTTTGAAAATTTTTTTTTCGAAATTTTTTTTTTTTTCAATTTTTTTTTGAAATTTTTTTTTTCGAAATATTTTTGAAATTTTTTTCCAATTTTTTTTTTCAATTTTTTTTTAATTTTTTTTATATTTTTTTTTTGAAATTTTTTTTTTCGAAAATTTTTTTGAAATTATTTTTTTTTTAAATTTTTTTTTCGAAAATTTTTTTGAAATTATTTTTTTTTGAAATTTTTTTTTTGAAATTTTTTTTTTGAAATTTTTTTTTTGAAATTTTTTTTTTTGAAATATTTTTTTCGAAAATTTTTTTGAAATTTTTTTCCAATTTTTTTTTTCAATTTTTTTTTTATTTTTTTAAACTATTTTTTTGAAATTTTTTTTGAAATTTTTTTTTTGAATTTTTTTTTCAATTTTTTTTTAAAATTTTTTTTGAAATTTTTTTTTTTAAATTTTTTTTAAATTTTTTTTTTGAAATTTTTTTTTTTGAAATTTTTTTTATTTGAAATTTTTTTTTTGAAATTTTTTTTTTCGAAATTTTTTTGAAATTTTTTTCCAATTTTTTTTTTCAATTTTTTTTAAATTTTTTTTTTGAAATTTTTTTTTTTGTATTTTTTTTTTTGAAATTTTTTTTTTCGAAAATTTTTTTGAAATTATTTTTTTTTTAAATTTTTTTTTTGAAAATTTTTTTTTTGAAATTTTTTTTTTTCGAAAATTTTTTTGAAATTTTTTTTTTGAAAATTTTTTTTTTTTGAAATTTTTTTTTAAAATTTTTTTTTTGAAATTTTTTTTTTTGTATTTTTTTTTTTTTAATTTTTTTTTCGAAATTTTTTTGAAATTATTTTTTTTTGAAATTTTTTTTTTTGAAAATTTTTTTTTTGAAATTTTTTTTTTGAAATTTTTTTTTTTGAAATTTTTTTTTTCGAAAATTTTTTTGAAATTTTTTTTTTGAAAATTTTTTTTTTGAAATTTTTTTTTTTTAATTTTTTTTTTGAAATTTTTTTTTTTTGTATTTTTTTTTTGAAATTTTTTTTTTCGAAAATTTTTTTGAAATTATTTTTTTTTGAAATTTTTTTTTTGAAATTTTTTTTTTAAATTTTTTTTTTGAAATTTTTTTTTTGAAATTTTTTTTTTCGAAAATTTTTTTGAAATTTTTTTCCAATTTTTTTTTTCAATTTTTTTTTTTTATTTTTTTAAATTATTTTTTTGAAATTTTTTTTGAAATTTTTTTTTTGAATTTTTTTTTCAATTTTTTTTTTAATTTTTTTTGAAATTTTTTTTTTTAATTTTTTTTAATTTTTTTTTTTTAATTTTTTTTTTGAAATTTTTTTTTTTTGAAATTTTTTTTTTTGAAATTTTTTTTCTCGAAATTTTTTTGAAATTTTTTTCCAATTTTTTTTTTCAATTTTTTTTAAATTTTTTTTTTGAAATTTTTTTTTTTTGTATTTTTTTTTTTGAAATTTTTTTTTTCGAAAATTTTTTTGAAATTATTTTTTTTTGAAATTTTTTTTTTGAAAATTTTTTTTTTGAAATTTTTTTTTTTCGAAAATTTTTTTGAAATTTTTTTTTGAAAATTTTTTTTTTTGAAATTTTTTTTTAAAAATTTTTTTTAAATTTTTTTTTTGAAATTTTTTTTTTGTATTTTTTTTTTTTGAAATTTTTTTTTTCGAAATTTTTTTTGAAATTATTTTTTTTTGAAATTTTTTTTTTTGAAAATTTTTTTTTTGAAATTTTTTTTTTGAAATTTTTTTTTTCGAAAATTTTTTTGAAATTTTTTTCCAATTTTTTTTTTCAATTTTTTTTAAATTTTTTTTTTCAATTTTTTTTTTTGTATTTTTTTTTTGAAATTTTTTTTTTCGAAAATTTTTTTGAAATTATTTTTTTTTGAAATTTTTTTTTTTGAAAATTTTTTTTGTGAAATTTTTTTTTTTCGAAAATTTTTTTGAAATTTTTTTTTTGAAAATTTTTTTTTTGAATTTTTTTTTTGAAATTTTTTTTAAATTTTTTTTTTGAAATTTTTTTTTTTTGTATTTTTTTTTTTGAAATTTTTTTTTTCGAAAATTTTTTTGAAATTATTTTTTTTTGAAAATTTTTTTTTTGAAATTTTTTTTTTGAAATTTTTTTTTTTGAAATTTTTTTTTTCGAAATTTTTTTTAAAATTTTTTTTAAATTTTTTTTTTGAATTTTTTTTTTGTATTTTTTTTTTGAAATTTTTTTTTTCGAAAATTTTTTTGAAATTTTTTTTTTTGAAAATTTTTTTTTTGAAATTTTTTTTTGAAAATTTTTTTTTTTTATTTTTTTAAAATTTTTTTTTTGAAAATTTTTTTTTTGAAATTTTTTTTTTGTATTTTTTTAAAATTTTTTTAAAAATTTTTTTTGAAATTTTTTTTCTTAAATTTTTTTTTAATTTTTTTTTTGAAAATTTTTTTGAAATTTTTTTCCAATTTTTTTTTTCAATTTTTTTTTTAATTTTTTTAAATTATTTTTTTGAAATTTTTTTCCAATTTTTTTTAAATTATTTTTTTGAAATTTTTTTTGAATTTTTTTTTTGAATTTTTTTTTTGAAATTTTTTTTTTCGAAAATTTTTTTGAAATTTTTTTCCAATTTTTTTTTTCAATTTTTTTTTTAAATTTTTTCAAATTATTTTTTTGAAATTTTTTTCCAATTTTTTTTAAATTATTTTTTTGAAATTTTTTTTGAAATTTTTTTTCTTGAAATTGTTTTTTTCAATTTTTTTTAAATTTATTTTTTTTGTATTTTTTTTTTTGAAATTTTTTTTTCGAAAATTTTTTTGAAATTTTTTTCCAATTTTTTTTTTCAATTTTTTTTAAAATTTTTTTAAATTATTTTTTTGAAATTTTTTTTGAATTTTTTTTTTGAAATTTTTTTTTTTTCAAATTTTTTTTTTTTGAAATTTTTTTTTTGAAATTTTTTTTCAATTTTTTTTTAAATTTTTTTAAATTATTTTTTTGAAATTTTTTTTGAATTTTTTTTTTGAAATTTTTTTTTTTGAAATTTTTTTTTTGAATTTTTTTTTCAATTTTTTTTAAAATTTTTTTTTTTATTTTTTTTAAATTTTTTTTTTGAAAATTTTTTTTTTTGAAATTTTTTTTCAATTTTTTTTTAAATTTTTTTAAATTATTTTTTTGAAATTTTTTTTAAATTTTTTTTTTGAAATTTTTTTTTTTGTATTTTTTTTTTGAAATTTTTTTTTTCGAAAATTTTTTTTGAAATTATTTTTTTTTGAAAATTATTTTTTTGAAATTTTTTTTTTGAAATTTTTTTTTGAAATTATTTTTCCGAAAATTTTTTTGAAATTTTTTTCCAATTTTTTTTTTCAATTTTTTTTAAATTTTTTTTTGAAATTTTTTTTTTTTTTTTTTTAAATTTTTTTTTGAAATTTTTTTTTGAAATTATTTTTTTCGAAAATTTTTTTGAAATTTTTTTCCAATTTTTTTTTCAATTTTTTTTAAATTTTTTTTTGAAATTTTTTTTTTTGAAATTTTTTTTTTTGAAATTTTTTTTTTGAAAATTTTTTTTTCGATTTTTTTTTTCAATTTTTTTTTAAATTTTTTTTTTGAAAATTTTTTTTTGAAATTTTTTTTTTGAAATTTTTTTTTTATTTTTTTTAAATTTTTTTTTTGAAAATTTTTTTTTTTAAATTTTTTTTTTGAATTTTTTTTTTCAATTTTTTTAAAATTTTTTTTTTTAATTTTTTTTAAATTTTCTTTTTGAAAATTTTATTTTTTGAAATTTTTTTTCAATTTTTTTTTAAATTTTTTTAAATTATTTTTTTGAAATTTTTTTTGAATTTTTTTTTTGAAATTTTTTTTTTTGAAATTTTTTTTTTGAATTTTTTTTCAATTTTTTTTAAAATTTTTTTTGAAATCTTTTTTTTAAAATTTTTTTTAAATTTTTTTTTTGAAAATTTTTTTTTTGAAATTTTTTTTTTCGAATTTTTTTTGAAATTTTTTTCCAATTTTTTTTTTCAATTTTTTTAAAAAATTTTTTAAATTTTTTTTTTGAAATTTTTTTTTTGTACTTTTTTTTTTGAAATTTTTTTTTTCGAAAATTTTTTTGAAATTATTTTTTTTTGAAATTTTTTTTTTGAAAATTTTTTTTTTGAAATTTTTTTTTTTCGAAAATTTTTTTGAAATTTTTTTTTTGAAAATTTGTTTTTTTGAAAATTTTTTTTGTAAAATTATTTTTTTTAAATTTTTTTTTTTTAATTTTTTTTAAATTTTTTTTTTGAATTTTTTTTTTTTGTATTTTTTTTTTTTGAATTTTTTTTTTCGAAAATTTTTTTGAAATTATTTTTTTTTGAAATTTTTTTTTTTGAAAATTTTTTTTTTGAAATTTTTTTTTTGAAATTTTTTTGTTGAAATTTTTTTTTTCGAAAATTTTTTTGAAATTTTTTTCCAATTATTTTTTTGAAATTTTTTTTTTGAAAATTTTTTTTTTTTTAATTATTTTTTTGAAATTTTTTTTTTCGAAATTTTTTTGAAATTTTTTTCCAATTTTTTTTTCAATTTTTTTAAAAATTTTTTTGAAATTTTTTTTTTTGTATTTTTTTTTTGAAATTTTTTTTTTGAAATTTTTTTTTTGAAAAATTTTTTTTTTAATTTTTTTTTTGAAATTTTTTTTTTCGAAATTTTTTTGAAATTTTTTTCCAATTTTTTTTTTCAATTTTTTTTCAATTTTTTTAAAATTTTTTTTGAAATTTTTTTTTTGTATTTTTTTTTTGAAATTTTTTTTTTGAAATTTTTTTTTTTGAAAAATTTTTTTTTTTAAATTTTTTTTTTGAAATTTTTTTTTTCGAAATTTTTTTGAAATTTTTTTCCAATTTTTTTTTCAATTTTTTTTAAATTTTTTTTAAATTTTTTTTTTGAAATTTTTTTTTTTGTATTTTTTTTTTTTGAAATTTTTTTTTTCGAAAATTTTTTTGAAATTATTTTTTTTTGAAATTTTTTTTTTTGAAAATTTTTTTTTTGAAATTTTTTTTTTCGAAAATTTTTTTGAAATTTTTTTTTTGAAAATTTTTTTTTGAAAATTTTTTTTTTGAAATTTTTTTTAAATTTTTTTTTTGAAATTTTTTTTTTTGTATTTTTTTTTTGAAATTTTTTTTTTCGAAAATTTTTTTGAAATTATTTTTTTTTGAAAATTTTTTTTTTGAAATTTTTTTTAAATTTTTTTTTTGAATTTTTTTTTTGTATTTTTTTTTTGAAATTTTTTTTTCGAAAATTTTTTTGAAATTTTTTTTTTTGAAAATTTTTTTTTTGAAATTTTTTTTTTGAAAATTTTTTTTTTTTATTTTTTTAAAATTTTTTTTTTGAAAATTTTTTTTTTGAAATTTTTTTTTTGTATTTTTTTAAAATTTTTTTTAAAATTTTTTTTGAAATTTTTTTTCTTAAATTTTTTTTAAATTTTTTTTTGAAAATTTTTTTGAAATTTTTTTCCAATTTTTTTTTTCAATTTTTTTTAAAAATTTTTTTAAATTATTTTTTTGAAATTTTTTTCCAATTTTTTTTAAATTATTTTTTTGAAATTTTTTTTGAATTTTTTTTTTGAATTTTTTTTTTGAAATTTTTTTTTTCGAAAATTTTTTTGAAATTATTTTTTTTTGAAATTTTTTTTTTGAAAATTTTTTTTTTGAAATTTTTTTTTTTCGAAAATTTTTTTGAATTTTTTTTTTTGAAAATTTTTTTTTTTGAATTTTTTTTTTTGAAATTTTTTTTTTTGAATTATTTTTTTGAAATTTTTTTTGAATTTTTTTTTTGAATTTTTTTTTTGAAATTTTTTTTTTGAAAATTTTTTTTTTGAAATTTTTTTTTTTCGAAAATTTTTTTGAATTTTTTTTTTTGAAAATTTTTTTTTTTGAATTTTTTTTTTGAAATTTTTTTTTTTGAATTATTTTTTTGAAATTTTTTTTGAATTTTTTTTTTGAATTTTTTTTTTGAAATTTTTTTTTTCGAAAATTTTTTTGAAATTATTTTTTTTTTAAATTTTTTTTTTGAAATTTTTTTTTTTGAAATTTTTTTCCAATTTTTTTTTTGCAATTTTTTTTAAATTTTTTTTAAATTTTTTTTTTGAAATTTTTTTTTTTTTGTATTTTTTTTTTTGAAATTTTTTTTTTCGAAAATTTTTTTTGTGAAATTTTTTTTTTTCGAAAATTTTTTTGAAATTTTTTTTTTTGAAAATTTTTTTTGTGAAATTTTTTTTTTTCGAAAATTTTTTTGAAATTTTTTTTTTGAAAATTTTTTTTTTGAATTTTTTTTTTGAAATTTTTTTTAAATTTTTTTTTTGAAATTTTTTTTTTTTGTATTTTTTTTTTTGAAATTTTTTTTTTCGAAAATTTTTTTTTTCGAAAATTTTTTTGAAATTATTTTTTTTTGAAAATTTTTTTTTTGAAATTTTTTTTTTGAAATTTTTTTTTTCGAAATTTTTTTTAAAATTTTTTTTAAATTTTTTTTTTGAATTTTTTTTTTGTATTTTTTTTTTGAAATTTTTTTTTTCGAAAATTTTTTTGAAATTTTTTTTTTTGAAAATTTTTTTTTTGAAATTTTTTTTTGAAAATTTTTTTTTTTTATTTTTTTAAAATTTTTTTTTTGAAAATTTTTTTTTTGAAATTTTTTTTTTGTATTTTTTTTAAATTTTTTTTAAAATTTTTTTTGAAATTTTTTTTCTTAAATTTTTTTTTAATTTTTTTTTTGAAAATTTTTTTGAAATTTTTTTCCAATTTTTTTTTTCAATTTTTTTTTTAATTTTTTTAAATTATTTTTTTGAAATTTTTTTCCAATTTTTTTTAAATTATTTTTTTGAAATTTTTTTTGAATTTTTTTTTTGAATTTTTTTTTTGAAATTTTTTTTTTCGAAAATTTTTTTGAAATTTTTTTCCAATTTTTTTTTTCAATTTTTTTTTTAAATTTTTTCAAATTATTTTTTTGAAATTTTTTTCCAATTTTTTTTAAATTATTTTTTTGAAATTTTTTTTGAAATTTTTTTTCTTGAAATTGTTTTTTTCCATTTTTTTTAAATTTATTTTTTTTGTATTTTTTTTTTTGAAATTTTTTTTTCGAAAATTTTTTTGAAATTTTTTTCCAATTTTTTTTTTCAATTTTTTTTAAAATTTTTTTAAATTATTTTTTTGAAATTTTTTTTGAATTTTTTTTTTGAAATTTTTTTTTTTTCAAATTTTTTTTTTTTGAAATTTTTTTTTTGAAATTTTTTTTCAATTTTTTTTTAAATTTTTTTAAATTATTTTTTTGAAATTTTTTTTGAATTTTTTTTTTGAAATTTTTTTTTTTGAAATTTTTTTTTTGAATTTTTTTTTCAATTTTTTTTTAAATTTTTTTTTTTTATTTTTTTTAAATTTTTTTTTTGAAAAATTTTTTTTTTGAAATTTTTTTTCAATTTTTTTTTAAATTTTTTTAAATTATTTTTTTGAAATTTTTTTTAAATTTTTTTTTTGAAATTTTTTTTTTTGTATTTTTTTTTTGAAATTTTTTTTTTCGAAAATTTTTTTTGAAATTATTTTTTTTTGAAAATTTTTTTTTTGAAATTTTTTTTTTGAAATTTTTTTTTGAAATTATTTTTCCGAAAATTTTTTTGAAATTTTTTTCCAATTTTTTTTTTCAATTTTTTTTAAATTTTTTTTTGAAATTTTTTTTTTTTTTTTTTAAAATTTTTTTTTGAAATTTTTTTTTGAAATTATTTTTTTCGAAAATTTTTTTGAAATTTTTTTCCAATTTTTTTTTCAATTTTTTTTAAATTTTTTTTTGAAATTTTTTTTTTTGAAATTTTTTTTTTTGAAATTTTTTTTTTGAAAATTTTTTTTTCGATTTTTTTTTTCAATTTTTTTTTAAATTTTTTTTTTGAAAATTTTTTTTTGAAATTTTTTTTTTGAAATTTTTTTTTTATTTTTTTTAAATTTTTTTTTTGAAAATTTTTTTTTTTAAATTTTTTTTTTGAATTTTTTTTTTCAATTTTTTTAAAATTTTTTTTTTTAATTTTTTTTAAATTTTCTTTTTGAAAATTTTATTTTTTGAAATTTTTTTTCAATTTTTTTTTAAATTTTTTTAAATTATTTTTTTGAAATTTTTTTTGAATTTTTTTTTTGAAATTTTTTTTTTTGAAATTTTTTTTTTGAATTTTTTTTCAATTTTTTTTAAAATTTTTTTTGAAATCTTTTTTTTAAAATTTTTTTTAAATTTTTTTTTTGAAAATTTTTTTTTTGAAATTTTTTTTTTCGAATTTTTTTTGAAATTTTTTTCCAATTTTTTTTTTCAATTTTTTTAAAAAATTTTTTAAATTTTTTTTTTGAAATTTTTTTTTTGTACTTTTTTTTTTGAAATTTTTTTTTTCGAAAATTTTTTTGAAATTATTTTTTTTTGAAATTTTTTTTTTGAAAATTTTTTTTTTGAAATTTTTTTTTTTCGAAAATTTTTTTGAAATTTTTTTTTTGAAAATTTGTTTTTTTGAAAATTTTTTTTGTAAAATTATTTTTTTTAAATTTTTTTTTTTTAATTTTTTTTAAATTTTTTTTTTGAATTTTTTTTTTTTGTATTTTTTTTTTTTGAATTTTTTTTTTCGAAAATTTTTTTGAAATTATTTTTTTTTGAAATTTTTTTTTTTGAAAATTTTTTTTTTGAAATTTTTTTTTTGAAATTTTTTTGTTGAAATTTTTTTTTTCGAAAATTTTTTTGAAATTTTTTTCCAATTATTTTTTTGAAATTTTTTTTTTGAAAATTTTTTTTTTTTTAATTATTTTTTTGAAATTTTTTTTTTCGAAATTTTTTTGAAATTTTTTTCCAATTTTTTTTTCAATTTTTTTAAAAATTTTTTTTTTTTGTATTTTTTTTTTGAAATTTTTTTTTTGAAATTTTTTTTTTGAAAAATTTTTTTTTTTAATTTTTTTTTTGAAATTTTTTTTTTCGAAATTTTTTTGAAATTTTTTTCCAATTTTTTTTTTCAATTTTTTTTCAATTTTTTTAAAATTTTTTTTGAAATTTTTTTTTTTGTATTTTTTTTTTGAAATTTTTTTTTTGAAATTTTTTTTTTTGAAAAATTTTTTTTTTTAAATTTTTTTTTTGAAATTTTTTTTTTCGAAATTTTTTTGAAATTTTTTTCCAATTTTTTTTTCAATTTTTTTTAAATTTTTTTTAAATTTTTTTTTTGAAATTTTTTTTTTTGTATTTTTTTTTTTTGAAATTTTTTTTTTCGAAAATTTTTTTGAAATTATTTTTTTTTGAAATTTTTTTTTTTGAAAATTTTTTTTTTGAAATTTTTTTTTTCGAAAATTTTTTTGAAATTTTTTTTTTGAAAATTTTTTTTTGAAAATTTTTTTTTTGAAATTTTTTTTAAATTTTTTTTTTGAAATTTTTTTTTTTGTATTTTTTTTTTTGAAATTTTTTTTTTCGAAAATTTTTTTGAAATTATTTTTTTTTGAAAATTTTTTTTTTGAAATTTTTTTTTTGAAATTTTTTTTTTTGAAATTTTTTTTTTCGAAAATTTTTTTAAAATTTTTTTTAAATTTTTTTTTTGAATTTTTTTTTTGTATTTTTTTTTTGAAATTTTTTTTTCGAAAATTTTTTTGAAATTTTTTTTTTTGAAAATTTTTTTTTTGAAATTTTTTTTTTGAAAATTTTTTTTTTTTATTTTTTTAAAATTTTTTTTTTGAAAATTTTTTTTTTGAAATTTTTTTTTTGTATTTTTTTAAAATTTTTTTTAAAATTTTTTTTGAAATTTTTTTTCTTAAATTTTTTTTAAATTTTTTTTTGAAAATTTTTTTGAAATTTTTTTCCAATTTTTTTTTTCAATTTTTTTTTTAAATTTTTTTAAATTATTTTTTTGAAATTTTTTTCCAATTTTTTTTAAATTATTTTTTTGAAATTTTTTTTGAATTTTTTTTTTGAATTTTTTTTTTGAAATTTTTTTTTTCGAAAATTTTTTTGAAATTATTTTTTTTTGAAATTTTTTTTTTGAAAATTTTTTTTTTGAAATTTTTTTTTTTCGAAAATTTTTTTGAATTTTTTTTTTTGAAAATTTTTTTTTTTGAATTTTTTTTTTTGAAATTTTTTTTTTTGAATTATTTTTTTGAAATTTTTTTTGAATTTTTTTTTTGAATTTTTTTTTTGAAATTTTTTTTTTGAAAATTTTTTTTTTGAAATTTTTTTTTTTCGAAAATTTTTTTGAATTTTTTTTTTTGAAAATTTTTTTTTTTGAATTTTTTTTTTGAAATTTTTTTTTTTGAATTATTTTTTTGAAATTTTTTTTGAATTTTTTTTTTGAATTTTTTTTTTGAAATTTTTTTTTTCGAAAATTTTTTTGAAATTATTTTTTTTTGAAATTTTTTTTTTGAAATTTTTTTTTTTGAAATTTTTTTCCAATTTTTTTTTTGCAATTTTTTTTAAATTTTTTTTAAATTTTTTTTTTGAAATTTTTTTTTTTTTGTATTTTTTTTTTTGAAATTTTTTTTTTCGAAAATTTTTTTGAAATTATTTTTTTTTGAAATTTTTTTTTTTGAAAATTTTTTTTTGAAATTTTTTTTTTCGAAAATTTTTTTGAAATTTTTTTTTTGAAAATTTTTTTTTTGAAGTTTTTTTTTTTAAATTTTTTTTAAATTTTTTTTTTGAAATTTTTTTTTTTGTATTTTTTTTTTGAAATTTTTTTTTTCGAAAATTTTTTTGAAATTATTTTTTTTTGAAATTTTTTTTTCGAAAATTTTTTTGAAATTATTTTTTTTTGAAATTTTTTTTTTGAAATTTTTTTTTTGAAATTTTTTTTTTGAAATTTTTTTTTTTGAAATATTTTTTTCGAAAATTTTTTTGAAATTTTTTTCAAATTTTTTTTTTCAATTTTTTTTTTTATTTTTTTAAACTATTTTTTTGAAATTTTTTTTGAAATTTTTTTTTTGAATTTTTTTTTCAATTTTTTTTTTAAATTTTTTTTGAAATTTTTTTTTTTAAATTTTTTTTAAATTTTTTTTTTGAAAATTTTTTTTTTGAAATTTTTTTTTTTTGAAATTTTTTTTTTGAAATTTTTTTTTTCGAAATTTTTTTGAAATTTTTTTCCAATTTTTTTTTTCAATTTTTTTTAAATTTTTTTTTTGAAATTTTTTTTTTTTGTATTTTTTTTTTGAAATTTTTTTTTTCGAAAATTTTTTTGAAATTATTTTTTTTTTAAATTTTTTTTTTGAAAATTTTTTTTTTGAAATTTTTTTTTTTCGAAAATTTTTTTGAAATTTTTTTTTTGAAAATTTTTTTTTTTGAAATTTTTTTTTAAAATTTTTTTTTAAATTTTTTTTTTGAAATTTTTTTTTTTGTATTTTTTTTTTTTTTAATTTTTTTTTAGAAATTTTTTTGAAATTATTTTTTTTTGAAATTTTTTTTTTTGAAAATTTTTTTTTTGAAATTTTTTTTTTGAAATTTTTTTTTTTGAAATTTTTTTTTTCGAAAATTTTTTTGAAATTTTTTTTTTGAAAATTTTTTTTTTGAAATTTTTTTTTTTTAATTTTTTTTTTGAAATTTTTTTTTTTGTATTTTTTTTTTGAAATTTTTTTTTTCGAAAATTTTTTTGAAATTATTTTTTTTTGAAATTTTTTTTTTGAAATTTTTTTTTTTTAATTTTTTTTTTGAAATTTTTTTTTTGAAATTTTTTTTTTCGAAAATTTTTTTGAAATTTTTTTCCAATTTTTTTTTTCAATTTTTTTTTTTATTTTTTTAAATTATTTTTTTGAAATTTTTTTTGAAATTTTTTTTTTGAATTTTTTTTTCAATTTTTTTTTTAATTTTTTTTGAAATTTTTTTTTTTAATTTTTTTTAATTTTTTTTTTTAATTTTTTTTTTGAAATTTTTTTTTTTGAAATTTTTATTTTTGAAATTTTTTTTCTCGAAATTTTTTTGAAATTTTTTTCCAATTTTTTTTTTCAATTTTTTTTAAATTTTTTTTTTGAAATTTTTTTTTTTTGTATTTTTTTTTTTGAAATTTTTTTTTTCGAAAATTTTTTTGAAATTATTTTTTTTTTAAATTTTTTTTTGAAAATTTTTTTTTTGAAATTTTTTTTTTTCGAAAATTTTTTTGAAATTTTTTTTTTGAAAATTTTTTTTTTTGAAATTTTTTTTTAAAAATTTTTTTTAAATTTTTTTTTTTAAATTTTTTTTTTGTATTTTTTTTTTTGAAATTTTTTTTTTCGAAATTTTTTTTGAAATTATTTTTTTTTGAAATTTTTTTTTTTGAAAATTTTTTTTTTGAAATTTTTTTTTTGAAATTTGTTTTTTCGAAAATTTTTTTGAAATTTTTTTCCAATTTTTTTTTTCTTTTTTTTTTAAATTTTTTTTTGAAATTTTTTTTTTTGTATTTTTTTTTTTGAAATTTTTTTTTTCGAAAATTTTTTTGAAATAATTTTTTTTTGAAATTTTTTTTTTTGAAAATTTTTTTTGTGAAATTTTTTTTTTTCGAAAATTTTTTTGAAATTTTTTTTTTGAAAATTTTTTTTTTGAATTTTTTTTTTGAAATTTTTTTTAAATTTTTTTTTTGAAATTTTTTTTTTTTGTATTTTTTTTTTTGAAATTTTTTTTTTCGAAAATTTTTTTGAAATTATTTTTTTTTGAAAATTTTTTTTTTGAAATTTTTTTTTTGAAATTTTTTTTTTTGAAATTTTTTTTTTCGAAATTTTTTTTAAAATTTTTTTTAAATTTTTTTTTTGAATTTTTTTTTTGTATTTTTTTTTTGAAATTTTTTTTTTCGAAAATTTTTTTGAAATTTTTTTTTTGAAAATTTTTTTTTTGAAATTTTTTTTTTGAAAATTTTTTTTTTTTATTTTTTTAAAATTTTTTTTTTGAAAATTTTTTTTTTGAAATTTTTTTTTTGTATTTTTTTTAAATTTTTTTTAAAATTTTTTTTGAAATTTTTTTTCTTAAATTTTTTTTTAATTTTTTTTTTGAAAATTTTTTTGAAATTTTTTTCCAATTTTTTTTTTTCAATTTTTTTTTTTAATTTTTTTTAAATTATTTTTTTGAAATTTTTTTCCAATTTTTTTTAAATTATTTTTTTGAAATTTTTTTTGAATTTTTTTTTTGAATTTTTTTTTTGAAATTTTTTTTTTCGAAAATTTTTTTGAAATTTTTTTCCAATTTTTTTTTCAATTTTTTTTTTAAATTTTTTCAAATTATTTTTTTGAAATTTTTTTCCAATTTTTTTTAAATTATTTTTTTGAAATTTTTTTTGAAATTTTTTTTCTTGAAATTTTTTTTTTCAATTTTTTTTAAATTTATTTTTTTTTGTATTTTTTTTTTTTGAAATTTTTTTTTCGAAAATTTTTTTGAAATTTTTTTCCAATTTTTTTTTTCAATTTTTTTTAAAATTTTTTTAAATTATTTTTTTGAAATTTTTTTTGAATTTTTTTTTTGAAATTTTTTTTTTTTGAAATTTTTTTTTTTTGAAATTTTTTTTTTGAAATTTTTTTTCAATTTTTTTTTAAATTTTTTTAAATTATTTTTTTGAAATTTTTTTTGAATTTTTTTTTTGAAATTTTTTTTTTTGAAATTTTTTTTTTGAATTTTTTTTTCAATTTTTTTAAAAATTTTTTTTTTTTATTTTTTTTAAATTTTTTTTTTGAAAATTTTTTTTTTTGAAATTTTTTTTCAATTTTTTTTTAAATTTTTTTAAATTATTTTTTTGAAATTTTTTTTAAATTTTTTTTTTGAAATTTTTTTTTTTGTATTTTTTTTTTGAAATTTTTTTTTTCGAAAATTTTTTTTGAAATTATTTTTTTTTGAAAATTTTTTTTTTGAAATTTTTTTTTTGAAATTTTTTTTTGAAATTATTTTTCCGAAAATTTTTTTGAAATTTTTTTCCAATTTTTTTTTTCAATTTTTTTTAAATTTTTTTTTGAAATTTTTTTTTTTTTTTTTTTTTAATTTTTTTTTGAAATTTTTTTTTGAAATTATTTTTTTCGAAAATTTTTTTGAAATTTTTTTCCAATTTTTTTTTTCATTTTTTTTTAAATTTTTTTTTTGAAATTTTTTTTTTTGAAATTTTTTTTTTTGAAATTTTTTTTTTGAAAATTTTTTTTTCGATTTTTTTTTCAATTTTTTTTTAAATTTTTTTTTTGAAAATTTTTTTTTGAAATTTTTTTTTTGAAATTTTTTTTTTATTTTTTTTAAATTTTTTTTTTGAAAATTTTTTTTTTTAAATTTTTTTTTTGAATTTTTTTTTCAATTTTTTTAAAATTTTTTTTTTTTTATTTTTTTTAAATTTTCTTTTTGAAAATTTTATTTTTTGAAATTTTTTTTCAATTTTTTTTTAAATTTTTTTAAATTATTTTTTTGAAATTTTTTTTGAATTTTTTTTTTGAAATTTTTTTTTTTGAAATTTTTTTTTTGAATTTTTTTTCAATTTTTTTTAAAATTTTTTTTGAAATTTTTTTTTTTAATTTTTTTTAAATTTTTTTTTTGAAAATTTTTTTTTTGAAATTTTTTTTTTCGAATTTTTTTTGAAATTTTTTTCCAATTTTTTTTTTCAATTTTTTTAAAAAAATTTTTAAATTTTTTTTTTGAAATTTTTTTTTTGTACTTTTTTTTTTGAAATTTTTTTTTTTCGAAAATTTTTTTGAAATTATTTTTTTTTGAAATTTTTTTTTTGAAAATTTTTTTTTTGAAATTTTTTTTTTTCGAAAATTTTTTTGAAATTTTTTTTTTGAAAATTTTGTTTTTTTGAAAATTTTTTTTTGAAAATTTTTTTTTTTTAAATTTTTTTTTTTAAATTTTTTTTAAATTTTTTTTTTGAAATTTTTTTTTTTGTATTTTTTTTTTTTGAATTTTTTTTTTTCGAAAATTTTTTTGAAATTATTTTTTTTTGAAATTTTCTTTTTTGAAAATTTTTTTTTTGAAATTTTTTTTTTGAAATTTTTTTTTTGAAATTTTTTTTTTCGAAAATTTTTTTGAAATTTTTTTCCAATTATTTTTTTGAAATTTTTTTTTTGAAAATTTTTTTTTTTTTAATTATTTTTTTGAAATTTTTTTTTTCGAAATTTTTTTGAAATTTTTTTCCAATTTTTTTTTCAATTTTTTTAAAAATTTTTTTGAAATTTTTTTTTTTGTATTTTTTTTTTGAAATTTTTTTTTTGAAATTTTTTTTTTTGAAAAATTTTTTTTTTAAATTTTTTTTTTGAAATTTTTTTTTTCGAAATTTTTTTGAAATTTTTTTCCAATTTTTTTTTTCAATTTTTTTTCAATTTTTTTAAAATTTTTTTTGAAATTTTTTTTTTGTATTTTTTTTTTGAAATTTTTTTTTTGAAATTTTTTTTTTTGAAAAATTTTTTTTTTTTAATTTTTTTTTTGAAATTTTTTTTTTCGAAATTTTTTTGAAATTTTTTTCCAATTTTTTTTTCAATTTTTTTTAAATTTTTTTTTAATTTTTTTTTTGAAATTTTTTTTTTTGTATTTTTTTTTTTTGAAATTTTTTTTTTCGAAAATTTTTTTGAAATTATTTTTTTTTGAAATTTTTTTTTTTGAAAATTTTTTTTTTGAAATTTTTTTTTTCGAAAATTTTTTTGAAATTTTTTTTTTGAAAATTTTTTTTTGAAAATTTTTTTTTTGAAATTTTTTTTAAATTTTTTTTTTGAAATTTTTTTTTTTGTATTTTTTTTTTGAAATTTTTTTTTTCGAAAATTTTTTTGAAATTATTTTTTTTTGAAAATTTTTTTTTTGAAATTTTTTTTTTGAAATTTTTTTTTTTGAAATTTTTTTTTTCGAAAATTTTTTTAAAATTTTTTTGAAATTTTTTTTTTGAATTTTTTTTTTGTATTTTTTTTTTGAAATTTTTTTTTCGAAAATTTTTTTGAAAATTTTTTTTTTGAAATTTTTTTTTTGAAAATTTTTTTTTTTTATTTTTTTTAAATTTTTTTTTTGAAAATTTTTTTTTTGAAATTTTTTTTTTGTATTTTTTTAAAATTTTTTTTAAAATTTTTTTTGAAATTTTTTTTCTTAAATTTTTTTTAAATTTTTTTTTGAAAATTTTTTTGAAATTTTTTTCCAATTTTTTTTTTCAATTTTTTTTTAAAATTTTTTTAAATTATTTTTTTGAAATTTTTTTCCAATTTTTTTTAAATTATTTTTTTGAAATTTTTTTTGAATTTTTTTTTTGAATTTTTTTTTTGAAATTTTTTTTTTCGAAAATTTTTTTGAAATAATTTTTTTTTGAAATTTTTTTTTTGAAAATTTTTTTTTTGAAATTTTTTTTTTTCGAAAATTTTTTTGAATTTTTTTTTTTGAAAATTTTTTTTTTTGAATTTTTTTTTTTGAAATTTTTTTTTTTGAATTATTTTTTTGAAATTTTTTTTGAATTTTTTTTTTGAATTTTTTTTTTGAAATTTTTTTTTTCGAAAATTTTTTTGAAATTATTTTTTTTTGAAATTTTTTTTTTGAAAATTTTTTTTTTGAAATTTTTTTTTTTCGAAAATTTTTTTTAAATTTTTTTTTTGAAATTTTTTTTTTTTGTATTTTTTTTTTTGAAATTTTTTTTTTCGAAAATTTTTTTGAAATTATTTTTTTTTGAAATTTTTTTTTTGAAAATTTTTTTTTTGAAATTTTTTTTTTTCGAAAATTTTTTTGAAATTTTTTTTTTGAAATTTTTTTTTTTGAAATTTTTTTTTTGAAAATTTTTTTTTCGATTTTTTTTAAATTATTTTTTTGAAATTTTTTTTTGAATTTTTTTTTTGAAATTTTTTTTTTGAAATTTTTTTTTTCGAAAATTTTTTGAAATTTTTTTCCAATTTTTTTTTTCAATTTTTTTTAAATTTATTTTTTTTGTAATTTTTTTTTTGAAATTTTTTTTTTCGAAAATTTTTTTGAAATTTTTTTCCAATTTTTTTTTCAATTTTTTTTTAAAATTTTTTTAAATTATTTTTTTGAAATTTTTTTCCAATTTTTTTTAAATTATTTTTTTGAATTTTTTTTTGAATTTTTTTTTGAATTTTTTTTTTTAAATTTTTTTTTTGAAATTTTTTTTTTCGAAAATTTTTTTGAAATTTTTTTTTTGAAAATTTTTTTTTTTGAATTTTTTTTTTGAAATTTTTTTGAAATTTTTTTTTTGAAATTTTTTTTTTTGTATTTTTTTTTTTGAAATTTTTTTTTTCGAAAATTTTTTTGAAATTATTTTTTTTTGAAAATTTTTTTTTTGAAATTTTTTTTTTGAAATTTTTTTTTTTGAAATTTTTTTTTTCGAAATTTTTTTTAAAATTTTTTTTAAATTTTTTTTTTGAATTTTTTTTTTGTATTTTTTTTTGAAATTTTTTTTTTCGAAAATTTTTTTGAAATTTTTTTTTTGAAAATTTTTTTTTTGAAATTTTTTTTTTGAAAATTTTTTTTTTTATTTTTTTAAAATTTTTTTTTTGAAAATTTTTTTTTTGAAATTTTTTTTTTGTATTTTTTTTTAATTTTTTTTAAAATTTTTTTTGAAATTTTTTTTCTTAAATTTTTTTTAAATTTTTTTTTTGAAAATTTTTTTGAAATTTTTTTCCAATTTTTTTTTTTCAATTTTTTTTTAAATTTTTTTAAATTATTTTTTTGAAATTTTTTCCCAATTTTTTTTAAATTATTTTTTTGAAATTTTTTTTGAATTTTTTTTTTGAATTTTTTTTTTGAAATTTTTTTTTTCGAAAATTTTTTTGAAATTTTTTTCCAATTTTTTTTTTCAATTTTTTTTTTAAATTTTTTCAAATTATTTTTTTGAAATTTTTTTCCAATTTTTTTTAAATTATTTTTTTGAAATTTTTTTTGAAATTTTTTTTCTTGAAATTTTTTTTTTCAATTTTTTTTAAATTTATTTTTTTTGTATTTTTTTTTTGAAATTTTTTTTTCGAAAATTTTTTTGAAATTTTTTTCCAATTTTTTTTTCAATTTTTTTTAAAATTTTTTTAAATTATTTTTTTGAAATTTTTTTTGAATTTTTTTTTTGAAATTTTTTTTTTTTGAAATTTTTTTTTTTTGAAATTTTTTTTTTGAAATTTTTTTTCAATTTTTTTTAAAATTTTTTTAAATTATTTTTTTGAAATTTTTTTTGAATTTTTTTTTTGAAATTTTTTTTTTTGAAATTTTTTTTTTGAATTTTTTTTTCAATTTTTTTTAAAATTTTTTTTTTTTATTTTTTTTAAATTTTTTTTTTGAAAATTTTTTTTTTTGAAATTTTTTTTCAATTTTTTTTAAAATTTTTTTAAATTATTTTTTTTAAATTTTTTTTTTGAAATTTTTTTTTTGTATTTTTTTTTTGAAATTTTTTTTTTCGAAAATTTTTTTTGAAATTATTTTTTTTTGAAAATTTTTTTTTTGAAATTTTTTTTTTGAAATTTTTTTTTGAAATTATTTTTCCGAAAATTTTTTTGAAATTTTTTTCCAATTTTTTTTTTCAATTTTTTTTAAATTTTTTTTTGAAATTTTTTTTTTTTTTTTTTTTAATTTTTTTTTGAAATTTTTTTTTGAAATTATTTTTTTCGAAAATTTTTTTGAAATTTTTTTCCAATTTTTTTTTTCAATTTTTTTTAAATTTTTTTTTGAAATTTTTTTTTTGAAATTTTTTTTTTTGAAATTTTTTTTTTGAAAATTTTTTTTTCGATTTTTTTTTCAATTTTTTTTTAAATTTTTTTTTTGAAAATTTTTTTTTGAAATTTTTTTTTTGAAATTTTTTTTTTATTTTTTTTTAATTTTTTTTTTGAAATTTTTTTTTTTGAAATTTTTTTTTTGAATTTTTTTTTCAATTTTTTTAAAAATTTTTTTTTTTAATTTTTTTTAAAATTTTCTTTTTGAAAATTTTATTTTTTGAAATTTTTTTCAATTTTTTTTAAAATTTTTTTAAATTATTTTTTTGAAATTTTTTTTGAATTTTTTTTTTGAAATTTTTTTTTTTGAAATTTTTTTTTTGAATTTTTTTTCAATTTTTTTTAAAATTTTTTTTGAAATTTTTTTTTTTAAATTTTTTTTTAATTTTTTTTTTGAAAATTTTTTTTTTGAAATTTTTTTTTTCGAATTTTTTTTGAAATTTTTTTCCAATTTTTTTTTTCAATTTTTTTAAAAATTTTTTTAAATTTTTTTTTTGAAATTTTTTTTTTGTACTTTTTTTTTTGAAATTTTTTTTTTCGAAAATTTTTTTGAAATTATTTTTTTTTGAAATTTTTTTTTTGAAAATTTTTTTTTTGAAATTTTTTTTTTTCGAAAATTTTTTTGAAATTTTTTTTTTGAAAATTTGTTTTTTTGAAAATTTTTTTTTGAAAATTTTTTTTTTTGAAATTTTTTTTTTTTAATTTTTTTTAAATTTTTTTTTTGAAATTTTTTTTTTTGTATTTTTTTTTTTGAATTTTTTTTTTTCGAAAATTTTTTTGAAATTATTTTTTTTTGAAATTTTTTTTTTTGAAAATTTTTTTTTTGAAATTTTTTTTTTGAAATTTTTTTTTTGAAATTTTTTTTTTCGAAAATTTTTTTGAAATTTTTTTCCAATTATTTTTTTGAAATTTTTTTTTTGAAAATTTTTTTTTTTTTAATTATTTTTTTGAAATTTTTTTTTTCGAAATTTTTTTGAAATTTTTTTCCAATTTTTTTTTCAATTTTTTTAAAATTTTTTTTGAAATTTTTTTTTTTGTATTTTTTTTTGAAATTTTTTTTTTGAAATTTTTTTTTTTGAAAAATTTTTTTTTTAAATTTTTTTTTTGAAATTTTTTTTTTCGAAATTTTTTTGAAATTTTTTTCCAATTTTTTTTTTCAATTTTTTTTCAATTTTTTTAAAATTTTTTTTGAAATTTTTTTTTTTTGTATTTTTTTTTTGAAATTTTTTTTTTGAAATTTTTTTTTTTGAAAAATTTTATTTTTTAAATTTTTTTTTTGAAATTTTTTTTTTCGAAATTTTTTTGAAATTTTTTTCCAATTTTTTTTTCAATTTTTTTAAAAAATTTTTTTAATTTTTTTTTTGAAATTTTTTTTTTTGTATTTTTTTTTTTTGAAATTTTTTTTTTCGAAAATTTTTTTGAAATTATTTTTTTTTGAAATTTTTTTTTTTGAAAATTTTTTTTTTGAAATTTTTTTTTTCGAAAATTTTTTTGAAATTTTTTTTTCGAAAATTTTTTTTTTTGAATTTTTTTTTTGAAATTTTTTTTAAATTTTTTTTTTGAAATTTTTTTTTTTGTATTTTTTTTTTTGAAATTTTTTTTTTCGAAAATTTTTTTGAAATTATTTTTTTTTGAAAATTTTTTTTTTGAAATTTTTTTTTTGAAATTTTTTTTTTTGAAATTTTTTTTTTCGAAAATTTTTTTAAAATTTTTTTTAAATTTTTTTTTTGAATTTTTTTTTTGTATTTTTTTTTTGAAATTTTTTTTTCGAAAATTTTTTTGAAATTTTTTTTTTTGAAAATTTTTTTTTTGAAATTTTTTTTTTGAAAATTTTTTTTTTTTATTTTTTTAAAATTTTTTTTTTGAAAATTTTTTTTTTGAAATTTTTTTTTTGTATTTTTTTAAAATTTTTTTTGAAATTTTTTTTCTTAAATTTTTTTTAAATTTTTTTTTTGAAAATTTTTTTGAAATTTTTTTCCAATTTTTTTTTTCAATTTTTTTTTAAAATTTTTTTAAATTATTTTTTTGAAATTTTTTTCCAATTTTTTTTAAATTATTTTTTTGAAATTTTTTTTGAATTTTTTTTTTGAATTTTTTTTTGAAATTTTTTTTTTCGAAAATTTTTTTGAAATTATTTTTTTTTGAAATTTTTTTTTTGAAAATTTTTTTTTTGAAATTTTTTTTTTTCGAAAATTTTTTTGAATTTTTTTTTTTGAAAATTTTTTTTTTTGAATTTTTTTTTTTGAAATTTTTTTTTTGAATTTTTTTTTTCGAAATTTTTTTCCAATTTTTTTTTTCAATTTTTTTTAAATTTTTTTTAAAATTTTTTTTGAAATTTTTTTTCTTAAATTTTTTTTAAATTTTTTTTTGAAAATTTTTTTGAAATTTTTTTCCAATTTTTTTTTTCAATTTTTTTTAAAAATTTTTTTAAATTATTTTTTTGAAATTTTTTTCCAATTTTTTTTAAATTATTTTTTTGAAATTTTTTTTGAATTTTTTTTTTGAATTTTTTTTTTGAAATTTTTTTTTTCGAAAATTTTTTTGAAATTATTTTTTTTTGAAATTTTTTTTTTGAAATTTTTTTTTTTGAAATTTTTTTTTTTCGAAAATTTTTTTGAATTTTTTTTTTTGAAAATTTTTTTTTTTGAATTTTTTTTTTTGAAATTTTTTTTTTTGAATTATTTTTTTGAAATTTTTTTTGAATTTTTTTTTTGAATTTTTTTTTTGAAATTTTTTTTTTCGAAAATTTTTTTGAAATTATTTTTTTTTGAAATTTTTTTTTTGAAAATTTTTTTTTTGAAATTTTTTTTTTTCGAAAATTTTTTTTAAATTTTTTTTTTGAAATTTTTTTTTTTTGTATTTTTTTTTTTGAAATTTTTTTTTTCGAAAATTTTTTTGAAATTATTTTTTTTTGAAATTTTTTTTTTTGAAAATTTTTTTTTTGAAATTTTTTTTTTTCGAAAATTTTTTTGAAATTTTTTTTTTTGAAATTTTTTTTTTGAAAATTTTTTTTTCGATTTTTTTTAAATTATTTTTTTGAAATTTTTTTTTGAATTTTTTTTTTGAAATTTTTTTTTTGAAATTTTTTTTTTCGAAAATTTTTTGAAATTTTTTTCCAATTTTTTTTTTTCAATTTTTTTTAAATTTATTTTTTTTGTAATTTTTTTTTTGAAATTTTTTTTTTCGAAAATTTTTTTGAAATTTTTTTCCAATTTTTTTTTTCAATTTTTTTTTAAAATTTTTTTAAATTATTTTTTTGAAATTTTTTTCCAATTTTTTTTAAATTATTTTTTTGAATTTTTTTTTGAATTTTTTTTTTGAATTTTTTTTTTTAAATTTTTTTTTTGAAATTTTTTTTTTCGAAAATTTTTTTGAAATTTTTTTTTTGAAAATTTTTTTTTTTGAATTTTTTTTTTGAAATTTTTTTTAAATTTTTTTTTTGAAATTTTTTTTTTGTATTTTTTTTTTTGAAATTTTTTTTTTCGAAAATTTTTTTGAAATTATTTTTTTTTGAAAATTTTTTTTTTGAAATTTTTTTTTTGAAATTTTTTTTTTTGAAATTTTTTTTTTCGAAATTTTTTTTAAAATTTTTTTTAAATTTTTTTTTTGAATTTTTTTTTTGTATTTTTTTTTTGAAATTTTTTTTTTCGAAAATTTTTTTGAAATTTTTTTTTTTGAAAATTTTTTTTTTGAAATTTTTTTTTTGAAAATTTTTTTTTTTATTTTTTTAAAATTTTTTTTTTGAAAATTTTTTTTTTGAAATTTTTTTTTTGTATTTTTTTTTAATTTTTTTTAAAATTTTTTTTGAAATTTTTTTTCTTAAATTTTTTTTAAATTTTTTTTTTGAAAATTTTTTTGAAATTTTTTTCCAATTTTTTTTTTTCAATTTTTTTTTTAATTTTTTTAAATTATTTTTTTGAAATTTTTTCCCAATTTTTTTTAAATTATTTTTTTGAAATTTTTTTTGAATTTTTTTTTTGAATTTTTTTTTTGAAATTTTTTTTTTCGAAAATTTTTTTGAAATTTTTTTCCAATTTTTTTTTTCAATTTTTTTTTTAAATTTTTTCAAATTATTTTTTTGAAATTTTTTTCCAATTTTTTTTAAATTATTTTTTTGAAATTTTTTTTGAAATTTTTTTTCTTGAAATTTTTTTTTTCAATTTTTTTTAAATTTATTTTTTTTGTATTTTTTTTTTGAAATTTTTTTTTCGAAAATTTTTTTGAAATTTTTTTCCAATTTTTTTTTTCAATTTTTTTTAAAATTTTTTTAAATTATTTTTTTGAAATTTTTTTTGAATTTTTTTTTTGAAATTTTTTTTTTTGAAATTTTATTTTTTTGAAATTTTTTTTTTGAAATTTTTTTTCAATTTTTTTTAAAATTTTTTTAAATTATTTTTTTGAAATTTTTTTTGAATTTTTTTTTTGAAATTTTTTTTTTTGAAATTTTTTTTTTGAATTTTTTTTTCAATTTTTTTTAAAATTTTTTTTTTTTATTTTTTTTAAATTTTTTTTTTGAAAATTTTTTTTTTTGAAATTTTTTTTCAATTTTTTTTTAAATTTTTTTAAATTATTTTTTTGAAATTTTTTTTAATTTTTTTTTTTGAAATTTTTTTTTTGTATTTTTTTTTTGAAATTTTTTTTTTCGAAAATTTTTTTTGAAATTATTTTTTTTTGAAAATTTTTTTTTTGAAATTTTTTTTTTGAAATTTTTTTTTGAAATTATTTTTCCCAAAATTTTTTTGAAATTTTTTTCCAATTTTTTTTTTCAATTTTTTTTAAATTTTTTTTTGAAATTTTTTTTTTTTTTTTTTTTTAATTTTTTTTTGAAATTTTTTTTTGAAATTATTTTTTTCGAAAATTTTTTTGAAATTTTTTTCCAATTTTTTTTTTCAATTTTTTTTAAATTTTTTTTTGAAATTTTTTTTTTTGAAATTTTTTTTTTTGAAATTTTTTTTTTGAAAATTTTTTTTTCGATTTTTTTTTCAATTTTTTTTTAAATTTTTTTTTTGAAAATTTTTTTTTGAAATTTTTTTTTTGAAATTTTTTTTTTATTTTTTTTAAATTTTTTTTTTGAAATTTTTTTTTTTGAAATTTTTTTTTTGAATTTTTTTTTCAATTTTTTTAAAAATTTTTTTTTTTTATTTTTTTTTAAATTTTCTTTTTGAAAATTTTATTTTTTGAAATTTTTTTTCAATTTTTTTTAAAATTTTTTTAAATTATTTTTTTGAAATTTTTTTTGAATTTTTTTTTTGAAATTTTTTTTTTTGAAATTTTTTTTTTGAATTTTTTTTCAATTTTTTTTAAAATTTTTTTTGAAATTTTTTTTTTTTATTTTTTTTAAATTTTTTTTTTGAAAATTTTTTTTTTGAAATTTTTTTTTTCGAATTTTTTTTGAAATTTTTTTCCAATTTTTTTTTTCAATTTTTTTAAAAATTTTTTTAAATTTTTTTTTTGAAATTTTTTTTTTGTACTTTTTTTTTTGAAATTTTTTTTTTCGAAAATTTTTTTGAAATTATTTTTTTTTGAAATTTTTTTTTTGAAAATTTTTTTTTTGAAATTTTTTTTTTTCGAAAATTTTTTTGAAATTTTTTTTTTGAAAATTTGTTTTTTTGAAAATTTTTTTTTGAAAATTTTTTTTTTTGAAATTTTTTTTTTTAAATTTTTTTTAAATTTTTTTTTTGAAATTTTTTTTTTTGTATTTTTTTTTTTTGAATTTTTTTTTTTCGAAAATTTTTTTGAAATTATTTTTTTTTGAAATTTTTTTTTTTGAAAATTTTTTTTTTGAAATTTTTTTTTTGAAATTTTTTTTTTGAAATTTTTTTTTTCGAAAATTTTTTTGAAATTTTTTTCCAATTATTTTTTTGAAATTTTTTTTTTGAAAATTTTTTTTTTTTTAATTATTTTTTTGAAATTTTTTTTTTCGAAATTTTTTTGAAATTTTTTTCCAATTTTTTTTTCAATTTTTTTAAAATTTTTTTTGAAATTTTTTTTTTTGTATTTTTTTTTTGAAATTTTTTTTTTGAAATTTTTTTTTTTGAAAAATTTTTTTTTTAAATTTTTTTTTTGAAATTTTTTTTTTCGAAATTTTTTTGAAATTTTTTTCCAATTTTTTTTTTCAATTTTTTTTCAATTTTTTTAAAATTTTTTTTGAAATTTTTTTTTTTTGTATTTTTTTTTTGAAATTTTTTTTTTGAAATTTTTTTTTTTGAAAAATTTTTTTTTTAAATTTTTTTTTTGAAATTTTTTTTTTCGAAATTTTTTTGAAATTTTTTTCCAATTTTTTTTTCAATTTTTTTTAAATTTTTTTTTAATTTTTTTTTTGAAATTTTTTTTTTTGTATTTTTTTTTTTGAAATTTTTTTTTTCGAAAATTTTTTTGAAATTATTTTTTTTTGAAATTTTTTTTTTTGAAAATTTTTTTTTTGAAATTTTTTTTTTCGAAAATTTTTTTGAAATTTTTTTTTTGAAAATTTTTTTTTTTGAATTTTTTTTTTGAAATTTTTTTTAAATTTTTTTTTTGAAATTTTTTTTTTTGTATTTTTTTTTTTGAAATTTTTTTTTTCGAAAATTTTTTTGAAATTATTTTTTTTTGAAAATTTTTTTTTTGAAATTTTTTTTTTGAAATTTTTTTTTTTGAAATTTTTTTTTTCGAAAATTTTTTTAAAATTTTTTTAAAATTTTTTTTTTGAATTTTTTTTTTGTATTTTTTTTTGAAATTTTTTTTTCGAAAATTTTTTTGAAATTTTTTTTTTTGAAAATTTTTTTTTTGAAATTTTTTTTTTGAAAATTTTTTTTTTTTATTTTTTTAAAATTTTTTTTTTGAAAATTTTTTTTTTGAAATTTTTTTTTTATATTTTTTTAAAATTTTTTTTGAAATTTTTTTTCTTAAATTTTTTTTAAATTTTTTTTTTGAAAATTTTTTTGAAATTTTTTTCCAATTTTTTTTTTCAATTTTTTTTTTAAATTTTTTTAAATTATTTTTTTGAAATTTTTTTCCAATTTTTTTTAAATTATTTTTTTGAAATTTTTTTTGAATTTTTTTTTTGAATTTTTTTTTTGAAATTTTTTTTTTCGAAAATTTTTTTGAAATTATTTTTTTTTGAAATTTTTTTTTTGAAAATTTTTTTTTTGAAATTTTTTTTTTCGAAAATTTTTTTGAATTTTTTTTTTTGAAAATTTTTTTTTTTGAATTTTTTTTTTTTAAATTTTTTTTTTGAATTTTTTTTTTCGAAATTTTTTTCCAATTTTTTTTTTCAATTTTTTTTAAATTTTTTTTTTGAAATTTTTTTTTTTTGTATTTTTTTTTTGAAATTTTTTTTTTCGAAAATTTTTTTGAAATTATTTTTTTTTGAAATTTTTTTTTTGAAAATTTTTTTTTTGAATTTTTTTTTTTCGAAAATTTTTTTGAAATTTTTTTTTTTGAAATTTTTTTTTTTGAAATTTTTTTTTTGAAAATTATTTTTTCGATTTTTTTTAAATTATTTTTTTGAAATTTTTTTTTGAATTTTTTTTTTGAAATTTTTTTTTTGAAATTTTTTTTTTCGAAAATTTTTTGAAATTTTTTTCCAATTTTTTTTTTCAATTTTTTTTAAATTTATTTTTTTTGTAATTTTTTTTTTGAAATTTTTTTTTTCGAAAATTTTTTTGAAATTTTTTTCTAATTTTTTTTTTCAATTTTTTTTTAAAATTTTTTTAAATTATTTTTTGAAATTTTTTTCCAATTTTTTTTAAATTATTTTTTTGAATTTTTTTTTGAATTTTTTTTTTGAATTTTTTTTTTAAAATTTTTTTTTTGAAATTTTTTTTTTCGAAAATTTTTTTGAAATTTTTTTTTTGAAAATTTTTTTTTTTGAATTTTTTTTTTTGAAATTTTTTTTAAAATTTTTTTTGAAATTTTTTTTTTTAAATTTTTTTAAAATTTTTTTTTTGAAAATTTTTTTTTTGAATTTTTTTTTTTCGAAATTTTTTTCCAATTTTTTTTTTCAATTTTTTTTAAATTTTTTTTTTGAAATTTTTTTTTTGTATTTTTTTTTTTGTAATTTTTTTTTTCGAAATTTTTTTTGAAATTATTTTTTTTGAAATTTTTTTTTTGAAAATTTTTTTTTTGAAATTTTTTTTTTTCGAAAATTTTTTTGAAATTTTTTTTTGAAAATTTTTTTTTTTGAAATTTTTTTTCAATTTTTTTTTAAATTTTTTTAAATTGTTTTTTTGAAATTTTTTTTGAATTTTTTTTTTGAAATTTTTTTTTTTGAAATTTTTTTTTGAAATTATTTTTTTCGAAAATTTTTTTGAAATTTTTTTCCAATTTTTTTTTTCAATTTTTTTAAAATTTTTTTTTGAAATTTTTTTTTTTGAAATTTTTTTTTTTGAAATTTTTTTTTTGAAAATTTTTTTTTCGATTTTTTTTAAATTATTTTTTTGAAATTTTTTTTTGAATTTTTTTTTTGAAATTTTTTTTTTTGAAATTTTTTTTTTCGAAAATTTTTTGAAATTTTTTTCCAATTTTTTTTTTCAATTTTTTTTAAATTTATTTTTTTTGTATTTTTTTTTTTGAAATTTTTTTTTTCGAAAATTTTTTTGAAATTTTTTTCCAATTTTTTTTTTCAATTTTTTTTTAAAATTTTTTTAAATAATTTTTTTGAAATTTTTTTCCAATTTTTTTTAAATTATTTTTTTGAAATTTTTTTTGAATTTTTTTTTTGAATTTTTTTTTTGAAATTTTTTTTCTTGAAATTTTTTTTTCGAAAATTTTTTGAAATTTTTTTCCAATTTTTTTTTTCAATTTTTTTTAAATTTATTTTTTTTGTATTTTTTTTTTGAAATTTTTTTTTTCGAAAATTTTTTTGAAATTTTTTTCCAATTTTTTTTTTCAATTTTTTTTTTCAATTTTTTTTTAAATTTTTTTTGAAATTTTTTTTTTAAATTTTTTTTTTGAAAATTTTTTTTTCGAAATTGTTTTTTTTTGAAATTTTTTTTTTGAAATTTTTTTTTTCGAAATTTTTTTGAAATTTTTTTCCAATTTTTTTTTTCAATTTTTTTAAAATTTTTTTTAAATTTTTTTTTTGAAATTTTTTTTTTTGTATTTTTTTTTTTTGAAATTTTTTTTTTCGAAAATTTTTTTGAAATTATTTTTTTTTGAAATTTTTTTTTTGAAAATTTTTTTTTTGAAATTTTTTTTTTCGAAAATTTTTTTGAAATTTTTTTTTGAAATTTTTTTTTTGAAATTTTTTTTTTTCGAAAATTTTTTTGAAATTTTTTTTTTGAAAATTTTTTTTTTGAATTTTTTTTTTTGAAATTTTTTTAAAAATTTTTTTTGAAATTTTTTTTTTTTAATTTTTTTTAAATTTTTTTTTTGAAAATTTTTTTTCCGAAATTTTTTTTTTTTGAAATTTTTTTTTTTGAAATTTTTTTTTTCGAAATTTTTTTCCAATTTTTTTTTTCAATTTTTTTTAAATTTTTTTTTTGATTTTTTTTTTTTGTATTTTTTTTTTTTGAAATTTTTTTTTTCGAAAATTTTTTTGAAATTATTTTTTTTTCGAAAATTTTTTTGAAATTTTTTTTTTGAAATTTTTTTTTTTCGAAAATTTTTTTGAAATTTTTTTTTGAAAATTTTTTTTTTTGAAATTTTTTTTTTTAAATTTTCTTTAAATTTTTTTTTTGAATTTTTTTTTTTTGTATTTTTTTTTTTTGAAATTTTTTTTTTCGAAATTTTTTTTGAAATTATTTTTTTTTGAATTTTTTTTTTGAAATTTTTTTTTTTGAAATTTTTTTTTTGAATTTTTTTTTCGAATTTTTTTTGAAATTTTTTTCCAATTTTTTTTTTCAATTTTTTAAAAAATTTTTTTTGAAATTTTTTTTTTTGAAATTTTTTTTTTGAAATTTTATTTTTGAAAATTTTTTTTTTCGATTTTTTTTAAATTATTTTTTTGAAATTTTTTTTTGAATTTTTTTTTTGAAATTTTTTTTTTTGAATTTATTTTTTTCGAAAATTTTTTGAAATTTTTTTCCAATTTTTTTTTTCAATTTTTTTTAAATTTATTTTTTTTGTATTTTTTTTTTGAAATTTTTTTTTTTCGAAAATTTTTTTGAAATTTTTTTCCAATTTTTTTTTCAATTTTTTTTTTTAATTTTTTTAAATTATTTTTTTGATATTTTTTTCCAATTTTTTTTAAATTATTTTTTTGAAATTATTTTTGAATTTTTTTTTTGAATTTTTTTTTTGAAATTTTTTTTCTTGAAATTTTTTTTTCGAAAATTTTTTGAAATTTTTTTTTTCAATTTTTTTTAAATTTATTTTTTTAGTATTTTTTTTTTGAATTTTTTTTTTTCGAAAATTTTTTTGAAATTTTTTTCCAATTTTTTTTTTCAATTTTTTTTTAAATTTTTTTTGAAATTTTTTTTTTAAATTTTTTTTAAATTTTTTTTTTGAAAATTTTTTTTTCGAAATTTTTTTTTTGAAATTTTTTTTTTGAAATTTTTTTTTTCGAATTTTTTTTGAAATTTTTTTCCAATTTTTTTTTTCAATTTTTTTTAATTTTTTTTGAAATTTTTTTTTTGAAATTTTTTTTTTTTGTATTTTTTTTTTGAATTTTTTTTTTTCGAAAATTTTTTTGAAATTATTTTTTTTTGAAATTTTTTTTTTTGAAAATTTTTTTTTTGAAATTTTTTTTTTCGAAAATTTTTTTGAAATTTTTTTTTTGAAAATTTTTTTTTTGAAGTTTTTTTTTAAATTTTTTTTAAATTTTTTTTTTGAAATTTTTTTTTTGTATTTTTTTTTTGAAATTTTTTTTTTCGAAAATTTTTTTGAAATTATTTTTTTTTGAAATTTTTTTTTTCGAAAATTTTTTTGAAATTATTTTTTTTTGAAATTTTTTTTTTGAAAATTTTTTTTTTGAAATTTTTTTTTTGAAATTTTTTTTTTTGAAATTTTTTTTTTCGAAAATTTTTTTGAAATTTTTTTCCAATTTTTTTTTTCAATTTTTTTTTTTTATTTTTTTAAATTATTTTTTTGAAATTTTTTTTGAAATTTTTTTTTGAATTTTTTTTTCAATTTTTTTTTAAATATTTTTTGAAATTTTTTTTTTTAAATTTTTTTTAAATTTTTTTTTTGAAAATTTTTTTTTTGAAATTTTTTTTTTTTGAAATTTTTTTTTTGAAATTTTTTTTTTCGAAATTTTTTTGAAATTTTTTTCCAATTTTTTTTTTTTCAATTTTTTTGAAATTTTTTTTTTGAAATTTTTTTTTTTTGTATTTTTTTTTGAAATTTTTTTTTTCGAAAATTTTTTTGAAATTATTTTTTTTTGAAATTTTTTTTTTAAAAATTTTTTTTTTGAAATTTTTTTTTTTCGAAAATTTTTTTGAAATTTTTTTTTTGAAAATTTTTTTTTTTGGAATTTTTTTTTTAAAATTTTTTTTTAATTTTTTTTTTGAAATTTTTTTTTTTGTATTTTTTTTTTTTGAAATTTTTTTTTTCGAAATTTTTTTTGAAATTATTTTTTTTTGAAATTTTTTTTTTTGAAAATTTTTTTTTTGAAATTTTTTTTTTGAAATTTTTTTTTTTGAAATTTTTTTTTTCGAAAATTTTTTTGAAATTTTTTTCCAATTTTTTTTTTTCAATTTTTTTTAAATTTTTTTTTTGAAAATTTTTTTTTTGAATTTTTTTTTTTTTAAATTTTTTTTTTTGAAATTTTTTTTTTCGAAATTTTTTTGAAATTTTTTTCCAATTTTTTTTTCAATTTTTTTTAAATTTTTTTTTAATTTTTTTTTTGAAATTTTTTTTTTTTGTATTTTTTTTTTTGAAATTTTTTTTTTCGAAAATTTTTTTGAAATTATTTTTTTTTGGAATTTTTTTTTTGAAAATTTTTTTTTTGAAATTTTTTTTTTTCGAAAATTTTTTTGAAATTTTTTTTTTGAAAATTTTTTTTTTTGAATTTTTTTTTGAAATTTTTTTTAAATTTTTTTTTTGAAATTTTTTTTTTTGTATTTTTTTTTTGAAATTTTTTTTTTCGAAAATTTTTTTGAAATTATTTTTTTTTGAAAATTTTTTTTTTGAAATTTTTTTTTTGAAATTTTTTTTTTGAAATTTTTTTTTTCGAAAATTTTTTTTAAATTTTTTTTAAATTTTTTTTTTGAATTTTTTTTTTGTATTTTTTTTTTGAAATTTTTTTTTTCGAAAATTTTTTTGAAATTTTTTTCCAATTTTTTTTTTCAATTTTTTTTAAAAATTTTTTTAAATTATTTTTTTGAAATTTTTTTCCAATTTTTTTTAAATTATTTTTTTGAATTTTTTTTTGAATTTTTTTTTTGAATTTTTTTTTTAAAATTTTTTTTTTGAAATTTTTTTTTTCGAAAATTTTTTTGAAATTTTTTTTTTGAAAATTTTTTTTTTTGAATTTTTTTTTTGAAATTTTTTTTAAATTTTTTTTTTGAAATTTTTTTTTTTGTATTTTTTTTTTTGAAATTTTTTTTTTCGAAAATTTTTTTGAAATTTTTTTCCAATTTTTTTTTTCAATTTTTTTTTAAAATTTTTTTAAATTATTTTTTTGAAATTTTTTTCCAATTTTTTTTAAATTATTTTTTTGAATTTTTTTTTGAATTTTTTTTTTGAATTTTTTTTTGAAAATTTTTTTTTGAAAATTTTTTTTTTTGAAATTTTTTTTTTTTAATTTTTTTTAAATTTTTTTTTTGAAATTTTTTTTTTGTATTTTTTTTTTTTGAATTTTTTTTTTCGAAAATTTTTTTGAAATTATTTTTTTTTAAATTTTTTTTTTTGAAAATTTTTTTTTTGAAATTTTTTTTTTGAAATTTTTTTTTTGAAATTTTTTTTTTCGAAATTTTTTTTGAAATTTTTTTCCAATTATTTTTTTGAAATTTTTTTTTTGAAAATTTTTTTTTTTTTTATTATTTTTTTGAAATTTTTTTTTTCGAAATTTTTTTGAAATTTTTTTCCAATTTTTTTTTCAATTTTTTTAAAATTTTTTTTGAAATTTTTTTTTTTGTATTTTTTTTTTGAAATTTTTTTTTTGAAATTTTTTTTTTTGAAAAATTTTTTTTTTAAATTTTTTTTTTGAAATTTTTTTTTTCGAAATTTTTTTGAAATTTTTTTCCAATTTTTTTTTTCAATTTTTTTTCAATTTTTTTAAAAATTTTTTTGAAATTTTTTTTTTTTGTATTTTTTTTTTGAAATTTTTTTTTTGAAATTTTTTTTTTGAAAAATTTTTTTTTTTAAATTTTTTTTTTGAAATTTTTTTTTTCGAAATTTTTTTGAAATTTTTTTCCAATTTTTTTTTCAATTTTTTTTAAATTTTTTTTTAATTTTTTTTTTGAAATTTTTTTTTTGTATTTTTTTTTTTTGAAATTTTTTTTTTCGAAAATTTTTTTGAAATTATTTTTTTTTGAAATTTTTTTTTTTGAAAATTTTTTTTTTGAAATTTTTTTTTCGAAAATTTTTTTGAAATTTTTTTTTTGAAAATTTTTTTTTTTGAATTTTTTTTTTGAAATTTTTTTTAAATTTTTTTTTTGAAATTTTTTTTTTTGTATTTTTTTTTTTGAAATTTTTTTTTTCGAAAATTTTTTTGAAATTATTTTTTTTTGAAAATTTTTTTTTTGAAATTTTTTTTTTGAAATTTTTTTTTTTGAAATTTTTTTTTTCGAAAATTTTTTTAAAATTTTTTTTAAATTTTTTTTTGAATTTTTTTTTTGTATTTTTTTTTTGAAATTTTTTTTTCGAAAATTTTTTTGAAATTTTTTTTTTTGAAAATTTTTTTTTTGAAATTTTTTTTTTGAAAATTTTTTTTTTTTATTTTTTTAAAATTTTTTTTTTGAAAATTTTTTTTTTGAAATTTTTTTTTTGTATTTTTTTAAAATTTTTTTTAAAATTTTTTTTGAAATTTTTTTTCTTGAATTTTTTTTAAATTTTTTTTTTGAAAATTTTTTTGAAATTTTTTTCCAATTTTTTTTTTCAATTTTTTTTTAAAATTTTTTTAAATTATTTTTTTGAAATTTTTTTCCAATTTTTTTTAAATTATTTTTTTGAAATTTTTTTTGAATTTTTTTTTTGAATTTTTTTTTTGAAATTTTTTTTTTCGAAAATTTTTTTGAAATTATTTTTTTTTGAAATTTTTTTTTTGAAAATTTTTTTTTGAATTTTTTTTTTCGAAATTTTTTTCCAATTTTTTTTTTCAATTTTTTTAAAATTTTTTTTTTGAAATTTTTTTTTTTTGTATTTTTTTTTTTGAAATTTTTTTTTTCGAAAATTTTTTTGAAATTTTTTTTTTTCGAAAATTTTTTTGAATTTTTTTTTTTGAAAATTTTTTTTTTTGAATTTTTTTTTTTGAAATTTTTTTTTTGAATTTTTTTTTTCGAAATTTTTTTCCAATTTTTTTTTTCAATTTTTTTAAAATTTTTTTTTTGAAATTTTTTTTTTTTGTATTTTTTTTTTTGAAATTTTTTTTTTCGAAAATTTTTTTGAAATTATTTTTTTTTGAAATTTTTTTTTTGAAAATTTTTTTTTTGAATTTTTTTTTTTCGAAAATTTTTTTGAAATTTTTTTTTTTGAAATTTTTTTTTTTGAAATTTTTTTTTTGAAAATTATTTTTTCGATTTTTTTTAAATTATTTTTTTGAAATTTTTTTTTGAATTTTTTTTTTGAAATTTTTTTTTTGAAATTTTTTTTTTCGAAAATTTTTTGAAATTTTTTTCCAATTTTTTTTTTCAATTTTTTTTAAATTTATTTTTTTTGTAATTTTTTTTTTGAAATTTTTTTTTTCGAAAATTTTTTTGAAATTTTTTTCTAATTTTTTTTTTCAATTTTTTTTTAAAATTTTTTTAAATTATTTTTTTGAAATTTTTTTCCAATTTTTTTTAAATTATTTTTTTGAATTTTTTTTTGAATTTTTTTTTTGAATTTTTTTTTTAAAATTTTTTTTTTGAAATTTTTTTTTTCGAAAATTTTTTTGAAATTTTTTTTTTGAAAATTTTTTTTTTTGAATTTTTTTTTTTGAAATTTTTTTTAAAATTTTTTTTGAAATTTTTTTTTTTAAATTTTTTTAAAATTTTTTTTTTGAAAATTTTTTTTTTGAATTTTTTTTTTTCGAAATTTTTTTCCAATTTTTTTTTTCAATTTTTTTTAAATTTTTTTTTTGAAATTTTTTTTTTGTATTTTTTTTTTTGTAATTTTTTTTTTCGAAATTTTTTTTGAAATTATTTTTTTTTGAAATTTTTTTTTTGAAAATTTTTTTTTTGAAATTTTTTTTTTTCGAAAATTTTTTTGAAATTTTTTTTTGAAAATTTTTTTTTTTGAAATTTTTTTTCAATTTTTTTTAAAATTTTTTTAAATTGTTTTTTTGAAATTTTTTTTGAATTTTTTTTTTGAAATTTTTTTTTTTGAAATTTTTTTTTTGAAATTATTTTTTTCGAAAATTTTTTTGAAATTTTTTTCCAATTTTTTTTTTCAATTTTTTTAAAATTTTTTTTTGAAATTTTTTTTTTTTAAATTTTTTTTTTTGAAATTTTTTTTTTGAAAATTTTTTTTTCGATTTTTTTTAAATTATTTTTTTGAAATTTTTTTTTGAATTTTTTTTTTGAAATTTTTTTTTTTGAAATTTTTTTTTTCGAAAATTTTTTGAAATTTTTTTCCAATTTTTTTTTTCAATTTTTTTTAAATTTATTTTTTTTGTATTTTTTTTTTTGAAATTTTTTTTTTCGAAAATTTTTTTGAAATTTTTTTCCAATTTTTTTTTTCAATTTTTTTTAAAAATTTTTTTAAATAATTTTTTTGAAATTTTTTTCCAATTTTTTTTAAATTATTTTTTTGAAATTTTTTTTGAATTTTTTTTTTGAATTTTTTTTTTGAAATTTTTTTTCTTGAAATTTTTTTTTCGAAAATTTTTTGAAATTTTTTTCCAATTTTTTTTTTCAATTTTTTTTAAATTTATTTTTTTTGTATTTTTTTTTTGAAATTTTTTTTTTCGAAAATTTTTTTGAAATTTTTTTCCAATTTTTTTTTTCAATTTTTTTTAAAATTTTTTTTGAAATTTTTTTTTTAAATTTTTTTTTTGAAAATTTTTTTTTCGAAATTGTTTTTTTTTGAAATTTTTTTTTTGAAATTTTTTTTTTCGAAATTTTTTTGAAATTTTTTTCCAATTTTTTTTTTCAATTTTTTTAAAATTTTTTTTAAATTTTTTTTTTGAAATTTTTTTTTTGTATTTTTTTTTTTTGAAATTTTTTCTTTCGAAAATTTTTTTGAAATTATTTTTTTTTGAAATTTTTTTTTTGAAAATTTTTTTTTTGAAATTTTTTTTTTCGAAAATTTTTTTGAAATTTTTTTTTGAAATTTTTTTTTTTGAAATTTTTTTTTTTCGAAAATTTTTTTGAAATTTTTTTTTTGAAAATTTTTTTTTTGAATTTTTTTTTTTGAAATTTTTTTAAAAATTTTTTTTGAAATTTTTTTTTTTTAATTTTTTTTAAATTTTTTTTTTGAAAATTTTTTTTCCGAAATTTTTTTTTTTTGAAATTTTTTTTTTGAAATTTTTTTTTTCGAAATTTTTTTCCAATTTTTTTTTTCAATTTTTTTTAAATTTTTTTTTTGAATTTTTTTTTTTGTATTTTTTTTTTTTGAAATTTTTTTTTTCGAAAATTTTTTTGAAATTATTTTTTTTTCGAAAATTTTTTTGAAATTTTTTTTTTGAAATTTTTTTTTTTCGAAAATTTTTTTGAAATTTTTTTTTGAAAATTTTTTTTTTTGAAATTTTTTTTTTTAAATTTTCTTTAAATTTTTTTTTTGAAATTTTTTTTTTGTATTTTTTTTTTTTGAAATTTTTTTTTTCGAAATTTTTTTTGAAATTATTTTTTTTTGAAATTTTTTTTTTGAAATTTTTTTTCAATTTTTTTTTAAATTTTTTTAAATTATTTTTTTGAAATTTTTTTTGAATTTTTTTTTGAAATTTTTTTTTTTGAAATTTTTTTTTTGAATTTTTTTTTCGAATTTTTTTTGAAATTTTTTTCCAATTTTTTTTTTTCAATTTTTTTAAAAAATTTTTTTGAAATTTTTTTTTTTGAAATTTTTTTTTTGAAATTTTATTTTTGAAAATTTTTTTTTTCGATTTTTTTTAAATTATTTTTTTGAAATTTTTTTTTGAATTTTTTTTTTGAAATTTTTTTTTTTGAATTTATTTTTTTCGAAAATTTTTTGAAATTTTTTTCCAATTTTTTTTTTCAATTTTTTTTAAATTTATTTTTTTTGTATTTTTTTTTTTGAAATTTTTTTTTTCGAAAATTTTTTTGAAATTTTTTTCCAATTTTTTTTTCAATTTTTTTTTTTAATTTTTTTAAATTATTTTTTTGAAATTTTTTTCCAATTTTTTTTAAATTATTTTTTTGAAATTTTTTTTGAATTTTTTTTTTGAATTTTTTTTTTGAAATTTTTTTTCTTGAAATTTTTTTTTCGAAAATTTTTTGAAATTTTTTTCCAATTTTTTTTTTCAATTTTTTTTAAATTTATTTTTTTAGTATTTTTTTTTTGAATTTTTTTTTTTCGAAAATTTTTTTGAAATTTTTTTCCAATTTTTTTTTTTCAATTTTTTTTTAAATTTTTTTTGAAATTTTTTTTTTAAATTTTTTTTAAATTTTTTTTTTGAAAATTTTTTTTTCGAAATTTTTTTTTTTGAAATTTTTTTTTTGAAATTTTTTTTTTCGAAATTTTTTTGAAATTTTTTTCCAATTTTTTTTTTCAATTTTTTTTAATTTTTTTTGAAATTTTTTTTTTGAAATTTTTTTTTTTTGTATTTTTTTTTTTGAATTTTTTTTTTTCGAAAATTTTTTTGAAATTATTTTTTTTTGAAATTTTTTTTTTTGAAAATTTTTTTTTTGAAATTTTTTTTTTGAAGTTTTTTTTTTAAATTTTTTCTAAATTTTTTTTTTGAAATTTTTTTTTTTGTATTTTTTTTTTGAAATTTTTTTTTTCGAAAATTTTTTTGAAATTATTTTTTTTTGAAATTTTTTTTTTCGAAAATTTTTTTGAAATTATTTTTTTTTGAAATTTTTTTTTTGAAAATTTTTTTTTTGAAATTTTTTTTTTGAAATTTTTTTTTTTGAAATTTTTTTTTTCGAAAATTTTTTTGAAATTTTTTTCCAATTTTTTTTTTCAATTTTTTTTTTTTTTTTTTTAAATTATTTTTTTGAAATTTTTTTTGAAATTTTTTTTTGAATTTTTTTTTCAATTTTTTTTTAAATTTTTTTTGAAATTTTTTTTTTTAAATTTTTTTAAAATTTTTTTTTTGAAAATTTTTTTTTTGAAATTTTTTTTTTTTGAAATTTTTTTTTTGAAATTTTTTTTTTCGAAATTTTTTTGAAATTTTTTTCCAATTTTTTTTTTTTCAATTTTTTTGAAATTTTTTTTTTGAAATTTTTTTTTTTTGTATTTTTTTTTGAAATTTTTTTTTTCGAAAATTTTTTTGAAATTATTTTTTTTTGAAATTTTTTTTTTGAAAATTTTTTTTTTGAAATTTTTTTTTTTCGAAAATTTTTTTGAAATTTTTTTTTTGAAAATTTTTTTTTTTGGAATTTTTTTTTTAAAATTTTTTTTTAATTTTTTTTTTGAAATTTTTTTTTTTGTATTTTTTTTTTTTGAAATTTTTTTTTTCGAAATTTTTTTTGAAATTATTTTTTTTTGAAATTTTTTTTTTTGAAAATTTTTTTTTTGAAATTTTTTTTTTGAAATTTTTTTTTTTGAAATTTTTTTTTTCGAAAATTTTTTTGAAATTTTTTTCCAATTTTTTTTTTCAATTTTTTTTAAATTTTTTTTTTGAAAATTTTTTTTTTGAATTTTTTTTTTTTTTAATTTTTTTTTTTGAAATTTTTTTTTTCGAAATTTTTTTGAAATTTTTTTCCAATTTTTTTTTCAATTTTTTTTAAATTTTTTTTTAATTTTTTTTTTGAAATTTTTTTTTTTTGTATTTTTTTTTTGAAATTTTTTTTTTCGAAAATTTTTTTGAAATTATTTTTTTTTGGAATTTTTTTTTTTGAAAATTTTTTTTTTGAAATTTTTTTTTTTCGAAAATTTTTTTGAAATTTTTTTTTTGAAAATTTTTTTTTTTGAATTTTTTTTTTGAAATTTTTTTTAAATTTTTTTTTTGAAATTTTTTTTTTTGTATTTTTTTTTTGAAATTTTTTTTTTCGAAAATTTTTTTGAAATTATTTTTTTTTGAAAATTTTTTTTTTGAAATTTTTTTTTTGAAATTTTTTTTTGAATTTTTTTTTTTCGAAAATTTTTTTTAAATTTTTTTAAATTTTTTTTTTGAATTTTTTTTTTGTATTTTTTTTTTGAAATTTTTTTTTTCGAAAATTTTTTTGAAATTTTTTTCCAATTTTTTTTTTCAATTTTTTTTTAAAATTTTTTTAAATTATTTTTTTGAAATTTTTTTCCAATTTTTTTTAAATTATTTTTTTGAATTTTTTTTTGAATTTTTTTTTTGAATTTTTTTTTTAAAATTTTTTTTTTGAAATTTTTTTTTTCGAAAATTTTTTTGAAATTTTTTTTTTGAAAATTTTTTTTTTTGAATTTTTTTTTTGAAATTTTTTTTAAATTTTTTTTTTGAAATTTTTTTTTTTGTATTTTTTTTTTTGAAATTTTTTTTTTCGAAAATTTTTTTGAAATTATTTTTTTTTGAAAATTTTTTTTTTGAAATTTTTTTTTTGAAATTTTTTTTTTGAAATTTTTTTTTTGAAAATTTTTTTTTTTTATTTTTTTAAAATTTTTTTTTTGAAAATTTTTTTTTTGAAATTTTTTTTTTGTATTTTTTTAAAATTTTTTTTAAAATTTTTTTTGAAATTTTTTTTCTTAAATTTTTTTTAAATTTTTTTTTTGAAAATTTTTTTGAAATTTTTTTCCAATTTTTTTTTTCAATTTTTTTTTAAAATTTTTTTAAATTATTTTTTTGAAATTTTTTTCCAATTTTTTTTAAATTATTTTTTTGAAATTTTTTTTGAATTTTTTTTTTGAATTTTTTTTTTGAAATTTTTTTTTTCGAAAATTTTTTTGAAATTATTTTTTTTTGAAATTTTTTTTTTGAAAATTTTTTTTTTGAAATTTTTTTTTTTCGAAAATTTTTTTGAATTTTTTTTTTTGAAAATTTTTTTTTTTGAATTTTTTTTTTTGAAATTTTTTTTTTGAATTTTTTTTTTCGAAATTTTTTTCCAATTTTTTTTTTCAATTTTTTTTAAATTTTTTTTTTGAAATATTTTTTTTTTGTATTTTTTTTTTGAAATTTTTTTTTTCGAAAATTTTTTTGAAATTATTTTTTTTTGAAATTTTTTTTTTGAAAATTTTTTTTTTGAATTTTTTTTTTTCGAAAATTTTTTTGAAATTTTTTTTTTTGAAATTTTTTTTTTTGAAATTTTTTTTTTGAAAATTATTTTTTCGATTTTTTTTAAATTATTTTTTTGAAATTTTTTTTTGAATTTTTTTTTTGAAATTTTTTTTTTGAAATTTTTTTTTTCGAAAATTTTTTGAAATTTTTTTCCAATTTTTTTTTTCAATTTTTTTTAAATTTATTTTTTTTGTAATTTTTTTTTTGAAATTTTTTTTTTCGAAAATTTTTTTGAAATTTTTTTCTAATTTTTTTTTTCAATTTTTTTTAAAAATTTTTTTAAATTATTTTTTTGAAATTTTTTTCCAATTTTTTTTAAATTATTTTTTTGAATTTTTTTTTGAATTTTTTTTTTGAATTTTTTTTTTAAAATTTTTTTTTTGAAATTTTTTTTTTCGAAAATTTTTTTGAAATTTTTTTTTTGAAAATTTTTTTTTTTGAATTTTTTTTTTTGAAATTTTTTTTAAAATTTTTTTTGAAATTTTTTTTTTTTAATTTTTTTAAAATTTTTTTTTTGAAAATTTTTTTTTTGAATTTTTTTTTTTCGAAATTTTTTTCCAATTTTTTTTTTCAATTTTTTTTAAATTTTTTTTTTGAAATTTTTTTTTTGTATTTTTTTTTTTGTAATTTTTTTTTTCGAAATTTTTTTTGAAATTATTTTTTTTTGAAATTTTTTTTTTGAAAATTTTTTTTTTGAAATTTTTTTTTTTCGAAAATTTTTTTGAAATTTTTTTTTGAAAATTTTTTTTTTTGAAATTTTTTTTCAATTTTTTTTTAAATTTTTTTAAATTGTTTTTTTGAAATTTTTTTTGAATTTTTTTTTTGAAATTTTTTTTTTTGAAATTTTTTTTTTGAAATTATTTTTTTCGAAAATTTTTTTGAAATTTTTTTCCAATTTTTTTTTTCAATTTTTTTAAAATTTTTTTTTGAAATTTTTTTTTTTGAAATTTTTTTTTTTGAAATTTTTTTTTTGAAAATTTTTTTTTCGATTTTTTTTAAATTATTTTTTTGAAATTTTTTTTTGAATTTTTTTTTTGAAATTTTTTTTTTTGAAATTTTTTTTTTCGAAAATTTTTTGAAATTTTTTTCCAATTTTTTTTTTCAATTTTTTTTAAATTTATTTTTTTTGTATTTTTTTTTTGAAATTTTTTTTTTCGAAAATTTTTTTGAAATTTTTTTCCAATTTTTTTTTTCAATTTTTTTTTTAAATTTTTTTAAATAATTTTTTTGAAATTTTTTTCCAATTTTTTTTAAATTATTTTTTTGAAATTTTTTTTGAATTTTTTTTTTGAATTTTTTTTTTGAAATTTTTTTTCTTGAAATTTTTTTTTCGAAAATTTTTTGAAATTTTTTTCCAATTTTTTTTTTCAATTTTTTTTAAATTTATTTTTTTTGTATTTTTTTTTTGAAATTTTTTTTTTCGAAAATTTTTTTGAAATTTTTTTCCAATTTTTTTTTTCAATTTTTTTTTTCAATTTTTTTTAAAATTTTTTTTGAAATTTTTTTTTTAAATTTTTTTTTTGAAAATTTTTTTTTCGAAATTGTTTTTTTTGAAATTTTTTTTTTGAAATTTTTTTTTTCGAAATTTTTTTGAAATTTTTTTCCAATTTTTTTTTTCAATTTTTTTAAAATTTTTTTTAAATTTTTTTTTTGAATTTTTTTTTTTTGTATTTTTTTTTTTTGAAATTTTTTTTTTCGAAAATTTTTTTGAAATTATTTTTTTTTGAAATTTTTTTTTTGAAAATTTTTTTTTTGAAATTTTTTTTTTCGAAAATTTTTTTGAAATTTTTTTTTGAAATTTTTTTTTTTGAAATTTTTTTTTTCGAAAATTTTTTTGAAATTTTTTTTTTGAAAATTTTTTTTTTGAATTTTTTTTTTTGAAATTTTTTTAAAAATTTTTTTTGAAATTTTTTTTTTTTAATTTTTTTTAAATTTTTTTTTTGAAAATTTTTTTTCTGAAATTTTTTTTTTTTGAAATTTTTTTTTTTGAAATTTTTTTTTTCGAAATTTTTTTCCAATTTTTTTTTTCAATTTTTTTTAAATTTTTTTTTTGAATTTTTTTTTTTGTATTTTTTTTTTTTGAAATTTTTTTTTTCGAAAATTTTTTTGAAATTATTTTTTTTTCGAAAATTTTTTTGAAATTTTTTTTTTGAAATTTTTTTTTTTCGAAAATTTTTTTGAAATTTTTTTTTGAAAATTTTTTTTTTTGAAATTTTTTTTTTTAAATTTTCTTTAAATTTTTTTTTGAAATTTTTTTTTTTGTATTTTTTTTTTTTGAAATTTTTTTTTTCGAAATTTTTTTTGAAATTATTTTTTTTTTAAATTTTTTTTTTGAAATTTTTTTTCAATTTTTTTTTAAATTTTTTTAAATTATTTTTTTGAAATTTTTTTTGAATTTTTTTTTTGAAATTTTTTTTTTTGAAATTTTTTTTTTGAATTTTTTTTTCGAATTTTTTTTGAAATTTTTTTCCAATTTTTTTTTTTCAATTTTTTTAAAAATTTTTTTTGAAATTTTTTTTTTTGAAATTTTTTTTTTGAAATTTTATTTTTGAAAATTTTTTTTTTCGATTTTTTTTAAATTATTTTTTTGAAATTTTTTTTTGAATTTTTTTTTTGAAATTTTTTTTTTTAATTTATTTTTTTCGAAAATTTTTTGAAATTTTTTTCCAATTTTTTTTTTCAATTTTTTTTAAATTTATTTTTTTTGTTTTTTTTTTTTTGAAATTTTTTTTTTCGAAAATTTTTTTGGAATTTTATTTCCAATTTTTTTTTCAATTTTTTTTTTTAATTTTTTTAAATTATTTTTTTGAAATTTTTTTCCAATTTTTTTTAAATTATTTTTTTGAAATTTTTTTTGAATTTTTTTTTTGAATTTTTTTTTTGAAATTTTTTTTCTTGAAATTTTTTTTTCGAAAATTTTTTGAAATTTTTTTCCAATTTTTTTTTTCAATTTTTTTTAAATTTATTTTTTTAGTATTTTTTTTTTGAATTTTTTTTTTTCGAAAATTTTTTTGAAATTTTTTTCCAATTTTTTTTTTTCAATTTTTTTTAAAATTTTTTTTGAAATTTTTTTTTAAAATTTTTTTTAAATTTTTTTTTTGAAAATTTTTTTTTCGAAATTTTTTTTTTTGAAATTTTTTTTTTGAAATTTTTTTTTTCGAAATTTTTTTGAAATTTTTTTCCAATTTTTTTTTTCAATTTTTTTTAATTTTTTTTGAAATTTTTTTTTTGAAATTTTTTTTTTTGTATTTTTTTTTTTGAATTTTTTTTTTCGAAAATTTTTTTGAAATTATTTTTTTTTGAAATTTTTTTTTTTGAAAATTTTTTTTTTGAAATTTTTTTTTTCGAAAATTTTTTTGAAATTTTTTTTTTGAAAATTTTTTTTTGAAGTTTTTTTTTTAAATTTTTTTTAAATTTTTTTTTTGAAATTTTTTTTTTTGTATTTTTTTTTTTGAAATTTTTTTTTTCGAAAATTTTTTTGAAATTATTTTTTTTTGAAATTTTTTTTTTCGAAAATTTTTTTGAAATTATTTTTTTTTGAAATTTTTTTTTTGAAAATTTTTTTTTTGAAATTTTTTTTTTGAAATTTTTTTTTTTGAAATTTTTTTTTTCGAAAATTTTTTTGAAATTTTTTTCCAATTTTTTTTTTCAATTTTTTTTTTTTATTTTTTTATATTATTTTTTTGAAATTTTTTTTGAAATTTTTTTTTCAATTTTTTTTTCAATTTTTTTTTAAATTTTTTTTGAAATTTTTTTTTTTTAATTTTTTTTAAATTTTTTTTTTGAAAATTTTTTTTTTGAAATTTTTTTTTTTTGAAATTTTTTTTTTGAAATTTTTTTTTTCGAAATTTTTTTGAAATTTTTTTCCAATTTTTTTTTTTTCAATTTTTTTGAAATTTTTTTTTTGAAATTTTTTTTTTTGTATTTTTTTTTGAAATTTTTTTTTTCGAAAATTTTTTTGAAATTATTTTTTTTTGAAATTTTTTTTTTGAAAATTTTTTTTTTGAAATTTTTTTTTTCGAAAATTTTTTTGAAATTTTTTTTTTGAAAATTTTTTTTTTTGGAATTTTTTTTTTAAAATTTTTTTTTAATTTTTTTTTTGAAATTTTTTTTTTTGTATTTTTTTTTTTTGAAATTTTTTTTTTCGAAATTTTTTTTGAAATTATTTTTTTTTGAAATTTTTTTTTTTGAAAATTTTTTTTTTGAAATTTTTTTTTTGAAATTTTTTTTTTTGAAATTTTTTTTTTCGAAAATTTTTTTGAAATTTTTTTCCAATTTTTTTTTTCAATTTTTTTTAAATTTTTTTTTTGAAAATTTTTTTTTTGAATTTTTTTTTTTTTAAATTTTTTTTTTTGAAATTTTTTTTTTCGAAATTTTTTTGAAATTTTTTTCCAATTTTTTTTTCAATTTTTTTTAAATTTTTTTTTAATTTTTTTTTTGAAATTTTTTTTTTTTGTATTTTTTTTTTTGAAATTTTTTTTTTCGAAAATTTTTTTGAAATTATTTTTTTTTGGAATTTTTTTTTTTGAAAATTTTTTTTTTGAAATTTTTTTTTTCGAAAATTTTTTTGAAATTTTTTTTTTGAAAATTTTTTTTTTTGAATTTTTTTTTTGAAATTTTTTTTAAATTTTTTTTTTGAAATTTTTTTTTTTGTATTTTTTTTTTGAAATTTTTTTTTTCGAAAATTTTTTTGAAATTATTTTTTTTTGAAAATTTTTTTTTTGAAATTTTTTTTTTGAAATTTTTTTTTTGAAATTTTTTTTTTCGAAAATTTTTTTTAAATTTTTTTAAAATTTTTTTTTGAATTTTTTTTTTGTATTTTTTTTTTGAAATTTTTTTTTTCGAAAATTTTTTTGAAATTTTTTTTTTTGAAAATTTTTTTTTTGAAATTTTTTTTTTGAAAATTTTTTTTTTATTTTTTTAAAATTTTTTTTTTTGAAAATTTTTTTTTTGAAATTTTTTTTTTGTATTTTTTTAAAATTTTTTTTAAAATTTTTTTTGAAATTTTTTTTCTTAATTTTTTTTTAAATTTTTTTTTTGAAAATTTTTTTGAAATTTTTTTCCAATTTTTTTTTTCAATTTTTTTTTAAAATTTTTTTAAATTATTTTTTTGAAATTTTTTTCCAATTTTTTTTAAATTATTTTTTTGAAATTTTTTTTGAATTTTTTTTTTGAAATTTTTTTTTTCGAAAATTTTTTTGAAATTATTTTTTTTTGAAATTTTTTTTTTTGAAAATTTTTTTTTTGAAATTTTTTTTTTTCGAAAATTTTTTTGAATTTTTTTTTTGAAAATTTTTTTTTTTGAATTTTTTTTTTTGAAATTTTTTTTTGAAATTTTTTTTTTTAATTTTTTTTAAATTTTTTTTTTGAAAATTTTTTTTTTGAAATTTTTTTTTTTTGAAATTTTTTTTTTTGAATTTTTTTTTTTCGAAATTTTTTTCCAATTTTTTTTTCAATTTTTTTTAAATTTTTTTTTTGAAATTTTTTTTTTTTGTATTTTTTTTTTTTGAAATTTTTTTTTTCGAAAATTTTTTTGAAATTATTTTTTTTTGAAATTTTTTTTTTGAAAATTTTTTTTTTTCAAATTTTTTTTTTTCGAAAATTTTTTTGAAATTTTTTTTTGAAAATTTTTTTTTTGAAATTTTTTTTTAAAATTTTTTTTAAATTTTTTTTTTGAAATTTTTTTTTTTGTATTTTTTTTTTTGAAATTTTTTTTTTCGAAATTTTTTTTGAAATTATTTTTTTTTGAAATTTTTTTTTTGAAATTTTTTTTCAATTTTTTTTTAAATTTTTTTAAATTATTTTTTTGAAATTTTTTTTGAATTTTTTTTTTGAAATTTTTTTTTTTGAAATTTTTTTTTTGAATTTTTTTTTCGAATTTTTTTTCAATTTTTTTTTCAATTTTTATTAAAATTTTTTTTTTTTATTTTTTTTTTCCAATTTTTTTTTCAATTTTTTTTAAATTTTTTTTTGAAATTTTTTTTTTTTGAAATTTTTTTTTTGAAATTATTTTTTTCGAAAATTTTTTTGAAATTTTTTTCCATTTTTTTTTTCAATTTTTTTAAAATTTTTTTTTGAAATTTTTTTTTTTGAAATTTTTTTTTTTGAAATTTTTTTTTTTTAAATTTTTTTTTTGAAAATTTTTTTTCGATTTTTTTTAAATTATTTTTTTGAAATTTTTTTTTGAATTTTTTTTTTTTAATTTTTTTTTTGAAATTTTTTTTTTCGAAAATTTTTTGAAATTTTTTTCCAATTTTTTTTTCAATTTTTTTTAAATTTATTTTTTTTGTATTTTTTTTTTGAAATTTTTTTTTTCGAAAATTTTTTTGAAATTTTTTTCCAATTTTTTTTTTCAATTTTTTAAAATTTTTTTAAATTATTTTTTTGAAATTTTTTTCCAATTTTTTTTAAATTATTTTTTTGAAATTTTATTTGAATTTTTTTTTTGAATTTTTTTTTTGAAATTTTTTTTCTTGAAATTTTTTTTTCGAAAATTTTTTGAAATTTTTTTCCAATTTTTTTTTTCAATTTTTTTAAATTCATTTTTTTTGTATTTTTTTTTTGAAATTTTTTTTTTGAAATTTTTTTTCAATTTTTTTTTAAATTTTTTTAAATTATTTTTTTGAAATTTTTTTTGAATTTTTTTTTTGAAATTTTTTTTTTTGAAATTTTTTTTTTGAAATTATTTTTTTCGAAAATTTTTTTGAAATTTTTTTCCAATTTTTTTTTTTCAATTTTTTTAAAATTTTTTTTTGAAATTTTTTTTTTTGAAATTTTTTTTTTTGAAATTTTTTTTTTGAAAATTTTTTTTTCGATTTTTTTTAAATTATTTTTTTGAAATTTTTTTTTGAATTTTTTTTTTGAAATTTTTTTTTTGAAATTTTTTTTTTCGAAAATTTTTTGAAATTTTTTTCCAATTTTTTTTTTCAATTTTTTTTAAATTTATTTTTTTTGTATTTTTTTTTTGAAATTTTTTTTTTCGAAAATTTTTTTGAAATTTTTTTCCAATTTTTTTTTTCAATTTTTTTTTTAAATTTTTTTAAATAATTTTTTTGAAATTTTTTTCCAATTTTTTTTAAATTATTTTTTTGAAATTTTTTTTGAATTTTTTTTTTGAATTTTTTTTTTGAAATTTTTTTTCTTGAAATTTTTTTTTCGAAAATTTTTTGAAATTTTTTTCCAATTTTTTTTTTCAATTTTTTTTAAATTTATTTTTTTTGTATTTTTTTTTTGAAATTTTTTTTTTCGAAAATTTTTTTGAAATTTTTTTCCAATTTTTTTTTTCAATTTTTTTTTTCAATTTTTTTTAAAATTTTTTTTGAAATTTTTTTTTTAAATTTTTTTTTTGAAAATTTTTTTTTCGAAATTGTTTTTTTTGAAATTTTTTTTTTGAAATTTTTTTTTTCGAAATTTTTTTGAAATTTTTTTCCAATTTTTTTTTTTCAATTTTTTTAAAATTTTTTTTAAATTTTTTTTTTGAAATTTTTTTTTTTGTATTTTTTTTTTTGAAATTTTTTTTTTCGAAAATTTTTTTGAAATTATTTTTTTTTGAAATTTTTTTTTTGAAAATTTTTTTTTTGAAATTTTTTTTTTCGAAAATTTTTTTGAAATTTTTTTTTGAAATTTTTTTTTTTGAAATTTTTTTTTTTCGAAAATTTTTTTGAAATTTTTTTTTTGAAAATTTTTTTTTTGAATTTTTTTTTTTGAAATTTTTTTAAAAATTTTTTTTGAAATTTTTTTTTTTTAATTTTTTTTAAATTTTTTTTTTGAAAATTTTTTTTTTGAAATTTTTTTTTTTTGAAATTTTTTTTTTTGAAATTTTTTTTTTCGAAATTTTTTTCCAATTTTTTTTTTCAATTTTTTTTAAATTTTTTTTTTGAATTTTTTTTTTTGTATTTTTTTTTTTTGAAATTTTTTTTTTCGAAAATTTTTTTGAAATTATTTTTTTTTCGAAAATTTTTTTGAAATTTTTTTTTTTCGAAAATTTTTTTGAAATTTTTTTTTGAAAATTTTTTTTTGAAATTTTTTTTTTTAAATTTTCTTTAAATTTTTTTTTTGAAATTTTTTTTTTGTATTTTTTTTTTGAAATTTTTTTTTTCGAAATTTTTTTTGAAATTATTTTTTTTTGAAATTTTTTTTTTGAAATTTTTTTTCAATTTTTTTTTAAATTTTTTTAAATTATTTTTTTGAAATTTTTTTTGAATTTTTTTTTGAAATTTTTTTTTTGAAATTTTTTTTTTGAATTTTTTTTTCGAATTTTTTTTGAAATTTTTTTCCAATTTTTTTTTTTCAATTTTTTTAAAAATTTTTTTTGAAATTTTTTTTTTTGAAATTTTTTTTTTGAAATTTTATTTTTGAAAATTTTTTTTTTCGATTTTTTTTAAATTATTTTTTTGAAATTTTTTTTTGAATTTTTTTTTTGAAATTTTTTTTTTTGAATTTATTTTTTTCGAAAATTTTTTGAAATTTTTTTCCAATTTTTTTTTTCAATTTTTTTTAAATTTATTTTTTTTGTATTTTTTTTTTTGAAATTTTTTTTTTCGAAAATTTTTTTGAAATTTTTTTCCAATTTTTTTTTTCAATTTTTTTTTTTAATTTTTTTAAATTATTTTTTTGAAATTTTTTTCCAATTTTTTTTAAATTATTTTTTTGAAATTTTTTTTGAATTTTTTTTTTGAATTTTTTTTTTGAAATTTTTTTTCTTGAAATTTTTTTTTCGAAAATTTTTTGAAATTTTTTTCCAATTTTTTTTTTCAATTTTTTTTAAATTTATTTTTTTAGTATTTTTTTTTTGAATTTTTTTTTTTCGAAAATTTTTTTGAAATTTTTTTCCAATTTTTTTTTTCAATTTTTTTTTAAATTTTTTTTGAAATTTTTTTTTCAAATTTTTTTTAAATTTTTTTTTTGAAAATTTTTTTTTCGAAATTTTTTTGAAATTTTTTTCCAATTTTTTTTTTCAATTTTTTTTAAATTTTTTTTAAATTTTTTTTTTGAAATTTTTTTTTTTTGTATTTTTTTTTTTGAATTTTTTTTTTTCGAAAATTTTTTTGAAATTATTTTTTTTTGAAATTTTTTTTTTTGAAAATTTTTTTTTTGAAATTTTTTTTTTCGAAAATTTTTTTGAAATTTTTTTTTTGAAAATTTTTTTTTTGAAGTTTTTTTTTTTAATTTTTTTTAAATTTTTTTTTTGAAATTTTTTTTTTTGTATTTTTTTTTTGAAATTTTTTTTTTCGAAAATTTTTTTGAAATTATTTTTTTTTGAAATTTTTTTTTTCGAAAATTTTTTTGAAATTATTTTTTTTTGAAATTTTTTTTTTGAAAATTTTTTTTTTGAAATTTTTTTTTTGAAATTTTTTTTTTTGAAATTTTTTTTTTCGAAAATTTTTTTGAAATTTTTTTCCAATTTTTTTTTTCAATTTTTTTTTTTTATTTTTTTAAATTATTTTTTTGAAATTTTTTTTGAAATTTTTTTTTGAATTTTTTTTTCAATTTTTTTTAAAATTTTTTTTGAAATTTTTTTTTTTAATTTTTTTTAAATTTTTTTTTTGAAAATTTTTTTTTTGAAATTTTTTTTTTTTGAAATTTTTTTTTTGAAATTTTTTTTTTCGAAATTTTTTTGAAATTTTTTTCCAATTTTTTTTTTCAATTTTTTTGAAATTTTTTTTTTGAAATTTTTTTTTTTTGTATTTTTTTTTTGAAATTTTTTTTTTCGAAAATTTTTTTGAAATTATTTTTTTTTGAAATTTTTTTTTTGAAAATTTTTTTTTTGAAATTTTTTTTTTTCGAAAATTTTTTTGAAATTTTTTTTTTGAAAATTTTTTTTTTTGGAATTTTTTTTTTTAAATTTTTTTTTAATTTTTTTTTTGAAATTTTTTTTTTGTATTTTTTTTTTTTGAAATTTTTTTTTTCGAAATTTTTTTTGAAATTTTTTTTTTTTGAAATTTTTTTTTTTGAAAATTTTTTTTTTGAAATTTTTTTTTTGAAATTTTTTTTTTTGAAATTTTTTTTTTCGAAAATTTTTTTTGAAATTTTTTTCCAATTTTTTTTTTCAATTTTTTTTAAATTTTTTTTTTAAAAATTTTTTTTTTGAATTTTTTTTTTTTTAAATTTTTTTTTTGAAATTTTTTTTTCGAAATTTTTTTGAAATTTTTTTCCAATTTTTTTTTCAATTTTTTTTAAATTTTTTTTTAATTTTTTTTTTGAAATTTTTTTTTTTTGTATTTTTTTTTTTGAAATTTTTTTTTTCGAAAATTTTTTTGAAATTATTTTTTTTTGGAATTTTTTTTTTTGAAAATTTTTTTTTTGAAATTTTTTTTTTTCGAAAATTTTTTTGAAATTTTTTTTTTGAAAATTTTTTTTTTTGAATTTTTTTTTGAAATTTTTTTTAAATTTTTTTTTTGAAATTTTTTTTTTGTATTTTTTTTTTGAAATTTTTTTTTTCGAAAATTTTTTTGAAATTATTTTTTTTTGAAAATTTTTTTTTTGAAATTTTTTTTTTGAAATTTTTTTTTTGAAATTTTTTTTTTCGAAAATTTTTTTAAAATTTTTTTTAAATTTTTTTTTTTAATTTTTTTTTTGTATTTTTTTTTTGAAATTTTTTTTTTCGAAAATTTTTTTGAAATTTTTTTTTTTGAAAATTTTTTTTTTGAAATTTTTTTTTTGAAAATTTTTTTTTTTTATTTTTTTAAAATTTTTTTTTTTGAAAATTTTTTTTTTGAAATTTTTTTTTTGTATTTTTTTAAAATTTTTTTTAAAATTTTTTTTGAAATTTTTTTTCTTAAATTTTTTTTAAATTTTTTTTTTGAAAATTTTTTTTAAATTTTTTTCCAATTTTTTTTTCAATTTTTTTTAAAAAATTTTTTAAATTATTTTTTTGAAATTTTTTTCCAATTTTTTTTAAATTATTTTTTTGAAATTTTTTTTGAATTTTTTTTTTGAAATTTTTTTTTTCGAAAATTTTTTTGAAATTATTTTTTTTTGAAATTTTTTTTTTTGAAAATTTTTTTTTTGAAATTTTTTTTTTTCGAAAATTTTTTTGAATTTTTTTTTTGAAAATTTTTTTTTTTGAATTTTTTTTTTTGAAATTTTTTTTGAAATTTTTTTTTTTTTATTTTTTTTAAATTTTTTTTTTGAAAATTTTTTTTTTGAAATTTTTTTTTTTTGAAATTTTTTTTTTTGAATTTTTTTTTTTCGAAATTTTTTTCCAATTTTTTTTTCAATTTTTTTTAAATTTTTTTTTTGAAATTTTTTTTTTTGTATTTTTTTTTTGAAATTTTTTTTTTCGAAAATTTTTTTGAAATTATTTTTTTTTGAAATTTTTTTTTTGAAAATTTTTTTTTTTCAAATTTTTTTTTTCGAAAATTTTTTTGAAATTTTTTTTTGAAAATTTTTTTTTTTGAAATTTTTTTTTTTAATTTTTTTTAAATTTTTTTTTTGAAATTTTTTTTTTTGAAATTTTTTTTTTCGAAATTTTTTTTGAAATTATTTTTTTTTGAAATTTTTTTTTTGAAATTTTTTTTCAATTTTTTTTTAAATTTTTTTAAATTATTTTTTTGAAATTTTTTTTGAATTTTTTTTTTGAAATTTTTTTTTTTGAAATTTTTTTTTTGAATTTTTTTTTCGAATTTTTTTTCAATTTTTTTTTCAATTTTTATTAAAATTTTTTTTTTTTTTTTTTTTTTTCCAATTTTTTTTTCAATTTTTTTTAAATTTTTTTTTGAAATTTTTTTTTTTTGAAATTTTTTTTTTGAAATTATTTTTTTCGAAAATTTTTTTGAAATTTTTTTCCATTTTTTTTTTCAATTTTTTTAAAATTTTTTTTTGAAATTTTTTTTTTTGAAATTTTTTTTTTTAAATTTTTTTTTTTGAAATTTTTTTTTTCGAAAATTTTTTTGAAATTTTTTTCCAATTTTTTTTTTCAATTTTTTAAAATTTTTTTAAATTATTTTTTTGAAATTTTTTTCCAATTTTTTTTAAATTATTTTTTTGAAATTTTTTTTGAATTTTTTTTTTGAATTTTTTTTTTGAAATTTTTTTTCTTGAAATTTTTTTTTCGAAAATTTTTTGAAATTTTTTTCCAATTTTTTTTTTCAATTTTTTTAAATTTATTTTTTTTGTATTTTTTTTTTGAAATTTTTTTTTTCGAAAATTTTTTTGAAATTTTTTTCCAATTTTTTTTTTCAATTTTTTTAAAATTTTTTTTAAAATTTTTTTTGAAATTTTTTTTTTTTAATTTTTTTTAAATTTTTTTTTTGAAAATTTTTTTTTCGAAATTGTTTTTTTTTGAAATTTTTTTTTTGAAATTTTTTTTTTCGAAATTTTTTTGAAATTTTTTTCTAATTTTTTTTTTCAATTTTTTTAAAATTTTTTTTAAATTTTTTTTTTGAAATTTTTTTTTTTGTATTTTTTTTTTTTGAAATTTTTTTTTTCGAAAATTTTTTTGAAATTATTTTTTTTTGAAATTTTTTTTTTGAAAATTTTTTTTTTGAAATTTTTTTTTTTGAAAATTTTTTTGAAATTTTTTTTTTTGAAAATTTTTTTTTTGAAGTTTTTTTTTTAATTTTTTTTAAATTTTTTTTTTGAAATTTTTTTTTTTTGTATTTTTTTTTTTGAAATTTTTTTTTTCGAAAATTTTTTTGAAATTATTTTTTTTTGAAATTTTTTTTTTCGAAAATTTTTTTGAAATTATTTTTTTTTGAATTTTTTTTTTTGAAAATTTTTTTTTTGAAATTTTTTTTTTGAAATTTTTTTTTTCGAAAATTTTTTTGAAATTTTTTTCCAATTTTTTTTTTCAATTTTTTTTTTTATTTTTTTAAATTATTTTTTTGAAATTTTTTTTGAAATTTTTTTTTTGAATTTTTTTTTCAATTTTTTTTTAAATTTTTTTTGAAATTTTTTTTTAAATTTTTTTTAAATTTTTTTTTTGAAAATTTTTTTTTTGAAATTTTTTTTTTTTGAAATTTTTTTTTTTTGAAATTTTTTTTTCGAAATTTTTTTGAAATTTTTTTCCAATTTTTTTTTAAATTTTTTTGAAATTTTTTTTTTTGTATTTTTTTTTTGAAATTTTTTTTTTCGAAAATTTTTTTGAAATTTTTTTCCAATTTTTTTTTTCAATTTTTTTTAAAATTTTTTTTGAAATTTTTTTTTTTAAATTTTTTTTAAATTTTTTTTTTGAAAATTTTTTTTTCGAAATTGTTTTTTTTTGAAATTTTTTTTTTGAAATTTTTTTTTTGAAAATTTTTTTTTCGATTTTTTTTAAATTATTTTTTTGAAATTTTTTTTTGAATTTTTTTTTTGAAATTTTTTATTTGAAATTTTTTTTTTCGAAAATTTTTTGAAATTTTTTTCCAATTTTTTTTTTCAATTTTTTTTTAATTTATTTTTTTTGTATTTTTTTTTTTGAAATTTTTTTTTTCGAAAATTTTTTTGAAATTTTTTTCCAATTTTTTTTTTCAATTTTTTTTGTATTTTTTTTTTGAAATTTTTTTTTTCGAAAATTTTTTTGAAATTTTTTTCCAATTTTTTTTTTCAATTTTTTTTTAAATTTTTTTTGAAATTTTTTTTTTTAAATTTTTTTTAAATTTTTTTTTTGAAAATTTTTTTTTCGAAATTGTTTTTTTTTGAAATTTTTTTTTTGAAATTTTTTTTTTCGAAATTTTTTTGAAATTTTTTTCCAATTTTTTTTTTCAATTTTTTTAAAATTTTTTTTAAATTTTTTTTTGAAATTTTTTTTTTTTGTATTTTTTTTTTTTAATTTTTTTTTTCGAAAATTTTTTTGAAATTATTTTTTTTTGAAATTTTTTTTTTGAAAATTTTTTTTTGAAATTTTTTTTTTCGAAAATTTTTTTGAAATTTTTTTTTGAAAATTTTTTTTTTGAAGTTTTTTTTTAATTTTTTTTTTAATTTTTTTTTTGAAATTTTTTTTTTTTGTATTTTTTTTTTTGAAATTTTTTTTTTCGAAAATTTTTTTGAAATTATTTTTTTTGAAATTTTTTTTTTCGAAAATTTTTTTGAAATTATTTTTTTTTGAAATTTTTTTTTTGAAAATTTTTTTTTTGAAATTTTTTTTTTGAAATTTTTTTTTTGAAATTTTTTTTTTCGAAAATTTTTTTGAAATTTTTTTCCAATTTTTTTTTTCAATTTTTTTTTATTTTTTTAAATTATTTTTTTGAAATTTTTTTTGAAATTTTTTTTTTGAATTTTTTTTTCAATTTTTTTTAAAATTTTTTTTGAAATTTTTTTTTAAAATTTTTTTGAAATTTTTTTTTTGAAAATTTTTTTTTTGAAATTTTTTTTTTTTGAAATTTTTTTTTTTGAAATTTTTTTTTTCGAAATTTTTTTTGAAATTATTTTTTTTTGAAATTTTTTTTTTTGAAAATTTTTTTTTTGAAATTTTTTTTTTGAAATTTTTTTTTTGAAATTTTTTTTTTGAAATTTTTTTTTTCGAAAATTTTTTTGAAATTTTTTTTCAATTTTTTTTAATTTTTTTTTTTGAAAATTTTTTTTTTGAATTTTTTTTTTTAAATTTTTTTTTTTGAAATTTTTTTTTTTCGAAATTTTTTTGAAATTTTTTTCCAATTTTTTTTTCAATTTTTTTTTTAAATTTTTTTTTTGAAATTTTTTTTTGTATTTTTTTTTTTTGAAATTTTTTTTTTCGAAAATTTTTTTGAAATTATTTTTTTTTGAAATTTTTTTTTTGAAAATTTTTTTTTCGATTTTTTTTAAATTATTTTTTTGAATTTTTTTTTGAATTTTTTTTTTGAAATTTTTTTTTTTGAAATTTTTTTTTTCGAAAATTTTTTGAAATTTTTTTCCAATTTTTTTTTTCAATTTTTTTTAAATTTTTTTTTTTTGTATTTTTTTTTTTGAAATTTTTTTTTTCGAAAATTTTTTTGAAATTTTTTTCCAATTTTTTTTTTCAATTTTTTTTTTCAATTTTTTTTAAAAATTTTTTTAAATTATTTTTTTGAAATTTTTTTCCAATTTTTTTAAATTATTTTTTTGAAATTTTTTTTGAATTTTTTTTTTGAATTTTTTTTTTGAAATTTTTTTTCTTGAAATTTTTTTTTCGAAAATTTTTTGAAATTTTTTTCCAATTTTTTTTTTCAATTTTTTTTAAATTTATTTTTTTTGTATTTTTTTTTGAAATT
>OX101812.2:39537508-39545008 GCA_944452925.2 Chrysolina oricalcia
TTTTTTGAAAATTTTTTTTTCGATTTTTTTTAAATTATTTTTTTGAATTTTTTTTTGAATTTTTTTTTTGAAATTTTTTTTTTTTAAATTTTTTTTTTCGAAAATTTTTTGAAATTTTTTTCCAATTTTTTTTTTCAATTTTTTTTAAATTTTTTTTTTTTGTATTTTTTTTTTTGAAATTTTTTTTTTCGAAAATTTTTTTGAAATTTTTTTCCAATTTTTTTTTTCAATTTTTTTTTTCAATTTTTTTTTAAAAATTTTTTTAAATTATTTTTTTGAAATTTTTTTCCAATTTTTTTAAATTATTTTTTTGAAATTTTTTTTGAATTTTTTTTTTGAATTTTTTTTTTGAAATTTTTTTTCTTGAAATTTTTTTTTCGAAAATTTTTTGAAATTTTTTTCCAATTTTTTTTTTCAATTTTTTTTAAATTTATTTTTTTTGTATTTTTTTTTGAAATTTTTTTTTTCGAAAATTTTTTTGAAATTTTTTACCAATTTTTTTTTTCAATTTTTTTTTAAATTTTTTTTGAAATTTTTTTTTTTAAATTTTTTTTAAATTTTTTTTTTGAAAATTTTTTTTTCGAAATTTTTTTTTTTTCAATTTTTTTTTGAAATTTTTTTTTTCGAAATATTTTTGAAATTTTTTTCCAATTTTTTTTTTCAATTTTTTTTTAATTTTTTTTAAATTTTTTTTTTGAAATTTTTTTTTTTTTGTATTTTTTTTTTGAAATTTTTTTTTTTCGAAAATTTTTTTGAAATTATTTTTTTTTGAAATTTTTTTTTTTTGAAAATTTTTTTTTGAAATTTTTTTTTTCGAAAATTTTTTTGAAATTTTTTTTTTGAAAATTTTTTTTTTGAAGTTTTTTTTTTAATTTTTTTTAAATTTTTTTTTTGAAATTTTTTTTTTTTGTATTTTTTTTTTGAAATTTTTTTTTTCGAAAATTTTTTTGAAATTTTTTTTTTTTGAAATTTTTTTTTCGAAAAATTTTTTGAAATTATTTTTTTTTGAAATTTTTTTTTTGAAATTTTTTTTTTGAAATTTTTTTTTTGAAATTTTTTTTTTTGAAATATTTTTTTCGAAAATTTTTTTGAAATTTTTTTCCAATTTTTTTTTTCAATTTTTTTTTTTATTTTTTTAAACTATTTTTTTGAAATTTTTTTTGAAATTTTTTTTTTGAATTTTTTTTTCAATTTTTTTTTAAAATTTTTTTTGAAATTTTTTTTTTAAAATTTTTTTTCAATTTTTTTTTTGAAAATTTTTTTTTTGAAATTTTTTTTTTTTGAAATTTTTTTTTTGAAATTTTTTTTTTCGAAATTTTTTTTTTTGAAATTTTTTTTTTCGAAAATTTTTTTGAAATTATTTTTTTTTTAAATTTTTTTTTTGAAAATTTTTTTTTTGAAATTTTTTTTTTTCGAAAATTTTTTTGAAATTTTTTTTTTGAAAATTTTTTTTTTTGAAATTTTTTTTTAAAATTTTTTTTAAAATTTTTTTTTTGAAATTTTTTTTTTTTTGTATTTTTTTTTTTTTTAAATTTTTTTTTCGAAATTTTTTTGAAATTATTTTTTTTTGAAATTTTTTTTTTTGAAAATTTTTTTTTTGAAATTTTTATTTTGAAATTTTTTTTTTTGAAATTTTTTTTTTCGAAAATTTTTTTGAAATTTTTTTTTTGAAAATTTTTTTTTTGAAATTTTTTTTTTTTAATTTTTTTTTTGAAATTTTTTTTTTTTGTATTTTTTTTTGAAATTTTTTTTTTCGAAAATTTTTTTGAAATTATTTTTTTTTGAAATTTTTTTTTTGAAATTTTTTTTTTTTAATTTTTTTTTTGAAATTTTTTTTTTGAAATTTTTTTTTTCGAAAATTTTTTTGAAATTTTTTTCCAATTTTTTTTTTCAATTTTTTTTTTTATTTTTTTAAATTATTTTTTTGAAATTTTTTTTGAAATTTTTTTTTTGAATTTTTTTTTCAATTTTTTTTTTAATTTTTTTTGAAATTTTTTTTTTTAATTTTTTTTAATTTTTTTTTTAAATTTTTTTTTTGAAATTTTTTTTTTTTGAAATTTTTTTTTTTGAAATTTTTTTTCTCGAAATTTTTTTGAAATTTTTTTCCAATTTTTTTTTTCAATTTTTTTTAAATTTTTTTTTTGAAATTTTTTTTTTTGTATTTTTTTTTTTGAAATTTTTTTTTTCGAAAATTTTTTTGAAATTATTTTTTTTTGAAATTTTTTTTTTGAAAATTTTTTTTTTGAAATTTTTTTTTTTCGAAAATTTTTTTGAAATTTTTTTTTTGAAAATTTTTTTTTTTGAATTTTTTTTTTTGAAATTTTTTTTAAAAAATTTTTTTTAAATTTTTTTTTTGAAATTTTTTTTTTGTATTTTTTTTTTTTGAAATTTTTTTTTTCGAAATTTTTTTTGAAATTATTTTTTTTTGAAATTTTTTTTTTTGAAAATTTTTTTTTTGAAATTTTTTTTTTGAAATTTTTTTTTTCGAAAATTTTTTTGAAATTTTTTTCCAATTTTTTTTTTCAATTTTTTTTAAATTTTTTTTTTGAAATTTTTTTTTTTGTATTTTTTTTTTTGAAATTTTTTTTTTCGAAAATTTTTTTGAAATTATTTTTTTTTGAAATTTTTTTTTTTGAAAATTTTTTTTGTGAAATTTTTTTTTTTCGAAAATTTTTTTGAAATTTTTTTTTTGAAAATTTTTTTTTTTGAATTTTTTTTTTGAAATTTTTTTTAAATTTTTTTTTTGAAATTTTTTTTTTTTGTATTTTTTTTTTTGAAATTTTTTTTTTCGAAAATTTTTTTGAAATTATTTTTTTTTGAAAATTTTTTTTTTGAAATTTTTTTTTTGAAATTTTTTTTTTTGAAATTTTTTTTTTCGAAATTTTTTTTAAAATTTTTTTTAAATTTTTTTTTTGAATTTTTTTTTTGTATTTTTTTTTTGAAATTTTTTTTTTCGAAAATTTTTTTGAAATTTTTTTTTTTGAAAATTTTTTTTTTGAAATTTTTTTTTTGAAAATTTTTTTTTTTTATTTTTTTAAAATTTTTTTTTTGAAAATTTTTTTTTTGAAATTTTTTTTTTGTATTTTTTTAAAATTTTTTTTAAAATTTTTTTTGAAATTTTTTTTCTTAAATTTTTTTTTAATTTTTTTTTTGAAAATTTTTTTGAAATTTTTTTCCAATTTTTTTTTTCAATTTTTTTGAAATTTTTTTTTTGAAATTTTTTTTTTTTGTATTTTTTTTTTGAAATTTTTTTTTTCGAAAATTTTTTTGAAATTATTTTTTTTTGAAATTTTTTTTTTGAAAATTTTTTTTTTGAAATTTTTTTTTTTCGAAAATTTTTTTGAAATTTTTTTTTTGAAAATTTTTTTTTTTGGAATTTTTTTTTTAAAATTTTTTTTTAATTTTTTTTTTGAAATTTTTTTTTTGTATTTTTTTTTTTTGAAATTTTTTTTTTCGAAATTTTTTTTGAAATTATTTTTTTTTGAAATTTTTTTTTTTGAAAATTTTTTTTTTGAAATTTTTTTTTTGAAATTTTTTTTTTTGAAATTTTTTTTTTCGAAAATTTTTTTTGAAATTTTTTTCCAATTTTTTTTTTCAATTTTTTTTAAATTTTTTTTTTAAAAATTTTTTTTTTGAATTTTTTTTTTTTTAAATTTTTTTTTTGAAATTTTTTTTTCGAAATTTTTTTGAAATTTTTTTCCAATTTTTTTTTCAATTTTTTTTAAATTTTTTTTTAATTTTTTTTTTGAAATTTTTTTTTTTTGTATTTTTTTTTTTGAAATTTTTTTTTTCGAAAATTTTTTTGAAATTATTTTTTTTTGGAATTTTTTTTTTTGAAAATTTTTTTTTTGAAATTTTTTTTTTTCGAAAATTTTTTTGAAATTTTTTTTTTGAAAATTTTTTTTTTTGAATTTTTTTTTGAAATTTTTTTTAAATTTTTTTTTGAAATTTTTTTTTTGTATTTTTTTTTTGAAATTTTTTTTTTCGAAAATTTTTTTGAAATTATTTTTTTTTGAAAATTTTTTTTTTGAAATTTTTTTTTTGAAATTTTTTTTTTGAAATTTTTTTTTTCGAAAATTTTTTTAAAATTTTTTTTAAATTTTTTTTTTTAATTTTTTTTTTGTATTTTTTTTTTGAAATTTTTTTTTTCGAAAATTTTTTTGAAATTTTTTTTTTTGAAAATTTTTTTTTTGAAATTTTTTTTTTGAAAATTTTTTTTTTTTATTTTTTTAAAATTTTTTTTTTTGAAAATTTTTTTTTTGAAATTTTTTTTTTGTATTTTTTTAAAATTTTTTTTAAAATTTTTTTTGAAATTTTTTTTCTTAAATTTTTTTTAAATTTTTTTTTTGAAAATTTTTTTTAAATTTTTTTCCAATTTTTTTTTCAATTTTTTTTAAAAAATTTTTTAAATTATTTTTTTGAAATTTTTTTCCAATTTTTTTTAAATTATTTTTTTGAAATTTTTTTTGAATTTTTTTTTTGAAATTTTTTTTTTCGAAAATTTTTTTGAAATTATTTTTTTTTGAAATTTTTTTTTTTGAAAATTTTTTTTTTGAAATTTTTTTTTTTCGAAAATTTTTTTGAATTTTTTTTTTGAAAATTTTTTTTTTTGAATTTTTTTTTTTGAAATTTTTTTTGAAATTTTTTTTTTTTTATTTTTTTTAAATTTTTTTTTTGAAAATTTTTTTTTTGAAATTTTTTTTTTTTGAAATTTTTTTTTTTGAATTTTTTTTTTTCGAAATTTTTTTCCAATTTTTTTTTCAATTTTTTTTAAATTTTTTTTTTGAAATTTTTTTTTTTGTATTTTTTTTTTGAAATTTTTTTTTTCGAAAATTTTTTTGAAATTATTTTTTTTTGAAATTTTTTTTTTGAAAATTTTTTTTTTTCAAATTTTTTTTTTCGAAAATTTTTTTGAAATTTTTTTTTGAAAATTTTTTTTTTTGAAATTTTTTTTTTTAATTTTTTTTAAATTTTTTTTTTGAAATTTTTTTTTTTGAAATTTTTTTTTTCGAATTTTTTTTTGAAATTATTTTTTTTTGAAATTTTTTTTTTGAAATTTTTTTTCAATTTTTTTTTAAATTTTTTTAAATTATTTTTTTGAAATTTTTTTTGAATTTTTTTTTTGAAATTTTTTTTTTTGAAATTTTTTTTTTGAATTTTTTTTTCGAATTTTTTTTCAATTTTTTTTTCAATTTTTATTAAAATTTTTTTTTTTTTTTTCTTTTCCAATTTTTTTTTCAATTTTTTTTAAATTTTTTTTTGAAATTTTTTTTTTTTGAAATTTTTTTTTTGAAATTATTTTTTTCGAAAATTTTTTTGAAATTTTTTTCCATTTTTTTTTTCAATTTTTTTAAAATTTTTTTTTGAAATTTTTTTTTTTGAAATTTTTTTTTTGAAATTTTTTTTTTTGAAATTTTTTTTTTCGAAAATTTTTTTGAAATTTTTTTCCAATTTTTTTTTTCAATTTTTTAAAATTTTTTTAAATTATTTTTTTGAAATTTTTTTCCAATTTTTTTTAAATTATTTTTTTGAAATTTTTTTTGAATTTTTTTTTTGAATTTTTTTTTTGAAATTTTTTTTCTTGAAATTTTTTTTTCGAAAATTTTTTGAAATTTTTTTCCAATTTTTTTTTTCAATTTTTTTAAATTTATTTTTTTTGTATTTTTTTTTTGAAATTTTTTTTTTCGAAAATTTTTTTGAAATTTTTTTCCAATTTTTTTTTTCAATTTTTTTAAAATTTTTTTTAAAATTTTTTTTGAAATTTTTTTTTTAAAATTTTTTTTAAATTTTTTTTTTGAAAATTTTTTTTTCGAAATTGTTTTTTTTTGAAATTTTTTTTTTGAAATTTTTTTTTTCGAAATTTTTTTGAAATTTTTTTCTAATTTTTTTTTTCAATTTTTTTAAAATTTTTTTTAAATTTTTTTTTTGAAATTTTTTTTTTTGTATTTTTTTTTTTTGAAATTTTTTTTTTCGAAAATTTTTTTGAAATTATTTTTTTTTGAAATTTTTTTTTTGAAAATTTTTTTTTTGAAATTTTTTTTTTTGAAAATTTTTTTGAAATTTTTTTTTTTGAAAATTTTTTTTTTGAAGTTTTTTTTTTAATTTTTTTTAAATTTTTTTTTTGAAATTTTTTTTTTTTGTATTTTTTTTTTTGAAATTTTTTTTTTCGAAAATTTTTTTGAAATTATTTTTTTTTGAAATTTTTTTTTTCGAAAATTTTTTTGAAATTATTTTTTTTTGAATTTTTTTTTTGAAAATTTTTTTTTTGAAATTTTTTTTTTGAAATTTTTTTTTTCGAAAATTTTTTTGAAATTTTTTTCCAATTTTTTTTTTCAATTTTTTTTTTTATTTTTTTAAATTATTTTTTTGAAATTTTTTTTGAAATTTTTTTTTGAATTTTTTTTTCAATTTTTTTTTAAATTTTTTTTGAAATTTTTATTTAAATTTTTTTTAAATTTTTTTTTTGAAAATTTTTTTTTTGAAATTTTTTTTTTTTGAAATTTTTTTTTTTTGAAATTTTTTTTTCGAAATTTTTTTGAAATTTTTTTCCAATTTTTTTTTAAATTTTTTTGAAATTTTTTTTTTTGTATTTTTTTTTTGAAATTTTTTTTTTCGAAAATTTTTTTGAAATTTTTTTCCAATTTTTTTTTTCAATTTTTTTTTAAATTTTTTTTGAAATTTTTTTTTTTAAATTTTTTTTAAATTTTTTTTTTGAAAATTTTTTTTTCGAAATTGTTTTTTTTTGAAATTTTTTTTTTGAAATTTTTTTTTTGAAAATTTTTTTTTCGATTTTTTTTAAATTATTTTTTTGAAATTTTTTTTTGAATTTTTTTTTTGAAATTTTTTATTTGAAATTTTTTTTTTCGAAAATTTTTTGAAATTTTTTTCCAATTTTTTTTTTCAATTTTTTTTTAATTTATTTTTTTTGTATTTTTTTTTTTGAAATTTTTTTTTTCGAAAATTTTTTTGAAATTTTTTTCCAATTTTTTTTTTCAATTTTTTTTGTATTTTTTTTTTGAAATTTTTTTTTTCGAAAATTTTTTTGAAATTTTTTTCCAATTTTTTTTTTCAATTTTTTTTTAAATTTTTTTTGAAATTTTTTTTTTTAAATTTTTTTTAAATTTTTTTTTTGAAAATTTTTTTTTCGAAATTGTTTTTTTTTGAAATTTTTTTTTTGAAATTTTTTTTTTCGAAATTTTTTTGAAATTTTTTTCCAATTTTTTTTTTCAATTTTTTTAAAATTTTTTTTAAATTTTTTTTTGAAATTTTTTTTTTTTGTATTTTTTTTTTTTAATTTTTTTTTTCGAAAATTTTTTTGAAATTATTTTTTTTTGAAATTTTTTTTTTGAAAATTTTTTTTTGAAATTTTTTTTTTCGAAAATTTTTTTGAAATTTTTTTTTGAAAATTTTTTTTTTGAAGTTTTTTTTTAATTTTTTTTTTAATTTTTTTTTTGAAATTTTTTTTTTTTGTATTTTTTTTTTTGAAATTTTTTTTTTCGA